>CM038677.1:205813403-206342649 GCA_021605205.1 Aegilops longissima | reverse complement strand
GACTGCAACTTGCGCCAAGGGATATTGGCCACTTGCATGTATACCGCTAAACCTTCAACTGCATGTGTCACAATCAGCCCGCAAATGCGAGTGATACAACAAGACTGCAACTCTGAATTTGTTTCCAAATTTTTTAACTTCAGTTTTTCTTCTCATTCCCCTTTTCCTTTTCCCCTTTTTTCTGTTTTTATCCTTTGTTTTCCATTTTTAATTTTCCTTTCTCTATTTTATTATTTTATTTTTTTCCGCTTGTTTATCTAGTTAATTTGCTCTTTTCCCCCTTTAATATAATTTTCATTTCCCATTAGTAGAAATATATTTCCTTGTGTGTATATGAATATTTTAAAAAATACATGTTCAAGGTTCTTCTAAAACTAATTAGTGAGCACTTTTTCGATATGCGGTGAACATTTTTTCAATACGCGATGAAACATTTTCTAGAATTATTCATATAATTCTTAGTAAATGTTCATGTATTTTAAAAAAGTGTTTATGTATTTGAAAACATAATTCATATTTATTCTAAACTGTCCATAAAATTTAAAACTGTTCACGGTTCTTAAAAAATGCTCATGTAATTTTTGAAATTGTTCATGTAACAAAAATGATGTATATACTATATATACCTGTGTGTGTTGTTCTCTGTCCTTCCGTACTTTAACAACCGCATGCAGCAACTTCATAGCTCGTCAGCAAGCAATAGGAAGCACAAAATTATTATTATTTCTTCAATATCGTTTCTTTGTGTTCAAATCCTTTGTATTTTTTCATGAACGAAAAATGACAATAAGTTATATGCCCATCTAAAAAAACACTACAAGCATGCACTGTATTGCACATACAAGAAATTTTCCGGAAAGAAAATGCGATGATTTGAACAAGAAAAGATACCTCACTCGTTGAGGTTGTAGCTTTTATGAGAAACACTGAGGTTGTAGCTGGATAGAAAAACACATATTATATTTTTAGTCGTACAATCCAAGTACAAGAAGAGGAAAAAATCCGGCAAAAAGCAACAGATCGCAGGGAAAAGAAAAAGATGAGATACAGGCCCTGTAGAAGTACAAAGCCAGCCCATAACAGCAAAAACACGCAAACAGTCACATAAACGAAGCAGGTCTGGTTTGTACATGTGCTGATGTCATATACGAATGCTGATGTCATCAGTCGACTGAGTCTTCATGAAGTCTCAGTCAACGGAGACCTAGACAGACCCTACATGCAACTGAGATTTTTAATTTTGTTTTTAATTTTTTTTAACATGAAAGATCTTTTTTACAATACAAATTGTTTTTTGAAGAATGATAGGAAAAACAAAGAGCGAGCAAGATGATATGGAGAGTAGGAATTATATTTTGTGTTCTTTTTTCCATTTTTGACATTTTACTTCTTTGTCATAAAATATATTTTTATACAACTCAAACCCATTTTAAAAAATGATGAGAAAAAATACGCGAGAAGTACACAGAGAAGAGAAGGAACATAGATCTTAAAAAAAGAAGAGAAGGAACACAGATCTAAAAAAAAGGAACATAGCACGAGCAATGCGAAAGAAGAAAAATGGGCCGATCTGCAGGCCCATGCAACGATCGCGAGTGAAGAAACAAGCAGCGATACGTAGAACAAAATCTGGCTTAGTTCCTCTAGGAAAAGTAACAAAACCTGGCTGAAAACAAATGCTGCATCATAAAAATTGTACGCTGACGTCAGCCGACTGAGACTTCGCGAAGTCTCAGTCGACTGATTCCTAGCCAGACCTAGGTCTCCGCTCATTGCATGCGCCGGTACCGTTCTCGTGTGAGGCTTCATTCTCTCACCGTCGTCCTCCGATCGATATTATGCATTGATCTGACGGTTAGAGAGAATGCCCTCACGCAATTTGTTCTTGGTAGATGTTTCGTCTGTACATTCACGCAATGTGTGTCATCTGTTGTTCTTTTTTTCGTAACAGGTGTTTTATGCGTGTGTTGTGTTGACTGCGCCGGGATTCTTTGGTTGTAGTTATTGTTCGTGTATACTATTACTCCCTTCGTTTATGTTAGTCTGTATATAAAATTTGTATGAAGTCAAACTAAAAACTAGTAAAAACAAAACAAATAATGACAAAATTTGCACACAATTTACACCTAATTTGTGTCTTTCATAATATGCAATAATGGGCATAAAATAGTGGAATTAGTGGCATTAGTATTACCCTTACATAAGAAATCAAATGAAACAAAAACTAAAAAAATCGAAAAATAGAGTTTACTAAGGAAGAATGAATGAGTGGTATTAGTATTACCCTTTAAGAAGAAGAAAAATTTATAAACAAATAACAACAAAATTTGAACACGTTTCACACAGAAATTACGCTTTCTATAATATGCAAGAATAAGCATATAATAATAGATTTTTATAAAAATGAATGAATTAGTGGCGTTGTTATTACCCTTAAAAGAAACAAAATGAAACAAAACTTATATAATAGAGTTTTCTAAGAAGAATGAACTAGCGGCATTGATATTACCCTTAAAGAAGAAACTAAATAAAATAACTGATACAAAATCAAATAATGTATTTTTCTAAGAAGAAAGGAAATGCAAAATAAATCTAAAATAAACAATGATAAATTTTGCACACACTATACACAGAAGTTGCGTTTTTTGAAATCGATAATACTAGACCCGTGAAACCTTTTATGTAAATGTTACGTTATTTCCTTAAACAACCAACCCCACCCCACCCCTCGAATTTCACGGGCTGGGCCTGGGCTTTTTCTTTCTTACAATCATAACAGGCCAAGTCAGCTTCTTCGTCAAAATTTTACGTAGGTGTAGCAAAGCCCTTTTCAAATATGCAAAAATAAGCATATAATCGTCAAACTTTTGCAAAAAAGAAAGTTTCTTAACAAGGAATGAATTTGTGGCATTGATATTACCATATATAAAAAGTAAAACAATATTCCTGCAAAAATAAAATAAATAAAATAATAACTATAAAAAATTGAAATAATGGATTTTATAAGGAATAATGAAATGGTAGCATTGAAATTGCACGTTTTTGCAGTATGCAAACAATAATCATATAATAGTGCAATGTTTGCATATATTTTATAGTATCGGCGATATACATTTAAACTCACCCAACATCCCAAAAAATTCAATTAGTTATAATTTATGCAAATATTTTATAGTATTTGTGTGGATATATTTTATAAGTTTCTAACGAAAGAAGCATATATCGTCAAGGAACATATCATTTCAAGGAGTTGTCTAGGTTGAAACCCCGGCCTCTGCATCAATTTGATACACACAATCATTTTCAGTAAAGTTGATACAAGTTAGTGAGATCCAAGTCATCAACATGTGAAGTACAAAGCATGCGCAATAAAAAAAAATACAAGATAAAGAATATAAGACCTACAACTGAATCGAATTTTTTCGTAACAACTCCTTTGAGAAAGGATAAACATCCTCGCGTGCTATCGCCACTTCTGGCCAGAGATGACATGAACAGTAATTTTCATTCACATAGTCATGAGCAACCACTAAAGGCCAGCCAGCACATCGGCAAAGAGATAACACTTTGAACAAGGACGGCACAAACTCATCGCGTCCATGCTCGACAAATCAAGCTCAGAACAAGGCTTGAAGTGGCGTTCCACTAAAGTCACATCAGCCAGTACGTGCTAGCAGATTGTCTGTCCGCAGAGGCGCCGGTGTCGCAGATCAACGTGATGGCAGGTCCGGTCGTCACCACGCCGGAGCTGAATCTGACTCCTTGTACACCTCCGCAGCCAACCCATGCTCCAGATCGCCCACACTTTAGAAGATGCGAGTGGCCGTTCTCTGTCTGCCACTCTGCCATCAGGAATTGCCATGTGCTAGCACGTACCGGCAGATAGCACAAAGGACTCCGCCCACTTTCAATCTTCACAACAAAAGACAGACTCGCTTTGTAGCCAAAGCTCAATCGCTGCATTTTACTAGTGGCGCTTGAGTATTCTAGTTTAGCAACGGACGCAAATGGCAGACTACTCGCGTGTTAGGGTCGTCAGTCGGAGCCTCGTCAAGGCGCCCGGCGCCGTCACGCCGCGCATCCTCGCCGTTTCCAACCTCGACCTGCTCCCTCGGCCCATACCGTCCTTGCTCTTCTGCGCCTACCGCAAGCCCTCCACCGGCTGCTTCCGCGATTTCGTCGCCATCTTCAAGGCCAGTCTACCGTCCCTGCTCGAGCACTTCTTCCCCCTCGCCGGTCGCCTCGTGTCCAGCCCGCGCTCCGGGGTTCCGGAGGTGCACTGCGGCAACCAGGGCGCGGAGCTCGTCGTCGGCGAGGCCGGCGTGGAACTGGCGAGCCTGGACTACGGCGCGCTAGGCGCGTCGCTGGCGAGGATCGGCGCGCTTGTCCAGTACGGCGCCGACGTCGTGCTCTCAGTGCAGCTCGTGTCGTTCGCCTGCGGCGGGTTCACCGTCGCGTGGTGCTCCAACCACGTGGTCATGGACGGGTACGGGCTGTGCATGCTCGCCAGCATGTGGTCCGAGCTCGCGCGCTCCGGGAAGATCGACACCACTCGCGGCGGCGGGGCCCCCAACTTCGATCGCTCCGTGCTGCCGCGCCCCCGCGCCGCGCCGTCGTACAGCTCCTCGCTCAGCGAGGCGTTCACGCCGTTCGAAGGCAAGCATCTGGTCAACTCCCTCACGGCCGGGAGCTACTGCGTCACGCGCCTGTACTACGTCGAGGAGCGTGAGATCGCCATGCTGCGCGCGCGGGCGAGCAGGGCGGCTGTCGGCGAGCGACGCGCGACCCGCCTCGAGGCGGTGTCGGCGTACCTGTGGAAGGCCCTGGCCGCCGTCCTGGCCGCGTCCGGTTCCGACGAGACCTGCCGCATGGGCTGGTGGGTGGACGGGCGGCGGAGGCTCAGCGTGCCGGGAGACGAGGCCGCGATGCGCAACTACGTCGGCAACGTCGGGACGTTCGCGCTCGCGGAAGCGACCGTGGAGGAGGTCCAGCGGCGGCCGCTCCCGGAGGTGGCGTCGATGGTGCGGGAGGCGATCTCGGCGAGGGCCACCGAGGAGCATTTCCAGGAGCTGGTGGACTGGGTTGAGGAGCACAAGGGCGGCAGGTTCGTGGAGACGGCGACCGTCGGGCTGGGCAGCCCGGCGTTAGCCGTGACGTCGTTCGCGTCGTTCCGTCTTCAGACGGACTTCGGCTTCGGGCACGCTGCCCTGGCGATGCCGATGATGCTCGCCGGGACCGGGAGGCTGTGCGCCGGCTTCGTGAAGATCGTCCCGCGCCCCGGAGGCGACGGCTCGTGGGTCGTCAGCATGGTGGTGTGGCCGAGGCTCGCCGCCGCGCTCGACTCTGACGAGCAGCGCATCCTGAGGCCGGTCACCGCCGAGTATCTCGGCCTCAAGGCAGAAAGCCCGTGTAGCCGGCTATGATCACCTGCGTCTTGTGCTCGTTTCGGTAATGCGTAGTGTTGCGTTCGCTCTATCCCGTCCACCATGTAGTGCACCGTCCGTGCCCGCCGCGCACGCCGTCCACGAGCTCTCCTTTGACAAGAAAGCCCGTGTTTCTGTATCCGTGTGCATCGTGGGACGAAATGGGTCACCTCGGGACGCGACGACTCTGAGCTGACCTCGCAGCTGACGCCGCGGTGGCGGCCGTTCGCCTAGGACCGCGCTGCAGAGAAGAACGCGTTTTAGTTGTAGTACAGCTCCGCCTCTGCCGGCGTCGAGCAGCGGCAGCAGCTTCTACCTCGTATGTCTCCACTGCTGACCACCTCTGCTACAACACGACAACGCCTCCTGTGCGTGGCATGGCTCATCGACGTGCTCTTCCTCCTCTCCGACACGAAGGTGTCGCGCCTGTCTACCTGCTCCTAGTCCGCCGAGCATCGCTGGTGTGGGATGTCGGGCTGGAGCAGTACGCCGGCGAGTCGGTGTGCGCTTGTACACTGGCACGGTTCGTACGGGAGGAACTTGTTCCGCGGCTTCCTGGCAGCCAACTCGTTGTCCACGTCCATTTTTGGAAAAAAATTCGGTGGAGACCAAACCTCCTCCCGTGCGTACCCGATCGCATCTGCTGACACCTGTACGTTCCCAGCATCCCACGGTATCCCTCGTCTCACCCGCTCCACGCGTTCCCTCGGCTCGCGCGCTGACTCTCGGCTCCAGATGAGTCGGCTCAGGCGCGCTCCTTTCCCTTCTCCCAGTCGCTCGCTCCGTTCGTCCGCCGCCGCCGGCTCCCTCGTCCGCTTCCACAGTTGGAACTTTCGCACCCCCATTCGCTACCGCAGTCACCTCTTCTGCCCCGCCCCCTCGTTTGCCACGGGGTAGTGACAGCGGCCGCCGGCCACACGACGCAGATGCGGCTTCAGTTCCTTGTCCCTTTGGTTTGCCCACTGATTCTTTTCGAGATTCATTTGGGTGCTATGCAGTTGATCTGTCCATTGCTGGGTTTGGTTTGTTGATTTGTATTTCGGTTCAAGTTCTATTGTTCTTGCTGATGAACTGCTGTTGTTATATAGTGTTGCGTCAGGAGACAAGCACTACCCTGACCCGGTTGTAGGTAAGCATTGGATAGGTAACACATTTTTGTAGGTGATAATGAACATATACATGTGAGGAACTTCCTGTGCTTCCAATACTAACCAACAAATCAGCATACAGGTAGTTGGTGTAGTGGAATTGGGCCTTCAGGAAATACTGCATTTGTAACTGTATCATAAATAAAAAGAGAGCTATTATAGATTCATTTTCAGATACCCATGAAGTATCGTTAAAATACATTTTGTTGAGTTCTTTAAAGAGGAACCTTTGTATAGAATTTACAAGATTACAGTTTGCATTGACAAGTCGCATGTTGGTTCGATGGTTTACATGGATAAGGGGAAATATTAGAGTAGATTTCAGCTTAGGGCAAAGAAGATGGCAAGAGTATAAAATGTGTTTCTTTGCAACAACTAAAACTGACAATATGGACCCAATGTTTTCTTAGCATGGTACAGTTTTGAGGATCGGATTTTTATTTCGCTGACATTTTCTTCTCTTTGCCCTGTATAAAGTCAATTTGAGAAAAACCTTGACTAGAGTTACAAGATGTTTAAGCCTGGTTGGAAGGACATCTTCTGAATGAATCAAAGTGAGCTCGAGGCCGAGATATAAAAGGTTTCTCAAGATTCTACTCTTGGCCCAAGGATGAAAGCATATGTAAGCAGGGTGGCTATCTTTGACATCGACGGAGCCCTCCCTAGAGGCGGGAGCCTCGGCGACGGAAGAACAAAGGGGAGGCCTCCTCGCTGCGCAACAACAAAGCTCCACCGTCCGTCTCCTAGACGAAGACCCTCAAGTACAAAACTGTCGTGGAAACCATTGGAGAAGATGGAATTATTGTTGATTTCGTCAACTTTTAGATAGACTAAATGTTAAGTCTTGCAACTTTGGAGTTGAATTATGACAAATATTGTAGGAATCTAGAGTTGATTTCTCTCCCTGGCAATGTACAATGTATTTTTTTATCTAACACATATATATGGATGATTTGAAATCTTCAATTTGATGGTAAAAAGTGTGATTGTTTCTCTGATCCGCTATACATATAGAAGTACTTTTAGTAGTGATCTAAACGCTCTTATATTTCTTTACAGAGGGAGTATCTTTTAATCTATAGAATCAAGATTCCAAATGAATACATTTTTTCAAAACTTCGCAAAAATGAGCTACAACTTTATGGAGGATATTATTCTTGTCTTTTGATTAAGTAGGACTTCAACTCAAGTAAAAGAACACAATCTGTTTGAAAATTCAGACAATTTTCCTTCATTGTTTTTGTAGCTTCCAAACCAAAAGCACAAAAATCATACAATTTTACTGGAGCAAGAACCTTTTCATCCTATATTACTCTATAAATATTTTTGTCTTGAGGAAACCTCATTAAGATGGCTAAGAGCAAGACTCAACTATGAATCATGTCAGCCTTTCAGGACAACCAACTTGGAATACATATATCTTCTAAACCATCAGTCCACAAATCTTGTAACTTGATCCTGTGACCCAATCTACAAATAGCTCATTGCATACATCGTACGTTGACATTTCAACCTGTCAATAAGAAATCTCTGTACATGTATAATTTGATCTCGACAAAAAAAATTATCTATACTATTTGATCAATATATCAGCAGGCTTGATCCACAATGTCTCCCTCTGTAGGTGAAGTTGCAAATAGTCGGTGGCTTGGAGAACCCAGACTGGACACAACATACCTTCCGCAAACCATAAGTTCGACCATTTTCTGGACCAACAGTAGTATAAATCACACCTTGACTTTGAACCCATAGCAGATTTCTTCGCTTCATTGCAGTGAAAAGCTGTCCCTTAGAAGGAAGTTTGAGTGTGCAGTGCAAGTGATAACTAATGCATTATCAAAATTCAGTGATGATATAATAAGTGTACAAGTAAGAATATTTACATACATATTTTGGTCATGTAGATGATTAACTTGTGCTTCTAATTGTCTCTTTCTGCCATTAAGTGTGGCAACTTTTTCTTTCAGTTCACGAATTATGAGATATTGACATTACTTGTTTACATTTCCTATAACTAAAACTATGTTCACAGTTGTGTCCATAATCGATATAAAGGTATTTGCTCTGACAAGTGCTGTATGGATATACTAGACAAGCCAGCGCCAGCAAAAGCAACAACAGCGGCATATATACATAGCAAGCACTTGAGTACGGAAGGTGGACAGCTGGGTGGGGAAACAATCCTTGCCGGTGGAGTTTCGAGACGGGCGGCGTTGATGGAGGCGACTGCAGGCGACGGCGGGGGCAAAGCCAGGCGGCAGAGGAGGCGAATCCAGGCAGCGGCGGCGCGCTCGTGAATCGGCCGCGGCAGTGAGGATCGAATCCCCAACGCTAACAAAGGAGCCGAGCCGAGCCGGGAGCTGCACAACGCTTGGGAACTGATGCGGAGGAGACGATCCATACGACGCTGAGCTTGTCCACGTGGCGCGCATCGAAGGTGGGGCTGCACAGGAGGAGGTTTGCAGCCGGTCTCCACCGAATTTTTTTCCCCATTTTTACATCCATCGATCCATGCAAATAAAATGTGTGCTATGTAATCCAAGCTTAGAGCATCTTCAATAGGCGCTGCAAAAAACGCGCGTGGGAAAAATTAGATTTTAGCGCGCGCGGGAATGTTTCACACGCTCCAGCGTCGGCAGAGAAATCAGACGCGCGGGAAAAAGCAGGCGGTCGCGCGCTAGATTTGGCGCAGCGCCCGCCACGCTCTCCATCTCGCCACGCGCCCTCTGCCGCTCTTTCTCATCGTTCCTTCTGCCGCTTTCTCGCCTCGCCGCCGCACCGCCGGGGAGTTTCTGGCTACCGTCGCGTCCGCGCGCGCCCCTCCGGCGCCTTCTCCACCGAGATATGGTCCGGCGACGTGCACCTCGGCCTCGGTACCTTCAAGACCGCCCACGAGGCCGCCCGCGCATACGACGCGGCGGCGTGGCGCCTCCGGCAGTCCTGCTGGGACATGAACCCGGAGGTGCCGACGCGGGAGATGGCGCAGGAGCTGGCGCCTCCCCCGCGGCTCCTCACCGACGAGGATCGTCGCGAGAACCGGAGGCGGGAGCGCCGTCTCACCCTCGCCGAGATGGACGAGGAAGCAATGGAGCAGTGGCGCCAACGGTTCCCGCAGGACGTCATTAGCGAGCAGCAGTTTTTCGCGAAAAGGAGGGCAGAGAGGGAGGAGAGGAGGACGGAGCGAGCCGCCTATCGTGAGGACCGGTGTACGCGGAAGGCGGCCGCTGAGTTCAACGCCGATCTAGGAGCAGCGTCGTCCTGGGACTCCAATGACGACCGGTACCTTGACCTCTTCATTATGACGTTGGAGGAGGACATCACCGAGGTGGAGTCCGAGTCGGAGGAGGACGACAAGTAGTTTTTTATCTATTGTTTTATCTATCGTAGGAGGAGGCTACTATCTACGTACTATGTATCTTTTCTATCTATCGTTTTAATCTATCTATGTCCTGTCTATCATCTATCTATCTAGTCGTACCGTGTATTGAGTGGAGCTGCTCATGCGCGCTCTATTTTGCAGCGGCCGCTTGAGCTGGCTCGCTCATGGCCTGCAAAAAACTTCAGCGTGGCGCGGCGCTAGAACGCTTTTTTTGCTACCGCATGTTGCGCGTCTGTTGGAGATGCTCTTAGTCAGCAATCCCAGCATCTTGGTACCACGTCACCAAATCCCCTCCTAAAAGAGCATCAAGATTAAAAAACAATCAGATCAAAGAGCAGAGGGTACAGACTTCAGGGATTTAGACGTGAGTGTTTGTTTCCGACGACCTCCACACCCTCAAGGTTTAGATCAGACTTCATTCTAACGAGACCGACCGATGGCGAAACACTAATGCAGAGGGTGCGTTACATCGTTGGGCGGCACACATCCCAGAGCATGTCTGCCATTTGTGCTCACTACGGCGCACCGCTAGCCCAATCAACTCGGTAATGAACGTTGGCTTCACAACAACAACGACGGTTGCCAAAGGCCCGACGTGGTTGTGATGCTTGGAGCGTGTCGGCGGCTGGTCTGTTGGCGGCTGCTTTGGTCCTAGACGGGTACACCCGAGATGTTGATGCTGCTGATAATGTCCAACTCTTTGCATTTGCCGGCAGGCACGTCCACGGAAAAGGGGTGGCGACAACACACTATTGCCTTCAATTTGGTGGTGCTTCTCAAGTAAGTGGTCTTGGGCTTCAAGGTGAAAACCCTAGGCCTGTCCGAATTGGTTATACCTGGTAATGACGATGTTTTTTGCGTTGTTACCTTGTTCAAGGCATTGGATGAATATGCCCGAACTTGTTCTTCAGGGTGAAAAATCTAGAATCTAACTTTTGGTAGTTGGATGCGGTGATGGCACCGCTCATGCATCATTCCCTTCCTAAAGGCGTTGTTGTTGAAGAACCCCATTGTCTTTGTGGTGTCAAGAGTTGATTGGTGTGGATATGGTCGTTAATGTAGTTTGTTGATCGTTATTTCGGTTGCTTTGTTTTTTCTCTCCTTTTCTACTCAGAGCATCTCCAACAACCGCGCCAAACTAGCACCGCGCCGCAAAATTGCCCATTTTAGCGCGCGCGCAACCGGTATAGTGGCTCCAGCGGGCGCGCAAAAACCGCTCGCGCGGTATATCTAGTCAGCGCGCGGGCCGAAACTCCATCATGCGCCGCTTATTTGCTGCGTCCGCTCCCGCACGCTGGACTCTCGTGCGCTCGCTTGCAACTCACCCCCCTCCAGCCGCGGCGCCGCCGCCGTCCGCGCCATCCGGCGACCGTTCCGGCACTTCCCCGGCCTATCCCCGCGCCACGGCGGCTTCCTCCGCCCCCTCTAGTCACCGCCGCCCCTCGCGCGCGTCCGTCCTTCGACGAACAGCGCCCGGGCGCTCGCTGCCGCTCGGCGCCTGCAAGGTGTTCGACAAAATGCCTGCAAGGTATGTGTTGCTCAAACTTCATGAATTTGGTACATGTTGATTGTAGTTTTTATAGCATAGTATTGAATATTGTAGATGAGTTCGTCGTATGACTCTTCCGAAGAAGAATTTGATATGGAAGAGGAGGAGGATCTTGCAATGATCCTAGCTATGCACATCAATAAAAAACCGAAGCACGGTGGTTCGGTTATGGGTCGGCAGAAAATTTGGAGGGATAGGATCGATGCCCACAATAGATTGATGAGGCACTATTTCGTGAAGAATCCCACATACCCGGAGTCGTATTTTCGTCGCCGGTTTAGGATGAGCACCGAGTTGTTCAGGCGCATTGCAGAGAAACTAGCGAGCCATGACCGGTTTTTTCAGCAAAGGAGGAATGCCGCCGGAGAGCTCGGGCATAACACCTTTCAGAAGGTGACGGCCGCTTTGCGTATGTTGGCATACGGTATCCCGGCTGATTTAGTTGATGATCACTGTGCTATGGGTGAGAGCCAAGCCATCATGTGTGTCAAGCGTTTTGCAGTCGGAATTGTGCAAGTGTTTGCCTAGGAGTATTTAAAATCTCCCAATGCTGAAGACGCCGCAAGGCTATTGGAGATGAACAAAGCTCGCGGCTTTCCTGGTATGCTTGGCTCAATAGATTGCATGCATTGGAGTTGGAAGAATTGTCCAAAGGCATGGCATGGGCAATTCCGCGGCCAAAAAAAGGGCTCCACTATAATCCTTGAAGCGGTGGCCGATCAAGAGACTTGGATTTGACATGCATTCTTTGAAATGCCTGGATCTTTGAATGACATCAATGTTGTCAACCGGTCTCTACTAATGAATAAGATTGCAAATGGTGATTTGCCACCGGTGCAGTTTGTAGCAAATGGTCGTACATACAACTATGGCTATTATCTAGCGGATGGCATCTATCCAAAATGGCAAACCTTTGTGAAGCCGTTGAAAAAGCCGGAATGTAAGAAAAAATCTTGATTTCCACAATGCTCAGGCGGCGGCTAGAAAATATGTGGAGAGAGCTTTTGGGATTTTGCAAACCCAATTTGCTATTGTGAGAGGACCGGCTAGATTTTGGGATCAGAAAATGCTTTTGTACATCATGCACGCTTGTGTGATCATGCATAACATGATCATCGAGAATGAGTGTGGCCAAGATGTAGACTACTCTCAGTATGACCTCTTGGGGCATCCCGTGCGAGTGCGACGGAGGGCTGAAAGGGTGGCCCGTTTTGTTGCCTCCTATCATGCCATTCGACGTCCTGCAGCGTATAATGATCTTCAGAAGGATTTCATTGAGGAGTGGTGGGCATGAAATGGACGACAAAGAGCATCATGATTTGTGCGTTCGATATTGTATTGTTGAATTATTTGTTCTGTTTATTGCACTATTTGTTGTATTGAACGATAAAATATTTGTTTGAGTTGTAATAACGAAATTGAACTATTTATTTCGATTTATTTTTGTTTGTGTTTGATCTTTTTGCTTCTGTTTTGGAATTCATATGTTGTTTGTGCGAGAGTTGCGCGCGCTGCATTTTTGCGCACTGGGAGCTGCGCGCGCTGCATTTTAGCGTGGCTGCTGGAGCCAGCGCTGCCCGCCGTGCCAAATCAGGCGATGGGCGTGCGACAAAGTAGTTTTTAGCGTGCGGAACATTCGGCGGCTGTTGGAGATGCTCTCAGGCATAGTTTTGATCTTGTATGACTTTTCTGTTGTCGGCGGGTCTGTTTGTGTTTGTGCGTTGATGCTGACTATGTGCGTCCTAACTATGCTGAGATGAGGTGTGTGCTCATGATGTTTGTATCCATTGGATATTATACTTTGAGACAATAAAATCTAACCATTTTTTTAGAAATGGAGGAGGACCCCCGGCCTCTGCATCTGGATGATGCATGCAACCACTTTATTAATTATTCACAAAAGTCCTTACAAAGAAATACAACAGTAAGTTTGAAGCCACCGTCTAGGCAACATCTGTTGCTACTCCTATCCAGTTGATGAAGGGATGCTGATAGTCCGGGCCTAATACCACAGACCTCGCAGCCAAGCCTAACATCTAAGACCTGAGACCCCAACCTAGCCACTTGCCGGGTCTGGGGCACACACTAGTCCGGCGTGCTCTCAGAGGCCGCCGCCGCCAACTGCCACCGCTCCATCTTCAGAACTGTATTGATGCATCAACCTTGCTTGGTCTAGCTATCGTCGACGCCACCACGGTGCCCAACGGCACCTCCACTACAAAAAAGGACACATCTGTGACATTTTGGGCCGAACAATTTTTTTCATCATACATATGACACTTCTATGATGATAATTGTGAAAAACCGGTATCATCATAAATGTGGTGGGCTCCTACTTCTATGACAAAAATCATGACAGAAAATGGGCTTTTGTCCTGGCGGGCGGAGACGCAGCTTGCATGACATTCTTTGGGCCGTCCATGACCGAAAAACCGTGGTAGAAGCGAGGCGAGGAAAATTTCGGGAGTTTCGGTTACGGTGGGAGGTCGGGGCCGAAGCGATGCGCGTTTCTCGTCGTGCGTCTGTGCAAAAAGTGTGTGCGGCGTTAGCTCTAATCGAACTCGAGCAAGGCGTTGGGCTCTAACTAAACCCGGCGATTGCCCTGCAGGCTACGCGTTACTAAACCCGAGCGATCGATCGATGGTTGTTAACGAACCCGATCGGCGATTCGCGCTATCGCTGCTAATCGAAGCCGATCGATGCTGCCTCTGGGGCGAGCAGTGGCGTTGCGGGGAGGTTTGGATGAGCGATGGCGGTGGCGTTGCCTCGGATGAACAGGACCTCGTGGTGTGGTGGAGGCTGGATGAGCGATGACGGTGGAGGGTGCCCGTGGAGAGGTGGTTGAACAGGACCCGTGGTGTGGAGGGCTGGATGAGCGATGAGACGGTGGAGGGTGCCCGTGGAGGGGTGGTTGAACAGTAGCCGGTGTAGTAGCGCGCGGTGGAGGCTGGATGAACAGGAGCCCGTGGAGGCTGGAGGAGGTCGACGGTAGCCCGTGGAAGCTGGAGGAGGTCGACGGTGGAGATGAACAGTATCCCGTGGAGTCCCGTTTTGCGGTACGCCACACCCCTCCCGATGAACAGGACCCTCGTTTCGACCATAGGAGGTCTGTTTCGTTCATTTTGCGGTATGCCACACCTCTCCCGATCAACAGGACCCCCGTTTCGACCGTAGGAGGTTCGTTTCGTCTGTTTTGCGGTACGCCACCCCCCTCCTGATCAACAGGACCCCCGTTTCGTCCGTTTTGCGGTACGCCAGACCCCTCCCGATGAACAGGATCCCGTTTCAAACGTGGCCGGTCGAGCACAAGGTCGTTTCCTCCGTTCTGCGGTACGCCAGGCCTCGTTTCCATCGCCTGTTCCGTCCAAGCCCTCCCGATGAACACGACCACGCATTCCGTTCCGACCCAGCCGGTTGGCTCCCACGCGTTCCGTTGCCTCCCGATGAACACGACGCATTCCGTTGCCTCCCCATGAACACGACGCATTCTGTTGCCTCCCCATGAACACGACGACGGCGTTGTTTCTCCGTTCCGACCCAGCCATGTCAACGAGCCCTCGCCGTACGTATGCGCGAGTAGGCGTTCGAGACCCCGCCCTTATGTACACATACGTGGCCGTATTTTCTTTCTTGCACCCTGGCCGCTGTACATACGTGTACATGCTACATGCGCGCCTCTACTACGACACGTGCGCGCCTCTACATCCACCAGTATATATGTACGTACACGTTCGCGGACAGAATGACAACGCTACGTACGCTTCGACCAGGTGGGTCCCGACTGTCAGGCACTTCCTTGCGTGCGAAGATGTAGCTGGTGGGTCCCAGCAGTCAGGGGGCGAATCGTTTTTCTTTTGCCCAGACACACTTCCTTGTGTGCAAAGGTGTAGCTGGTGGGTCCCAGCAGTCAGGGGGGGAAACGTTTTTTTAGCGAAATACGGTGGCCCGTCCGGTGGGTCCCCGTTGTCAGGTGGAGGAATAATTATTTTGCGCGTAATAAGGAGGCACTTCCTTGCTGCGGCCGTGGACCCAGCTGTCAGCGTCTCCACCACAGTACTCTTCCGATGGAAGTCGGTCGTTGACCACATTGACCATGCCGCGCTGAGAGCACCACGGCGGTGGACGACGGCGAGGCCTAGGAAGGGGAGGACACGGAGGCATGGAAGACTCGGCAGTTGTTTCCCACACGGAGGGGAGTACGACTGTACGAGGGTTTACTGGTTCGTCTGCCCTCGCCGGAGAATAACAGCAGGTGTGGGTGAGTAGAGGGATGGCTAGGCCAGTGATGGGAGTACGGTGGGGCGGTGAGGCCTACGCGGCAGCATAGCCGGCCGTGGGGAGGAGGGAGCAGGCAGTCCCGCCGGCGCTTGTTTGAGCGGCTGGAGTAGGAAGAGCAGAGATTGAAGAAGCACGACGGCCATTGGATGGACATCCAATAGTCAGTGCTTATGCGTCAACCTGTTTTTTTAGGAAAGCCTCAAATCTGTGGAAAACAGCATACAGCCCATCTGCCATTATTTCTAATAATTTACAGCCCATTTGCTAATTCTTAAGGTTTTTTTGGAGCCCGTATTCTTTTTGTTAGCATTACAGCCCATATTGTGGCCACGGTTAAAAAATTATACGAAATTTTGCATATTTCGGTGCGGTCCGAACTGTTTTTAATCTCGAAATTTCGACTCACAGTCAAACTGATTTTAAAAATAAATGTATATCAATATAAAATCCAACAAATTCTCCACGCATAAAAATTAATGTAATTTAAAAATCTTGAAATGAAAAAAAAAAGATATTTGAAACTAATTGCCGGTTTGATGTGTTTTAAAATATACAACCCATTTCTCATTCTTGATGGGCCATTTTCTCGGCCAGCCAATGAAAGCTCTCCTCGTCTTGAAAGATTTGCAGCCCAACAGGCCCGACAAAGCGACTTACTTGGCAAATCACAAAAAACTGGGTTGTGGCCGTGGACCCAGGTGTCGGCCTCTCCACGTCTGATACTCTTTCGATGGAAGTCGTTCCTTGACCATATTGACCACGCTGGCGCCAAGAGCACCACGGCGGTGGGCGACGGCGAGGCCTAGGAAGGGATGACGCGGGCCGGGAAGGCGTGGCGGTGGAAGCCCGCGGAGAGGAGTCTGAGGTTCACTGGTTCGGCTGCGGTGTGAGGCTGCCATCACCGCAGGGCCTGGCCAGCGGTGGGAATAGTAGGGGGTGAGGCCTCTATGGCAGCACAACTGGCCACGGGAGGCAGGAGCATGCGGCACGACTGGCGCTGCTTTGGGCGGCTGGAGCAAGAAGACCAGAGGTTGAAGAAGCACTACGGTTGTTGGATGGACATCGCATGGTCACTGGAGCTAGAATCGTTTATATTTACTAAGTTGACAAAGCCCTTCGTCCCCGTCAACTTAGTAGGCCCACTAGTCAGCCTCCCACCAAGGTGGGTCCCACCTAGCCAGGGGAGTATTCATTTTTTGTGCGTAATAAGGAGGCACTTCCGGTGGGTCCGAGATGACAGCGGGGGGAACATTTTTTTCGTGAAATACGGTGGCCCGTCCGGTGGGTCCCAGCAGTCAGGGGGAAACGATTTTTTTCGCAAAATACTGGTGGCCCGTTCGGTGGGTCCACGTTGTCAGGTGGAGGAATAATTATTTTCCGTAATAAGGAGGCACTTCCTTGCGGCTACCATGGACCCAACTGTCAGCCTCTCCACATACAGTACTCTTCCGATGGAAGTCAGTCATTGACCACATTGACCACGCCGCGCCGAGAGCACCACGGCGGTGGACGACGACGAGGCCTAGGAAGGGGACGACGCGGAGCCGGGCAAGACGCGGCAGTGGATGCCCACGCGAAGAGGAGTACGAGCGTTCACTTGTTTGGCTACGGTGTGAGGCTGCCGTCGCCGCAGAATAACAGGGGGTGTGGGTGAGTGGAGGGATGGACTGGCCAGTGGTGGGAGTAGTATGGGAGCGGTGAGGCCTCCGCGGTAGAACAACCGACCACGGGAGGCAGGAGCAGGCGGCACGACCGGCGCTGCTTTGGGCGGCTGGAGCAAGAAGACCAGAGGTTGAAGAAGCACTATGGCCGTTGGATGGACATCATATGGTCACTAGAGTATTGACTAAGTTGACAAAGCCCTCCGTCCACGTCAACTTAGTAGGCCCACAAGTCAGCCCAACAATATGGTGGGTCCCAGCTAGCAGGGGGTATTCATTTTTTTGGGCGTAATGAGGCACTTCCTTGCGTGCAAAGATATAGCTGGTGGGTCCGACCTGTCAGCGGGGGGATGTTTTTTTTCACGAAATACAGAGGCCTTCCTGTGGGTCCTAGCTGTCAGGTGGAGGAATCATTATTTTATGCGTAATAAGGAAGCATTTCCTTGCGTCTTGACCGTGGACCCAGCTGTCGACCTCTCCACATCTGATACACTTCCGATGGATGTCGTTCATTGACCATGTTGACCAGGCCGCGCCGAGACACACGGGCGGTGGGCGGCGACGAGGCCTAGGAAGGAACGACATGGAGCCGTGGAATACTCGGCGGTTGTTTCCCACGCAGAGAGTCTGAGGTTTCTTGGTTCGTCTGCCGTCGCCGAAAAATAACAGCATGTGTGGGTGAGTAGATAGATGGCTAGGCCAGCGATGGGAGTATGGTGGGGCCGTGAGGCCTGCGCGGCAGCATAGCCGGCCGCGGGAGGAGGGAGCAGGCAGTCCCACCGGCGCTTGTTTGAGCGGCTGGAGCATTAAGAGCAGAGATTGAAGAAGCACGACAGCCGTTGCATGGACATCCAACAATCACTGCTCTCGTGTGTTGACTAAGTTGACAGGGCATTGCATGTGCGTCAACCTTTTTTTTATGAAAGTATACGCGTCAACCTGTAGTAGGCGCACAAGTCAGCCTCAAATCTGTGGAAAACAGCATACAACCCATCTGCCATTATTTCTAATAATGTACAACCCATTTGCTAATTCTTAAGAATTCTTTTGGAGTTCATCTTCTTTTTGTTAGCATTACACCCCATACTGTGGCCACGGTTAAAAATTATACGAAATTTTGCATATTTCGGTGCGGTCAACTGTTTTTAATCTAGAAATATCGATTCACATTCAAACTATTTTGAAAAATAATTTATATAAATATAAAATCCAAATAATTGTCCACGCATAAAAATCAATGGAATTTAAGATCTTGTAATGAAAAAATTGAAACTAATTCCCGGTTTGATGTCTTTTAAAAATGTACAGCCCATTTCTCGGCAAACCAAATGAAACTCTCCTTGTCTTGAAATATTTGCATCCCAGCAGGGCCGATAAAGCAAGTAGGCCTTGTTTGGGTATTTCTTTTAAAAAATAGAACTGGGCTAGCCATTTTCAGCAAGAAAAAAACACAACTGGGCCCATGATGTGGTAAACATAAAAAAAAAACCTGGCTAGACGGGCCACAGCCCCCGCACAGCCCCTTTGTTACCCTGATCCGTCACTAAAACTAGTATAAATAACAACTTCTTGTTCCTCAAAAAAAAAAACTGCACGACTTGCTGGATCCCTGGTGTCAGCCGCTCGTAGTGTAATTCTCTCGTTTATTGACAACGTTGACAATGGAGTGAGCCCCAAATGTCCAACCATTAGGAGGAACCATATTTTTGGGCTTGTACTATAGAGGCACTTGCTTGCATACTGCCATGACGCTGGTGGGTGCGTTTCAAAATGTTGTGTTAGGATGAGAAGGAACAAGTGTGGCGTCTCGCCGAGGGCACAGAAACCTGTAGGGTACTCGCACTTTGGGCACTGCAAATGAAACACACTAGATTCAGTAGGAAGAAAAATGAATCAACGACGGCGGCTGCCATCCTAGGATTACCTGCGGCCAAGGGACTTGGATTTATCGGGGATGGATGAAGAATTAGTACCTGGTTCTCCATGAAAACCCTATGCAATCGCCGAGAGGATTTTCTCTGAACAAGCGAGCGAGGAGAGGGGATTCAGGCCCGGTGAAATATTGCCGCTTCGTCCGTCCCGACTTCTTCGCTAAAGCTGGAAAGGGGGGGAGTTATGATTTGACGGCTCATTGGGCATTCTTCTTGGCGCTTCTGACCGGGTTGTGTCTACCGTGAAGTTGTGCACTCTAATTTGTGCATATGGCACGTGGACCCGTTGCGGTTGCCCCACATATCAGCGAAAGGAAGTAGAAAGACAGGAGTAACTAGTTACACATAAATATATTTTTGATGAGAGATACTCCCTCTGTAAATAAATATACAAATCTTTATATCACAGGCTCACCTTGCCGAGAAATATACTCCCTCGCAACGCATACGGGCATTATGGGGTTCAGCTTTTTTATGGGGGTTCAGTGAGAATATAATACTCAGATAGGCTCACGGTTACGGACTTTGGGGCGCAGAGCCGACCCTGCATGTTTGGGGGCCCATGTGTTCTACCTCAGCGCTTTTCATATTGCAAGTGATCGATGCAGCGCTGGTTTTAGATCTTGTCGTAAGGCGAATACACAAAATTGAATAAAGCACAACAGCTGTTGGAATGAAATCGAGCAGCAGTTCCTAACCAGCAATCGAGTTGCAATTCTATGAGCGATATACCATGTGATAAATAATCTTGTCATACTACTTATACACACAGGACACTTGTTTCACCATGCAGATTATTACATCAAAATCTCTCGGAGGATAGATCAGTTCGGCGATTGCGTCTTGCTCTTGAAGAATTTCAAAGTTGATTTGGACCAGCTCTCCTTGCCGAGAAAGTTCAATTTTGACATCATCCCCTACCGCAAGATATGATTTAGATTTGAACCTTGACCATCTTTTAGCATCAATCAGCATATGACCATCCTTTGTAGTTACGGTATATTGAGCAGGTTCATTCACACCAAGGTTGCGCATGGTAAGAGAAACTTGGCCGCGGTCGCCCGGATTGTTGAACGACTCCCTTGTTGCTCTAGGAATTATCTGTTTGCAAACAAGAAGACATACCCAAACAGTTAGATCAACACAGTGAATCATGTGAAACAACATGGAAAGAAAAAAGAACGAAGCACTTGGGCGGCCAATGCTTACCAAGAAGGTGGACATGTCGGTTTTTGTAAGGACTTTGGTATATGAAGTGCGAACTGCAGCCCAGTCTGTTGCCGGTGCAACTGCACGGGCGGAGCGAATCTGCAAGTGCAAGTGTTGGTGCAGGTCTTGAAGCCGCTGCTCTGCCGGAGATGGTGCTCCTCCTAGAGCTGGTGCGGTGTCGGAGCAGTGCGGTGTCGATGCCCGATCCTCCGGTGGATCGATGATCACCGCAGCGGTCGGTGCCCAATCCTCAGCTGGATCAGAGTGAGTTGCTGCCGCTGTCAGTGCTAGAGCAACTGCCGGTGCTCGATCTGTGCGAGACAGCGGCGATCGTGTCTGGTCTGCTATGATCAGCTTTCTAACTTGACTAGGATCCGTGACCGTGATCCAGTTTTTTTCTTCATTTCTTTTAAATGCGAGAAGGACTAATTGTGGCGTTTTTGTTAAACCAAACTGCAGTTCATCATAGGGATTCAGCTTGTACTCAGACAACAAACTGATCCATTTTTTCCAGTAATATAAGTGATGGACAGTGCCTTCGTTACTGACACGACATAAGAAGTGAAACCTACAAAAATAGCAATCGTAGAGCAAACCAAACGGTTTATTCTGTGATGAATGTCACATGGCAAAACTTGCATCGTAAAATTGCAGGAAAATAAAGAAAACATGACATTAAATCAATAAGATTTACTTGATGTGACACGAGTGAATCCTTACCAGGAAATCACTATGTTGAAGTACTAAACAGAAGATTGATAGTCCAACTACGCGTGGCATGCAGGGGCCCCGCCTACTCCCACAAGCAGGACAGTCCAAAGGTCGTGACAAATCGTATGGACCGAACATCCATGGGACTGGAAATCCTGGTGGGTGCGATAAACCCTGCAATGCATACAGATATTGGAGTGTAACCATAATTGATAAACCGTCCTCACAAAAAATATGATCTGGATACTTCAAAATATACAAACTGAATTGAGTGGACAGACATTAACATAGACATTAACATAGACCATTCACACACCAAAAGCGGCAGTACTAATAAACAATACAGGGTTCACAAACACAAATCAAGTATTGAACAATAGTACTTACTACAGACAAGCAAAGTTGCACTAACTAAACTCTGCAGACTATTTCTTGCCACCGACCTACGGATGAACCCGCATAACCGACTAGGCCATGGACTTCGTGTGAGATGTCTACATGCACCATCACCATCTTGTCAACCTTGGAGAACCTAACAGAGTGGTCTTTCCACTCATAAACATGATGATGAAGACAGGCCGCATCATATTTGTTGGGAAGATTTACAAGAACCACACCCTTCGTAATCGAAGGCATAGCCAGGAAATTGTTGTGGTCAAGTACTGCCTCGAGAACACGCTTGACAACAATGCTATAGGAAAACACTAGTTCAGGACACATGGCGACAAAGGACACAGCAGCTGGATAGTTCAGCAGTAGAAATCATCATCAGGTCTTCTAGTTCACACGGCATGACTTTGATAACTTCATCTCCACCGCGGACCTGGTTCTAATTCAAACAGAAACCATATTTTATTAGTACCTCCATTCAGAAATATAAGATGATTTTAGATATTATACTCCATATATGACTACATATACGCACAGAAATGAGTGAACAAATACACTAGAACATGTCTTCAAAGGCATGAGAGCAGAGGGATTACATGCAATATCCATAACACAAGTTACTGAGGCAAATATACCCTCTTAAAAGGTAGCATTGATGTTCATAAAGTACTCCCTCCGTCCCAAAATTCTTGTCTTAGATTTTTCTAGATACAGATGTATCAAGTCACATTTAGTATTAGATACATCCGTATCTAGACAAATCTAAGACAAGAAATTTGGGACAGAGGGAAATAGTTAAAGTAATCTATAAGAAATCAGTGTCAACCTCTCGCATGTTTTGGTCAAAAGAGGAATTTAGAACCGTCATTTGGCACACTAAAATCACATGCAAGATCACCCGAAAGTTGTACTACCAAGACTAGTACTGCGTGTTACATGAAAAACACGATCAAGATCGAGAAAAGATCATCAACAAGAGACATTACCTGGACTTGCTTAATGAGGGATCCCGGAGATGGGGGCTTGGACAGGGCGATGGCTTTGAGCTTGTCTGCGATAGTCTCGGCGGGGTGCTTGCGCTTCTTCGTACCATGAGCCTCCACAGTTTGGCGAGCCATAGACATCACGTCGGCGGTGCTCGGCGTCCATCCAAGAGAGGAAGCTGAGAGAGAAGAGTGAAAGGAGGAGCGAGATGAGGGATAAGCGAAGCGAGTGGGGTTTTCTTCAAGAGAAAAGCTGAGAGAAGAGTGAAGTGATGGTTGCCTCGTCCGTCCAACTTCTTCTTTGGAAAGGAGGGGTTTTGTGATTTGACGGCTCATTGGGCATTACTGGCGGTTCGATCGGGGTAGTCTACCGTCACTCTACTACGGAGTAATTTAGTGCATGGCTGGTGGACCCAGTCTTTGGCTGTCCCTGCGTCGGCGAAAGTGAGTAATTTAGTGCATGGTGGAGGAGGATCCGCACGGTAGAGCGTGCCCACTGTTTTTCTGAAGAAAATAATGATTACAACAAGCGTTTCCACTCTTCTGACGGAGGAGTGCGAACACGGCAGCCACTTGAACATACATAGTGCTCCTACTACTAGGCATGTGCGATGGTTCATCGTCGATACTACACAATCTTGTTGCTAGTGTAGTAAGATATGGCGATAACAAATGATGTTGTGTGCATGTCAACTACTCCTATATGTAACATAGTACCGCTTTTTCGATTGTCCGGTCGAGAATGAGCAGTGAGATCAATGTTAACAGAACTAGGTCCACAACGCCTGCGGAGAGTGCGGTGCTACAAGACTCCACGAAACATGAACCATATGAAGCACGAATAGTGTTAGGCAGGGGGTATGAAGGGTGCACGGATGGGAGCAAAAGTTCCCTTCTCGACCCACTTTTGGGTGTTTGGCGAGTGCATGAAGGGTGAATGAGTCCACACTAGTAGGTTGACAAAAATACGAAGAGGAAACAACTATATTGAGATGAGAATGCAACCAAACACAACCACACGCTTTGTGCTACGAAAGGACTGATCTGCATCGTCGAGTTTGATCCAACGGTCATGTTGCGCCGAGACATGGACATGCCCATGCAGAGGGCGCCTAAACACCACCGAAGTCCCTCTGCTTCTCGATGCGCACGACGTTGGTGATGCAGGGTGCAACCGCCCGCAGAGCCCTCTCCCGGTAGACGGGAGCCATCTCGTCAAAGACTGCGTCCAATGGCATGAATGGATTCCGGTGAAGGAGCCCTAAAAGGATTCGCCCGGCAATGGCGACGGCAGCCTGCAACCCCTCCTTATCCAGCTCAGCCCCCACCATCGCGCGGAGACGGCTTAGCTCCTCGGAGATATAGGTGAAGAAGGAGACCAGGTTAGGAAGTCGCAGCTCATTGAAGTCGACCGGGTGGTCGAACGGGTTTAGCCCGATGGCCGGTATCTTCGCGCTGGCACGACGGTAGGCATCGCGCAGCCGCAACACGTGCGTGGCAACTTGGTTCACCAAGTGGCTGAGGCGATCCTGGACCTCGTCACGATCCGCCCGCTCGTGCTCCAGTCGGTTCCCCTGACGGCCTATCGTATCTCCCGCTTTCTGAAGCAACGCCGCCGACGCCTCGAGCATCTTTGTGGTGGACGCCTGCCGCTTTTGAAGCTCCGTGAACTCCCGCACATAATGGAGGAGCATGGCACTCCTCTCCTCCTTGAGCTCACGGAGCTCCACGTCCTTGGCCCTGAGGTCCGCATCCTTGGCATGGAGCTCTGTGTCGCGCCTCACCTCGAACTCCGTGATCTGCTGCGCCGCCATGGCACTAGGTAGAAGCAATGGGAGAAAAAGCAAAGGGGCGAAAGCGGCTGAAAGGCAATGCAATCTACGGAAGGCGGAGGGAGCGGGAATCTTTTGGTTTTCACCACGGTAAAACACCGATCGACGACTTCTCACATCGAGGGAGCGATGGGTTTTACAGCGGAGTCATCGTGACTAATTGCTGCGCGCTGCTCCGTCAATCAAAAATTAAAAATCCTGCCACGCCTGCTCCGTCAATCAAAAATTAAAAATCCTGCCGCACCCAAACACGAACAACGCCGTGGTGGATATTTAAATTTACCCGCGGCAAGTAGATAAAAAAAGGGGTGAAAAAACAAATGTGGCGGCGGCCTAGCTAATCGGTCAAACTAGCCGAACTAGCTATGCCACCGTGCTTCACTGATGTACTCGGAGGGAAGGGTGGTCTTTCGTGATTTGACGACTCATTTACTTGCTTCGGCGCTACTACCGAGGAGGACCCAGAAAACGCATGGTAGGGCGTCCCACGTCAGGAAGAATATATGCGTGCACCACCTGGGAGGACCCCGAAACCGCGGGGTAGGGTGTGCCACGTCTTGGCACGGAGGAAAAATGTCCGTGTAAAAATATACTGTATCAGACGTAGTACCTATGGTTCAACCTTGAGACCCAGCCAGTCGGTCGAAAACACTCCACTAGCCACACAGCTTCATCATGCAAACATGGCACGGAGGATAGATGTGGTTAGCTCCGCCTCGACCAGCCACAACGTCTCTTGTTCTAGGCGATTCTTCTATTTTCCAAGCTTTTTTTAGTTGTAATGACACCACAGCAAGCTAGCGCCGCTCTTCGTGTGTGCCCGTGCAAAGGTTAGACGATGGAGAGAAGAGATTGAGATCGCAGACATGGGACCCAACGAAAGTGGGACAACGGTCATGCACGTGTTGACGAGGCACTCCTCTACTCTACTCAACGCAAGTCTTGTATAAAATCAAGTTATGGGACAAAGCCAACAACCGTTCATTTTTTCAGGCTATCGACTTACGCTTTGTAGTCCAGGTTGCCAGTTCGAATCTCGTCTTTCAGATTTGTTAGTTTTAGGTCCAAATTTGATTAATGACAAGTGGGACCCCCGTGTGTTGTTCTGATATTTCAGTGTAGGATGGTTTTTTTGAACAAACACTTTGCACGGTTAGACAAGTAATGGCACGAGTTACACGTATTTTGCAAGTTTATGAACAAAAATGGCAGCGGCATAGAATATCACATCCACCCCGCAGCTTAGATACTATGGTGATACGAGTTTTTACACCGTTGGAAGTGAGATCCAATGGCTTGGGAGTAGTCTTTGTAACTATGCGCAATTTCCAAACTCTCCAAAGGTTTTTTTTGCAAATAAAACATTCAACCCTCGTGTGTGCCGCTGCATCTTCGATCCAACGGCTCCCCAGTGCTCATATTAGGTGCTCCCCGTAGCTTAATTATCCGCTACGGTGATATGAGCATCTAGGTTGTATGATCAGTGATCAGATGGCATATGCGTAGTACTTGTACTTTATGCGCATTTCCCAAACTCTATCAGCCGTATATTGCAAAAACATTCAAACCTCATACTGTGGGCCGTTAGATCTCAGTGAACTCGTATCACCATAGAATCTACGGTGCGGGAGAACCTCATACTCCCTCGTGCGAGAAAACATAAGGTGCTATCGCAGCTTGGATGCTATGGTGATACGAGCTTGGAGGTCGTTTGATCTGCGATCCAATGGCATCTGAGCAGTCTTTGTGCTTGTAAGTAGTGGCCGAACTCTTTTGGGGCTTTTCTGCAAAAAAAAAAACCATTCAAACCACCGAGGAGGTGTTGGTTCACAAATCCAACGCCTCCGAAGAGCTTGTAGCACTAAAGCATCTAAGGTGTGGTAGCACATGATATTCTTACATACAGGAGAATATGATGTCCTCCTTCATCTTAGATGCTACGGTGATCTGACTTGAGTCGTTGGATATGGGATCAAAGGGCATCTAAGTAGTTTTTGTACAAATTGTGTGCAATTCTCAAACTCATCACGGTTTCCTGCAAAAATATTAAGACACATCATGTGAGCTGCTATATCTCAGATCTACAAGCTCCAAGCAACTCAGATCGGCATATAGCATCTAAGGTATGGGGCACATGATATTCTCCCGGGGAGGAGGGTGGGGGTGCACAACCAATCGGTTGTTGGGAGGTGGGGACAAATATAATCTAAACAACTCTAAGCAGAGCTCCACAATTTTATCTAAGGTCGAGGGGTTGACCCCGACAATCATAGCTCCGCCTAAACACAACATTTGCATGTCTTGTAGTACTAGACTTAATATTCATGTTTCAGTTTCATGTTCATTTTAAATATTGAGCTGAGGACCATGGATGTCTTACATTTTACTCCTTAGTTCCTAAATATTAGTCTTTTAGAGGCTTCAAATGGACTGGCACATACGGATGTATATAGACATATTTTAGAGTCTAGATTCACTCATTTTGCTCCGTATGTAGTCACTTGTTGAACTCTCTAAAAGACTAATATTTAGGAATAGAAGGAGTATTTTAATTAAGTGTTATACATGCATGGTTTGGAAAAATAGATGCACTATACTTATTGGATTGTTGTTGTGTTCGTGCGTGTGTGTCTGTGTGTGTGTGTGTGTGTGTGGTCATATGCTTGATACATACAAAGTTTTCTCAGCTCCATATTGTTCATCTTTTAAATTTGAATTTGCATTGGAAAACTTACTAGGGATACCATGAAATGTGAAATCCACGTTGATATCACTATATCACAAACTCACTCTAATTCAACAACTCGTCATAAATCAATTACCACGTTGAGATTAGTATTTGCAAGGAAAATACGGGTATTGTAATACACATAGATTCGTTCGGCAATTTAAAAGGTTCCTTTCGTATTCTCGAATGGTAGGACCCGGCGGCGTACTAGCCAGACCTTGGCTCATGTTGATCCTAAAAAAAGAAACCGGGCTCGTGTCCTTCAGTGGCGTGCGTGGTACGCACATTAGGCAACCCCAACCAGTTGAGCCTCAGCGTTTCAAGTCGAAATATCTGGCGGCCAGAATTCCAGCCCTAGGAAATTCCCCTCATGTCCCCGGTCCATAATGACTACCGATGAACAATGGAGGGATGCTTTAGTAACTAGACAACGTTACCTACCGTGCCAAGCACGGTTCAATTCCCTCGGTCGCCGCTCGTCAAGGTCACCCGTCAACTGCATTGCCTAGTACTACTACTACTACACCAGGATGAGCACATAATTGAGCCCGTTTGTTCGTGCCTAGTACTTGAGTTAATATATCGTGCAATGCACTTGATGCGGAGGATTATCCTTTTACTCTGCATATATAACTTGTCTGAAGTCTAACTAAGCAAAAAGTTTGACCAAATCCTTTCTTAAGAAATACAACACGACAGATGTACGGCTTGAAAATTTATTGCATGATGCAGGTTATGATATTGTTCCGAATCCTAGATCTTAAATTTCAGAAAATCCAAAAGTGAGCATAAATTCTTGAAACTAAGCATGGTCACGTGATATGGCACAAATATTACTTCGTAACTTTTTTTTTCAATTTGAGACAAGCTGCTTATGACAAGTTGCACAAATGAAGAGCCAAGGTATTTTGGAACAAAGACCTGTCATGTTAAGGCGAACACTTTCACTATTGAAATCATGGGCGTTTACGTGCCGCCACGAGTCCCCGCTTCTCATCGGCAGGTGCCGTCCGAGCAAGTGTGTGAGTCGACGGGAGGCGTCTTGAGCGAGACAGCTGCGCCGGCTGTCGAGGAGGCGTCGAAGCGGACCATCATGCAAGCTCACCGGGAGGTGAGCCCTTTGACCAGGCTCCGCCGCCCACCATCGTCCCAACTGCTCCCACTTTTAATGTCGCCGGCGCCGCAGTTTAAAATCAACCCCGCACTACTCGGTATCGCTACAATCCTCTCTCTTCCTCTCCGATTCTCCTGTCGTCTACCTCCAACTAGCCTGACCTAAACATACGCCATGCCGCATCATGATGGTCTGCCCTTAGTGTTCCAGTTTCCTGAGGAAGACACCCAGCCGGAGTCTCAAGAACATAAGGCGCTTTGGGGCGAGCTTGAACGGCCATGCGGGAAGACGCCGCTGTGTCCCGCTCCGTTCGGCTCCGTCGCCCCAACTGCGCTTAGCGCCCATCCCGTGGCATTGATGGGTTGGGAGCCGCACATTGTCGCCGAGCTTGATCCCACGGGGTTCCACGAGGTCCCGCCGACTTTCACGCGCCGTGCACTGCCAGCGCATGCGCTGCGCGTGCTGCATCGACACGCGCGCCGTGCGGTGCCCGTGCACCTACCAGCGCATGCGCTGCGTGTGCATGCGACGCGCGCGCCGTGCGGTGGCCGTGCACGAATGTCTCGCCGCGCCGTTGACAGCGCTTTGTCCCAGCGGATGCTAGTGCCCCCTCGGCGGCATGGATGGCGCCGTCGACCGCTTCCTTGCACTAACGCCATCGCCTCCTCCCGCCAGCTTGACTCGCTCGAAGTCGAACATTTTGGCCTTCCTTGAAGCTAGGCCAACATCCAGAAATACGCCAACAACGACGCAAGACACCGCCGTCGCCGTCGGTCAGTGGTCCGACGACACACGAGCATGGCGGAGGAGCCGCTTCCCCGTGAGCGCCCCCCGCCGCCGCGTAATCTAAATTTTCCATGAAAAACGTTCGGATTGCCATGCTTAAAATCCGAAGGTTTATCATTTCCGTTTATTTTATATCGATCGTTGTATAATTTAAAGTCGGAGTCAGACTGAACAAAATGTATGGTTTGATCGATTGAATGTTCTGCTAGAGCCTTATCAAATTAAATATAAAACGTCATCAAGCCACATGTATTCCTTGTCATCCAACGACCTAGACTGCTTCAATGTCGAGCGCTCAACACGTTTAGCGTGCAGTTAATTTCATGCCAAAAATAGTGCTAATCACATGACAACACGCAAATAATATCCTAGTAGTTAATATCCGCATGCACTTAATATACTTTCAAATTAACGTGCATTGCACGCACACACTGACTAGTGCTGCTAGTACGTGAAACTGGTGCCGTGACTTGTGAACGCGTCCAGATATGGTCAACGGCAACATCACCCGCGAGTTCTTCCTGATTGCCACGCGTCTAAACGCAGAAGGGGAGGAGAGAGACAGAGCACACATGGAACCCACTAGTAAGTGAAGGCGAATAGTACTAAAAATAATACTACATGTTATCCATTAATTAGGTTGTGGTAATATAAAACATTATGTGAACAAAGGGGGTACAACAAACATTGCTATTCTACGTATGTTGCCTATTGACGTGCGGCTTGAAGGCCCGGTCACATGTTCGATCCTCGTCCTTTATCTTTTAATTTGTATATGGGTCCAAATTTGTTTCATGACATGTGGGCCCCTCGGTGTGTAGTTTGTAGCACTTTAATTTGTGGGTTGAAATTTGTTCCATTCCAAGTGGACTATCAGTGTGTACTTTTGTAGCTTATTTATAATAATTAAAGAGAACAACATAGTTTTTCAATAATACCATGGTGCTGACGTTGAAGGCGAGAAAGGGCGTGCGAGAGAGCGATGACCGAGCAGGAGGAAATCAACTAGGGGAGTTGCATGGGTTGCAGCGGTGTTTGGAGTAGTTGTGGGCGAATGCTACGAAAATATAATCTAAACCGACGGAATAAATGCCTACACAAATTAATCCAAGGTTGGAGTGCCCTCGCAATGTAAATAGCTCCGGCTTTGGAAATATGGAGAGGTAGTAGCTTCAACGCGTGGAAGATACGGTGTGAGAAAGCGAGGTCAATCGAGAGACATATAGATAGAGAGACAAAGTGAGTGTGGTCCGACATTCATTGAACAAATATATATGCTCGGAGAGATATTGTCCGATTGAGCTTTTGGCAAGGGTGAGGGCTGTAAGATAGAGCTTGGGAGATGATCCGATCCGCAGGCGTGTAGATATATTTTGTGCGTGGGAGGAAGCAAGGTCAACCGATCACATAGGGTCGCCGTGCGATCGAAAGAGTGAGACGGGTTGGAGAGAGTGACCTAGATAGACGATGTGCGTGAGAGAATATACAATGTGAATAGGTCGAATTGGGCTCAAACATGGTGATATATCGTTTTTGTCCGAGAAAGAGCGAGGTCAATCGAGACATACGAGAGAGAGAGAGAGAGAGAGAGAGAGAGAGAGAGAGAGAGAGAGAGAGAGATTGAGTGAGCATGGCCCACCATGAGGTCGAAAGAGTGGCGGCGGCTTGGATGGATTCCCCTAGATAGACAATCTGCGTGAGAGAGTATAGAGTGTGTCGATCGAGGCCCGAACAGGGAGATATATCATTTGTGTGTGAAAGAAAATGAGGTTAAACGAGACTCGAGATAAAGAGAGAGATTGAGCGAGTGTGGCCCTCCGTCTTGGAAGAAAGAGTGAGACAGTCTCAAGGGAGTGACCTAGATATACAACATGCGTGCATGCGCACGAGAGGTTGGGGGGGCTAGATAGGCAATGCATGTATTTAGCGCGAGAGGTGAGAGGGAGAGGGGAGAGAGAGAGAGAGCGGAATGGGGTGCAATGGCGGGTGTGTGAGGTAAATACATTTAGTAGCAGTGGAAAAAGGGGTTGTGTAGATTAGTGACTTAGAGATCGAAACATGGAGAGAAAGAATGAGCGTGTGTTGGAAACCGATAGCTTCCTAAGGTGGTTAGGAGAGGAAGATTGACCGATCTGAAGTATGTAGCGTTTGTCTTGGGGGGGGGCTAAAACAACATTTGAATGTACATAGTACGAGACTTAATATCGATGTTTCAATTCGGTGTACATTGTAAGATTTGAACCGAGGACCAGGCATATGGGTAATTATTTCGAATTCGTGCCATACTAAGTTTCGAAAAGTTGACATTGACTTAGTTTGTTGTGCTATTTTGTAGGTCATATGTTTGAATCCATCCAAAAGTTTTCTCACTACCATGGTGTTCATCATATACATATGAATTTGTATTAAAAAATTAGCGTGGATACAGTGAAATGCGAAATCCGCGTTAGAATTGGAGATCGCTACGTGACACACACTCTAATTCAAATAACTAACTACATGACACACACTCTAATTCAAATAACTAATTATGTCACACACACTCTAATCCATGTTAGCGCGGGTACCGTTTCGATTTTTTTTCAAATAACTCCTCATTAATTAATTTATAGTACTCCCTCTATTCACTTTTATAAGACCTTGAAGACATTTCAGAAAATGTGCAAAACAGTTCATTTTAAGTTGTGCAAAGCGACTTACAAAAGTGAGCGGATGGAAATATCTCGTTCGAATGACTAATTATTGCAAGGAAAACACGAGCATGGTAATACATACAGATTCGTTTGCAAATGAAAGAAGATTCGTTTGCATTCTCAAATGTAAGCGCACCAGGCGCACCAGGGGTCATGTCGGGGGATGGCGCTGCCGGTGCCTTAAAAGGCAACGCCTTTGGGTCAGCGACATGTGGGCCAGCCACTGTTGGGCCCACATGTCATGGACACTAAGGCAGGTGCCTTAAGTCACCGAAGCATAGTCCTGTTGGGGTGGTTGACGGTGTCCTGGACTAGGGGGTACTCACCACGTCATCTCCCGATCAGTTGGATTGGGCCGAGGACCCCCATGGCCGTATACTCATGGGCCAGTCCGGACAGCTGCCGCATACAAGGAAGATTCCACAAGACTTGGCGATCAAGACAAGGACTTCTCCCCCACCGGCGTATTCGGCTAGGACTCTTGTTATCCTAGGCCTCTGGTGCATTATATAAACCGAGGCCGGGCTAGTCGATAGAGATATATACAACAATCATACCATAGGCTAGCTTATAGGGTTTAGCCTCTACGATCTCGTGGTAGATCAACTCTTGTAATACTCATATTCATCAAGATCATCAAGCAGGAAGTAGGGTATTACCTCCATAGAGAGGGCCCGAACCTGGGTAAACATTGTGTCCCTTGCCTCATGTTACCATGTGCCTTAGGCGCACAGTTCGGGACCCCCTACCTGAGATCCGCCGGTTTTGACACCGACGTTGGTGCTTTCATTGAGAGTTCCGCTGTGTGTTCGGCAAAAGGTCGATGACTCGCCTGCAGATCAACTGCGACTTTGGCATCTTCGTTAGCAGCTCGACTGGTCACCTTGGTTCGACCAAGGACTGCGCCCTACCTCCGATCATCATGTTAGGATGAGGGCCTTCATCAACATCAACTCCGATCTCTATCAAGATCATGAAGGAATCATCCAGGGAGCCCGGGGGCTCAACGTCAACATTGCCCTCAGGTGACTGTGCTGTTTTTTTGGACGGCAAACTTGTATCCGCTGCCACCACCTCCTCAAGCGTCACTTTAACAATTGCTTTGGTGGAATTGTGCGGAATTGAGTCTACAACGACCCTGGAAAATTTCGTCGAGTTCCGATGGAGGAATCTCTGGCAGTCCGCGATATACCGGAGCCCTGTCAAATCTGGACGGGAATCTGGACGAGTTTAGGGCGTGGTGTCGAACTTCTAGCTCGGACGTCCCTTGGAAGATCCAACCGTTGATCGGCTGCGGAATTCCTATATCTACCACCTCTCAAAATTTCATCTCGATCCGACCGTCCGAACTCCGGGGACCTTCTGATTAGTGCATCACTTTTCGGATCTGTTTTCTGCACGAGAACGAATCCGACCCGAACTCATCTTTTTTATGAACGGGATTTCAGACATCCTTTTTGAATGAAGTTTTGTATGGGGTATTTTGTTTTGTTTCCAAACACATCCCACTAACTCTAAGATCTTTTGAACACGATCTTCAATATCATGCTGGTGTCAAACCAGTCCGGCAATATTGCTCCACGGCCGCCGACCTGCGCTTGACACGTCGTCACTTTTTTTAGCCGAGCTCAACTTCTTCGCGTCATCATCTCGGCAAGCCGAACAAAAGTTCGGCATCACGAAGGATAAATCATCACTAACATTGCCGCCCCACAGATTACATGGAGCAGGCACACCGGCATCACCGCACGGTCACTTCATCAAGCCGGCATTGATCATGTCACGACCTGCATCGGCAGGGCCGCACTGTTGCTTTTTCAAGCCGATGTCCATCACGCCGACCTACTTCGACTCATCGGCTGACATCGAGGCTTCAACGCCTCGGCTGGACCGGGGGCTTCGCCATCTCTTCATCAACCTACTCTGGAGACTTCGGCATCACCAGTCAACCGGCTTCGTCACGTTAGCTGGACCGGGGGCTTTGCCTCAGCGAGCCAACCTTACCAGCATCGCCATGCCGTCAATTCACCGCCCATTAGGCAATGAGAGTGCGGATCGAGTCCCAATTTGGGGAATCACCTTTCTTCGGATTCCTACAACAAATAAACCAGGTGCTATTAATCCTAGTATTTTTTGCTTGTTTGGGTTCATTTTCCCAAGGAATTATTACTCTGGTTTGTCCATCATATGTACACAGTCTATCAAATGGTGGCGCGTGCTGACGGCCGCATGGTGGTTCGGTCGGTTTCCGTACATAGTCCGCGACGCCGCATCCGAACTTCGGACCGACACATTAATTCAGACTTTGCCACGCCTTTACGCATCACGACGCCTACGCCGACATTGACTTGGCGCCAGCCATATTTCTTTCATTACTCACTTTGCATAAATTATTTATTATGCAACAATTTTTTTTAATTTATCATTATTACTATTATATCCGGTTTGCACTATTTTTTGTGCACAGGAAAGTGATCCAGCCGAACTATATCCTTTGGCGTCACCTCGGCTAGACGGGGGGTTTCGTCAACACTTCATTACCCCGTGTCGGGGACTTCGGCATCACTCTGCCGACCTGCATTGATCGTGCTATGTCACCACTTCGGATTGCCGAGCTCTTCGCTCCGCCACCTCGAGACCGGCTTGGTGGCTGGGACCTTGTCCCGCATCAAGCTAGGACCGCTTCATCAACACCGAGCACATTAACCAGCTAAGTCGCGTTCATGCTCAAAAACTTTTAGTTTTAAATTTTGTTCGGTCCGGCCAAGCATTATACCTTTTTTGACAAAAGGTTGTTTGCGAAAGACTTCTTTATCCAAACTTCGTTTGTGACACACAAATTCAAATACCCCATTTACTTGGGGGCTTCCTTTATGAAGCCTTTCCTCTTGCAAATGATTATACTTGTACGGCTTCGTTCCTTGTTCGTGTATTACGCCACAATATGCACCATATTGACCTAAGTGATTTGCAAGCTGGGTTGCCTTGCTCCTGTGTTTACCCCTACGTTCCCGATTGTTCGGCTAGGGAGTAAAGGGAGCACCTCTGTGATTGTCACGATCGGTTCATCCGAGCGGACCTCGAGGCTGGGTGAAGCAAGCTAAGCGCTCTTCTGTTTTCAAATATGGTCGGCACACAACGGAACTCATGAGTACAAAAAATCTATTGCACAAGTCTCATAGTAACAATGGGCTCCGAAGAAAGGTATCGGTGGGGGTACTATTTTCTTCGAAGATGCTTCTTACACTTCGTCGGTAATATAGCATAAGTTCCCTGAGCGCGCTTTGTCTGTTACAGCCTTATGGCATGATTGCCTGGTTTTCGGAAACACCGTCGATATTCTCGACAGGTGGAGTACATAACACTTTTTGGTCCTTGACCGAAGAGGGAGAAGCCGACGGTCGGTTAAGACGCGTATAAAGTTCGGGTGAACACAGATATGATATAAGTACTTTGGTACATACAATCATTATACATAAAATTCTTTGACCCAAGTTACGTGGGGGCTCTTAAATTAGTATGAGCTGTTTTTCTTCTTGGTCGTTGCAAAGTCTTTTTTCTATCACTCCTTTCTCGATGCAAGTGTGTGGTCAATAGCCGGATAGCCTTGCTTCTCTCTAAATCCGCTCGAGTGCAGTTTGCTAAACTAGCCTCGGAGAAGCACTCTGCCTTCGGGATAAGGAGGTTGAAGCCATAGGCTGACCCGCTTGAAGTCTTGAGATAGGATGTGTCATGTTAAAGCACGACAGAAGCACCCTTTAAAAAACAGTACAATTTTCGGATTGGCACCGAACACTTGATCTCGTTCGGATATTAAACTTTTGAATAAGTTTTTTGGCTTTTCGAGCCTATGGCACTTTCAAACTATTTGTGCGTTTCCAGCATTAGTCTCGCAGTGCAACGCCGGACACCTTTAGGGATTCGCAAAATTCTCGATATTGCTATATATGCATCGGTTTGAATTGTGTCTTGATCAATAGTTGGGTTGCCGGCTCCTTTGCTTGCCTCCTACGTTCCGCTTTGCTCGGCTAGGTGTGCAAAGGAGAACCATCTGCGATTGTGCTTCCAGCTCGCATGGTCAAGCACCTCGATGGAAAAGCCGGCCGATCGTCACAATAGGCGTAAACCGGTCAGCGATCCGATGATTATGTTAAATGACGGGCCGTTCATAACATTGGTCGAAGTGTTTACGGCTTGACCTCAGCTATCACCGAACACTAACCGGGGGCTCATAGCTAGCTTCCCCAGTATAAAGATCCTATGACTAAGCGAAAGTTTTAAAGCCCGCGTATCTGATTGCCTCGTTTCTGCTAACACAACCGCCAGACCGCAGACGCGTCGACTAAGGGTTGTTTTGTTAGTACGGAAATACCCTGCATAGTATCTACCAAGGGGTAGAAGCCGACGATGGGCCACTTTCAACTGATAAACGGTCACAATGGAGTCAAAATAATGATGTAAAGTACTTGGATACATAGAATCGGTACACATAATCTATGATTTTACTCTGGATATCGATCCTTAATTCGGCCACCCGTGCCCACATTAAGGCTCGGGGGCTACTCGTCTTCGTGCTCATTATTTACAAATATTAAAGGGGCACATCGATCCCTTGATCTGGTGTTGCCACCTGACCAGTGTCTCGAGGGCTACTGCATTGCTTATTCAATGCAGAGAATTCAAAGTGCTCAGTGTTCGGCCTAACCGAACTATGCGCATACATGTCTTCGGAAAATAATAGGTACCATATGGACCTATCCAGCGTCAAGCTAGTATACTGCAGCGACTTCTCACGACCCTCTCTTAGGGGCCCGTTCGCCGATCACTATTATCTCTAATATATTACACTGCGTTTTTATTCCTATGTATGTTCTTTGAGCTAGGAGTTGATCCTCGGGCGATTTGGCGCATCGACACGAGTCTCGAGGCTCTTTGGGAACAGCGGTTTTATGCTTTCCTTGAGAGCGTCTCGGGTTTTAGACTGATACACACCTTGAGGGATACTGGCTATATATCTCGGCAGAGGATAAACTACACCAGTTAAAGATATTCACAAAAATCAGCCCATGGTCGGGTGGTGCACCACCTCGGGCAGTCGGCATAAAGCTCGGGCGCCAGCGCTAGCTCCATAAAGGGCATTTCCGCATTAAGCTCGGCTACACTCCTTCAACTTTTTTGTACCAAGATGATCTATGACATCTTGGATATAGTCCAGCGTTAGAGCTTGGACACAGTCCGGCGCTGGATCTTGGACACAGTCCGGCGTTGGAGCTCGGATACATTTTGGCGTTGGAGCTCGGAAGCATTCCGACATTGGTGCTCGGCTGCAAAGGATACCTCGAATGCATTCCGGCGTTGGAGCTCGGACGCAAGAGGACACTGCCTCTCGGGAACAACTTCAAACCCGAAGCGTGGCATAAAAATAATAAGGCATTGATAAAGGCCGGAAACTTAAAGGGCTCTCGGATACCCACGTGTAAACTCTTCGGATGCACTTGGCGATCCTCAAGATCGAAGATGAGAAGATTTGTTGAACCAGTTTTCAAGACCGGCGACGATCAAGATGAAGAACAGTTCGGAAGAATCGAGGCGTCCCTAACGAAGACCGGTTCAGGGGCTCTTGACGGTGTCTGGACTAGGGGTACTCACCACGTCATCTCGATCGGTTGGATTGGGCGAGGACCCCATGGCCGTATACTCATGGGCCATCCGGACATTTGCCGAATACAAGGAAGATTCCACAAGACTTGGCGATCAAGACAAGGACTTCTCCCCACCGGCGCGATTCGGCTAGGACTCTTGTTATCCTAGGCCTCGGTGCATTATATAAACCGAGGCCGGGCTAGTCGATAGAGATATATACAACAATCATACCACAGGCTAGCTTCTAGGGTTTAGCCTCTATGATCTTGTGGTAGATCAACTCTTGTAATACTCATATTCATCAAGATCAATCAAGCAGGAAGTAGGGTATTACCTCCATAGAGAGGGCCCGAACCTGGGTAAACATTGTGTCCCTTGCCTCCTGTTACCATCCGCCTTAGACGCACAGTTCGGGACCCCCTACCCGAGATCCGCCGGTTTTGACACCGACAGTGGTCGCGTGTGTCGGACGGACGCGTAGCACCCAGCCACCCACCCCCCTCCCCCCCAAAAAAAGGACGACGACAATATAAGTTCGCGCTTCCACATTTCGGATTGAAATATCTGGCGGCCCCAATTCCAGCCCTGAAAAATCTCTCTTCTCCACCGTCCCCATCCGTGCCCAGATTGCTCAAATCCCTAATTCGTCGCCAACCCTCGAGTTGCCTCTCGTCTCGTCTCTTTCCCCACCGTTCCCCACCTCTGTGCCGGACGACGACGACGAAGACGACGGTTGCGCTTCACCACCGCACCGGAGCTACCTCATCTACGCCCTCGTCCACCGCACCGGGTGGTCCACCGACAACGTCGGACGCCGCAACCGACGTGCCTCACAGACACCGAGTTCCACCGCATTAGGTGTGCTTCACTAACGCCGTCTCCCAGCTCACCGGGGCTACTTCACCGAGCACATCGTCGCACCTCTGCCCCCCGAGGCCGTTGGGGCTTCACCAATGGTCTCGTCCACCGCATCGTAGCGCTCCGCTGCCACTCAAGATATGCATCCGTGCGTGGCCAGCCAACGCCAGCGCATCACCCTCAACGGCTCTAAAGTGACCCACACTCTAGCTAGGCGAGTATGCCCAAACGCCAGCCCGAACTAGGTATCCACACATCACTCCCTTGTGCACTGTTCCGACGATGTTTGGATATCCTTTCACTACTCTCTTAGCTTACACGCCTATGCAACTCTGACTTTAACTCTTATTTCTTCTAGAGATATCATCTGAAACAAGCAAATCCACTTTTTTTAGCGAAGCATGACGACGCTACGGGATCTGGTACACATCCTGTACACCCGTATAACCTTGTAAGTATCATCCTCCCAGACAACATCAAGGTCGATTCCTCTTATTTGATCAACCATTCGCCGTGTCAAAAATGCAGAGGGGGATGCAAGGAGCACAAGGCCTGCACATCCAAGCAAGTGGTAACATGGACTTCTACATGGAACATCCCAAGCGCAAGCGAGCTGCGATGAGCACAGCCTAACGAGCTAGCGTAAGTCCCTGCATTTCATTTAATTCAGACTTGGCATTCATGTATGATTTGTGTGCGTGGCTGATCCACTAATTCAAGTTACCAGGGCTAACATTTAACTTCAAAATATGAAGGCACTTGCACTCCGGAAATCAACATAACTTGAGAAATGTGAAGTTACATGCACTTTGAAAACCAGCTAATGATCCAAAGTAGTTCAGATTATAAACACTAAATGATGCAAGCACCAAAAAACACAAAATGCAACATGGTGTACAAGGACTACAAACATGGTCTGTACCTGCTTGAATTATTCATTCTCTGGCTGAAAATATCGAAGTGTAATTGCACGATAACCAGTCATAAACTGCATACCAATATATCTATCCTACACAAGTATGCCAATAGTTTCAAACAACAGATTAGAAAAGTATTTATGCTATGTTGTCATGATACGGGACTTTACGGTAGATGGCCTCGACGTTTCCTCAAGCTATGAAAATGCACTATAATTTGCTTGTCATCAATGCCTGCAAATCTTTGTCTCTCTCAACATAGTAGATCATCATTAGACACTAAATCCTTCAATGAGCTTGCAAAATGCTTGCATTAGATCCCTCATTAGACACTATATGTTCATCACCGGGAGCATGTAAAATGTTTGCATCAAATCCTTCATTAGCAGTCTATTCATTAGACACTTGAGCTCAAGAACAACATGAGCTTGTATGTTTGCACGGAAACTTGATTAGATACATCAGATTCAATCAGTTCAAGATTGATTGGGGAGTTATAAAATAAGTAGAAATTGGTTTCATTTTCTCATAGATTCCCTACATACAAGCAGTTTTACAACACCGTCAGGTTTAACTATTGGCCAGAAACGAAAGAGTTGAATTAGATATAATCAGGGATGTGATGTACCTGCTCGTTGCGCATGCTACTCTTGCAAGTTGCGACCGTCCGTTTGTGCAAGCTCGATGCCATGCCCGTGCTGCCGCCGCTGCCTCCCACGCAGGCTACACACAGGGTTGGATCTTCATCTTCTTGTCCTTCCGTTCGCTTGAAGCCCGGCGTCCGCCCTCCAATGAGGGCGCGAGGAAGTGTTGTGTCGGTCTGTCCAGCGGCGACTAGGTTAGGAGCGAACCAGACTAGAGGCTGGAGCAAATGAATTGGGATTTTTCCTGCTGTCGATCGATATGGGAGGCGCTCGTTTGGGCCGCGAGCCTGCTATAGGGCCTGCCTTGCACTTATGTTATTGGCCCATCCAAATTGAAACATTTTTTTTCATTTTTTACATTGCCTGCTCGTGCGTTGGGATGAACAAAACTAGCGTGGGCCAACCTCGACGACTCAAACTAGGTGCACACTTTCCAGCCACCTGAGGCAGCCGCCCATACCAGCCCCTATGGTGGCGTCGCCCCTTTTTGCGTGTATGATTGGATAGTGAAAAATATTCGATGGCGCTTTTGATTTACCCACGAATGGTTGAATTGCTTGTTTCTATGAACTGAGTTCGCCAATAATGTGAAGGATGCCATCTTTTCATCCTATTGTAGATTGCTTAGATCCCGATATGCCAAAAGTAATCACATGAAATATACAAGAAAAGTCGATGTGATGTGTTTGGCTACAACTAGTCGACTACACGCCCTCATATAACATATCAAGGACGCACCATCTTACCAGATTAACCATTCGACTTACCCATGCAGTGTGGGAAGAAATAAGTATTGGGACTACGTATCCAAGCAATTGATGCCATGGACTCCTTCGTACAACCTTGTAAGCGAAAAAGAAGTTACAGTGTGCCTATACAAAGAACTAGTGTAAGTTCAGTTACCTGCTTCTCGGAATTTTAGTTAGCCACTTATGGCAAAATTGTTCAATTATGTTGCTTGGCTTAATTTAGTTTGCTACTGATTACATAATGGCACAGCCTGTTAATCATATTGTAGACTGCGCCTATCTATGTGTTTGATACTTACTGTTAAGAATTGCCTGTTTGCCTTAATTTAAATATCTACTTGTTTGTTTAACTGCTTTGCTGCTGCAACAGCGGGTTATAATGATGTTAATAACTACTTTTCAGCATCCAATTGAAACTCTTTAATTCCTTGTTTGTTTAACTGGTTTGCTGTTATAACTCCCAGTTAAGATGTTTTGCTAACTTTAATGGCAAAACAGGTTAGCCCAAGATCAAAGAGCGAGGTCCCCATGGACGTTGCATCAGCCCACAACAGTGGCACCGACCCAATCGTGCATTATGAATTGCCAATTGCTGATACTCTAGAGGCTAAACTAGTGGTAGAAAGAGATTCTGCTTCTGCACTTAGAGATGAAGTTGACATGTTGAGGAAGCAAACAACACAATCACAAGCAGTACTCAAGACAACCATTAAATATTTGGTGGATTTCAAAACGAAGCAAGCTGAGACTGACTAGATTGTTAAGGTCCTGAAGGAAAAAAGGAAATTAAATTCCTACTTGGTAAATCATAGGTGAAATGTTCTTTCCATAGTTGAATAACCTTTGTGTTGTCTGTTCATGTAATCAATCAAACCATTTGTTTTAGAGATCATGTAATAATTGTTTTTTTTTGTTTTTTGGTTTGTAATTTTATTTGAGCACAATTCTGTATTAATTGATAAGACTCGGAGACATTTTATTTGGATTGTGTGCCAGACCTACAAATATGCCAATTGGGTTGAATGTGCATTCAGCAATAGTAGTAGTATAGATGGACCATAAGTGGCACGCATCGGAAAGGGCCAAGATGCTGGCTGAAAAAAGGATGCTGTTGTAGCCAAAAAAAAAGTACAACGGCCTGGCTTATGTATGTTAGTTGATATTATTGATCCATATACTCTATAAGTGTTTATATGTCTGTTAGTTATGTACATTCTTGGCTGATTGACTCGGTATTTGAATCTTGATACATCGCTTGTGTACATATCTAAATGGGAGTACACATTATGCTGCGTGTGACATTTGAGTTGGACATGAAGTGTTCCAAATATTTGAATTCACCTTAAACTGGATTCAAGTTTCTGAATTTGAGTATTGGCATTTGTAAACCATATTCATATATGACAGTGGAATACATCTTTGTCGTCCTTTTGAAGATATATAAAAACACACAGAATGATTTATAAAGATTCATATAGGAATACAAAATGGATTCGAATGTAGTTGCCAGGGTAAACGTGGATGCTTATTGTCCCAAAATTCGAAAGAAGCAGCAAAATGTCCACTCCCACATCGGCTGCCCGAAGCCAAGTGTTTGGGATATGGAAATTACTGTCTACCCATTACACGGACAATCCATCGGCCCGATTTCCACTGCTCTAAATAGGGGTAGACTAGTAAGTTCAATCAGACGTGACACGACGGCCTCTGAGCCCATTCAGACACGGTGGGCGCCAAACGTGGGCGGCAAAACACATTTGATTCAAGCTCGTCCGAAAGACATGTGTCTCTTCCTCCATTTCCCCATTCATACACGGTGGGCGGCAAACCAAACTCTCCTCGTCCAAAATCGATGTAGGCTAATATTTTAAATAGTGGCAGATGTGTAACTTCCATCAGACGTGACACAACCGCCCTACCTGTCAGCCCCGTTCATACACCGTGGGCGCCAACCATGGGCGCCAACCACCCTCTCCTCGCCCGAAATCGCTCTGGGCAAATATTGGCGAGATGCTAGATTACCGTCCTATCCCCAACCGACGAGACGTCCAAATTTTAAACGGGGCTAAGTTCAGAATTTTCCCATATTTCAGACGGTAGCGTCCCAAAACATGGTTCCTCGTACCTCTCCTCCATTTTCCCATTCATACATCGTCCGCTTAGAACACCCCATCCCCACACCAGCCTCCGTCCGCCACCCCATCCATCGCCGCCGTCCTCCACCACATCCATCGCCACCGTCCTCCACCATGCCGGGGCGCCTACCAAGACCGCGTCGTACACTGCTAGATATGGACGTTTCTCATCCACGGCGACGGACCAATAGCCTTGCATCGCGTCCTCTCGCTTCATCGGCGCCGTCGTCCTCTTTGCCGGGGCCGCTCACACGACCTTCTCTTCCACCGCAACGGGACTTATCCCCCGATGCATCCGTCTACCGTCGCAGATCTGCTTCAACGCCACCGACAGGCATCGCACCTCCGATGCCTACACGGCACCGCAAGAGAGGTGGTACTTCATATCTCCTCAACTTTTTGATCTCAACCAGAAAATAGATCTTAACTTGGTTACTCTACTTTCTTTTCAGCTCTTAGAATTTAGTTCTTAGTTCGAAGCAAACAATGGATGCTAAATATCATTTCTCCCGTTTGCAGCTTCAAATCTGCCATGGCACAGCCATAATACGTTTTAGTTGATCATGCTTAGGGTTTAATTGATCATGTTGGTTCCGTGGTGGTTTCTTTAATAGAAATCAGAGGGGAAACCCTCTTTTGCTATAAAAAATATGCTTAGAGTTTCCCCCTTTTATGATCATTATACGATCAGAATACGTGCTTCGTGTCATAATAACACTGCTCCACCCATCAAGCTAAACAAGCTTAGTTGTTCAAATACGAATCTGATATTATTAAAACAGAGTTGTTTAACTGGTCAGCTAAATGTTCCTAAATTAGTTTAAAAATGCATGTTCGCCGCTCGGGTGTGTATCTTGACAGGGTGCCCACGGTGGGCCGGCCCACCTTGGGATTTTGGGTCGTCCCAGGCCCCGATTCCCCTCTGTTCTGCTGCGCGCTTCCGATCTCTACTCGCCCCCAGCCGCTTGCCTCGCCGGCGACTTGCCATCCCTGGACGGCATGACTCAAGGAGGAGACGCCGGATTAACAGGAGGCCAGGAGCCGCTCGCCCAACAGCGTCACCGCTGCCCGGGCGCGCTGTCGTGCCTACCTTCCCAGTCCGTTCAGGGCTCAGGCATGCAACATCCACCAAGCCAACCCGATTATCCTGAGATACGTCCTCAACACTCAGCAGCCACTCCTCATCACCCATTTTCTAATTGATTCATTACTCATTAGGCAGGACTGTCATTAGGGTTTGTTGTGTGCTCATTGCTACCTACACTTAATGGTTCAGATGTATTTCGGTAATCTTTAGTACCTCTAAAGTTCATAGGGTTTTCAAAATTCCGGCCCTCGGAACAGAAACTAGTCATTTTGGATTGTTGGTCGTAGTGACATTGACCCAGATTACTACTGCAAGCCAGGTTTGTTGACAATTTTACTTGTCTTTCTTACTCATTCGATATAATATCCAATTATTCACGTCGATTAGTTGCAAACAATAAGTGCTAGACAAACTTCTTCATTCAGATTTTGGGCGGTCTCTTCTGCAGCTTACAATTCTGCATACTTGTCCTAGTAATCTCACAAGTAAATGATTGATTCACTACATCTATGCTTGCCTTGTCATATTTGTTGTCAATATTCTTTTAGGGTGGACCACCTGTTTCTAAATCTTGGAACCGTAGACATAAGTGAATAATATTTCTCTATGTGATCTCTTCCATCATGTGTGGGTAACTAACACTTGCATTGTATAGAAAGAAAGTGTCATTTCCAGCTTTTACATAGGTTTGATCTTTTACATGGAATACAATCTGCCTACTTGCTTTGTGTCGCACTACCAACACTCCACCCTTGAAGCTAAACATTACGCCACTCATAATTGCTTAGTTTATTTGTTCAAATACTGAATTTCATATGATTCTAATATTCCTACTTCAGTTTTGAAATGTGTGCACACTGTTATATAGAGACATAAGGGGTTTGTATTTCTGAACTTTGCATATCTGAGGGTTTATAGGAGACACTCTCCGAGTTGAATCCAATGCATTCCATAGATAATCTGACTACTTTTTATGTTTTCATGAATCTTAGATTCTGAATAGCATCATAATGATTATGAGCTTGCGCATGAAAAGAATAAAGCGTAACAATGGCATGGCTGTCAAACTTGGCATTAAGGGACTGAAATCAAGTCTGGATGCAATGCAATGCAAACGCTCTCCACCTCTGATTCATGCTCGTAATATGATCCTAACAGTGATTACGAGCTAGAGGGAGACCTAAGTCAATGTAGCTCCCTAGTGGAGGAGTCAGAGGAAGATGCCCTATCTTATTCACCCATCAAGGTACTTGTTCTAACTTTCCAAGGTTACATTGCTCGCACATATCTTGCAACTGATGCTTTGCATTGCTTCTACTTTGTCGAACTGCCATTAGCTTAGTTTACACATTGTGTATGTGAATACGCCTGCCTATCCATTTTCAAAGACATATTCCATCTGTCATCATACCATATTTATCCATTCAAATGTTGTTCTTGTGTATCAGACGTTCAAAAGGAAGAGGGCGATTGCTGATCGTGGAGGAGCACAAGCAAAGTATTTGGAAAAGGTAGTGGCACCTGATAAATCAAATAGCCCATTAGGTGTAGTTGCAATATCACCTGACCCACAAAATACCCCAACTCTAGCAGACTCTAGCACTACTACACGGGTCATTTCGATGCCCCAACTCAGCAGACCCCAAGCTGCAAAGAAACAAGATGATTGTGCCAATTGACATAGCACCACCGTAGGGACGAAACCCCAATTCCAGCAAAGAGTACACCAAATCCAGTTGCCAAATCCCTTTTCGAACCAGAGAGAGCCCCAATTGCAGCAAATAGGACCCCTGTTCCATTTCTTCCCAGTTTAGAACACGAAGCTTATGTTGTTGTCAGGAACTTTGTGCGCATCTTTCCTTCATGGAAAGATTATACCGCAGACACAAAACAATTTCCAGTCTTCCTCCGCAACTTACGCGTAAGTAATGTACTAATGTTATTCATGGTTATTACTGCATATGTTTCTGCTGACAGAAGACACAAGATTTCATTCTTTTAAATAGACGAGGAGCAAACTAGATTGTGATGACGAGCAAGGGTTGGTTGCGCTTTTCAAGCACTCGTTGATGAAGTATCGTTCCTACATGAGGCAAGCGCACTTCGATGGCAAGCCTCTGAACGAAATTTATGTAAAGTCTCCGGTGCAACATTTATCCGACGGTGATTGGAATAATCTTGTTACACATTGGTCTCGGCTGCAGCGTAAGGTACTGTCTATGATATCACATCACAATTTGAACTACATTTCTGCATTTGCCTTAATGTCTCACTTGTATGAAAATCTGTTACGTAAGAACATTCGTTCTCAAGGGACCACAGAATCTCGCAACTATACTGCACACTGCATTGCTCTTGTGAGTACCTTTTGTCCTGTATGACCATACTTACTTTCATAGCTGTTTGATTATGTAGCATCACTGCACATGTTAGCCTCGTAATCGTCCATTTGGTGGACATTATAAGATCCGTATGGACTCTTACACAAATTTAGAATCAACCCAATGCTTTTGAAGAGGTTTAGCTCTGCAGTCCTCTTGTAAGGACTGAACGTGGTCTATCACTGTACTTACATTAACAGCTACTCCCTCCGTCCCATAATATAAGAACGTTTTGTATAGTACACTAGTGTTCAAAACACTCTTGTATTATGGGAAGAGGGATTGTTCATTTTGTAGCATTCTCAATCTTATTTCCTCGCCCACCATTTACTAAAAAGATCGATCTATATTTAATCTTACCAACAAGTAGAATACATGAGAATGCCAAGAAGTGTAGCCCATTGCTCTTGTTAGTACATTTTGTCCTGTAACGCTTGTACTTCCAGGGATTGGTAGTTGATTATGTAGCATCAATCTGCATCTTATCTTCATTATCCTCTATCCCTTCCAGTATTATCATATCTATAATTACTCTCTACAAAATGTAGAGTACAGGTAATGCTTATGAAGAAGATTCTGTGCTGAAATTCTTGAGTTATCCTTCCCTTGACATGGAGAAGGGCATTATAAAGCCGGTGTTAACTGTTAATGCAAGTCAGTCCTTCTAAAGCCTTTATCCTCAACTGTTGTTTAATTTTCTCATACTCCCTATCGTTTACTGCTGTTTAGTTTGTTGTTTCTACCAAAATGCATGTTCGTAGGAACCGTAAGTTCTAAGTTTTACTTGCAAAACCAAATTCCTTATTCATACCATGCACATTACTTAATACTCCCTATATGTATGCTTGTTTTTGTGGATCTATAATCTAGTGTGTGGTGAAGCAGCCCACATTTGCACCTTGTCATCTCCTGTTTTATCTTACTGATGTGGCTGATGATATGAACAACATGCCACACACATTATCCAAAATAGATACAATGATTTTCTTTACCCTTCACCTATGCTTGTTATGTTGACATGGTAATCCAGTAGTGTGGTGAAGCTCCCCGCATTATGAACAATGCCAAATTATGCTATTGATATTTTGAACTTACTCTTTATTTTCTAATTTGAAATTGGATAGAATTGATAGAACAGTTATCATCTTTGTTTATACACGTGCAAAACCTGTCATCTCTCTGCTTTGTTTCAAGGTGATATGCCTGATGGCATGCACAAGTCTGCTGAAGGCTGTGAGACAAACCCAACATATATTGCAGCAAAGAAGGCAAAACATCTTGAAGATAGCGAGACAACCCCAAAGTCTTGTCTTGATGCAGTGTTCAAGTTATTTGAGACTAACAGTCAGACAAGCTCACATAATTCATTGTCCGAATCAGTTCGACTTCTTCAGTCCCAAGTTCTAGTAGAAAGGCATTCTGCAACTCAACTTCGACTTGAAGTCCTATCTCTAAGAAAGATTGCAGAGAACACCAATGAGAACCTCATCTCTAAACAACTACACCTGGAAGTTATGACCGACATGCTACGACGGTCTCACAGCCTTCTTTCGCTCAAGAATTATGCATGCAGCAGTTCCCCATAAGGCTAACCTTTCTTGAACTGTCTTAGAAGTGGTCTCGGTTCAAGATTATTTTGTTACGCCGCAATGGTGCCCGCTTTTGTAATCTGCTTCTTCGTTGCACTTTATGATCACTGGTGGCGAACTTCGATGCCCAGTGGATGTAATATACCTTAAATCCTGTATTGTATAGTGTAGGTTTATTCTTAGTTAGTATGCTGTAATTTCTTTATTGTATAGAGTAGGTTTGTTCTTAATTCCTACTAGTTACTGCCATCATTCGCTATCTGAAAAAAATCAGAGGTAGTCGACCGGACCGAAACATTCGACTCTAACGGGCCAGGTTTTTACTGGGCCACAATTGGGCTGGCCTGCGTCTTTCTTGGGCCCGAATGATTAGGGCCTTCACACATTGCGCCAGGCCCAAACTTACACCAGCCCAGCGCTTAGTTTGGCCCAGGTAGCGTTGGGCCATTAACAGGCTGAATATTGTACTGGCATGTCACGGCCGAGATGAAACCACGGGCCTTTAGCAGGCCAAAATGCATGTTGGGCCTCAATTTTCACTAGTTGTCGACGGGCCTTCAGCAGGCCGAAATGTAGACCGGGCCGTTTTGGGCCCAGTTAGCTCACGCGCCGTTACCAGGCCGAAACATATCTCGGGTCTTAGTTGGCCCACCGATATCATGGGCCTTTAAGAGGCTGAAAGCTTAGCACAGACATCAACGGGCCAAATTACGTGACAGGCCTTTAACAGGCCCAAAGTCACGCTGGGCTTAACTGTTTCCACCTTTAGCACGGGCCGTTAGTGCGCCTGATGTCCCGTCGGACCATATATGGACCAAGGGCAGCACGGGCCATTCCCAGGCCGAAAGTCACACCGGGCTGAAATGGGCCCATGTCTACATCAGGCCTCTAACAGGCCGAAAGTCACTGGGTTGTAGTTGGGCCCAAATATTTGGCGAACAATTAACGGACCAGATCTGGCTTCGGGCCGCAAATGGGCCCAAATATTGGGCGAATAATTAACGGGCCAGGTCTGGCTTCGGGCCGTAAATGGTCCCAAATATTGGGCGAACAATTAACGGGCCAGATCTGGCTTCGGGCCGTAAATGGGCCTTTATTAAGCACACCGTTATTGGGCTGGCCCACTAGTACCGATTAAGTTCTACGGCCTTTGACCGGGCCGCCTTTTAACCTATATGGGCCTCTGTTGGGCCAGCCACGGTCGATGTATCATAGGCATGTCTCCTCCAATGGACGGGCGACATCGACCCATCGACGAGTGACAGTGTTCCTTCGCCAATCGAATTTTACACGGAAATTTCCCATTGGTCGTGGCTGTTAACGGGTTATTGGATCCAAAATCCGACCCGATAGCTTAACGGTGTTCCGTTACGGTGGATGCCACGTGTCGGTCACCCTTGACGAAAAGCACTTCGTGACGCGCGCATTTATCGTCATGGAAGTGGACACTTCCATGATGATAATTTTGGCAATGTCATGGAACACTTCTATGATAGCACGTATGACTATCTTGATTCATCATAAATTTGTCATGGATGTACATGCATGATGAAAAACGACCTCTTGTGACAAACACGTATCATCACGAAGTGTATTTTTTTGTAGTGCTCCTCCTGCGCATAACAATTTGAAAGCACGTCGCGGTCGCCATCGATACACCTCAGCGCCATGCTGCCAAGTACCAAAGAAATGACATAGCTTGAAGTCCTTGGAAGATCTGTCATGCGTAGCACCCCGCCACCGTGCATGACAAAGCATAGTACTGCCGGTCGGGCATGACTTGACATCTCCACGAAGCTCCATGCAAGACGGCCGCCCACCTCCCCTCCTCGACTTCCAAATGCTCCACAAACGATGCTCCCAAGAGAGAACCGACACCGCAGTGCCGCCATCGTCCGATCTAGGACACGATCCTAGGGTTTCCCCCGGAGCAGCACGAGTGGATCGACAGTAGTTACACGACGATGCCTCCATCAAGGTTACGGCGTAGAATGCCGCCATCGCCTGCCGGCATAAAATCTAACCTTTGTTGAAGAGAAAAAAACACTGCTACAGTCCCTATCAATTATCTTGGCAGCAGATACAAGTGTTCAGAGGAATTCAGAAGAAGAGGAGTAGCATGTGAGGCTGGGGAAAGTGTTCACGAATAACAGAATTGAATGAATAAAGCGGGCTTTCAGAGTACATTGAAGCACATTTTTTTGAACTCCTCAAAAATGATGTTTAAAAGATTTGATTTTTTACTTTTTTAGATGAATACGCATGCATGTGGTCTAACTACGCGTGAAATTTCCTTCAATATACGCTGCACAAGGAAGGCAAAATTTTGGCCTTAAAATCGACAAAAAACCCCATCTTTTCATCATTTGTCTTTTTTTATCTCTCACATGCAAGCACGTATATGGATGAAAATTTGACCCAATATACTACACTACACTGCTATACATGCATGTAAACAAAGCTTCGAAATTTTCCTTGCTGTAAAATTCCTTTTGTTGAACTTCAGAAAAAAAACAGGCTCAGATGACAATATTTGGGTAAACAAAGCATTTTCTATGATGCACGCACTATCCTTCGGTGTTCTGGCATGTTGATATGCGTCTAAATACCCCGCAGAAAAAAAGATATGCGTCTAAGGGCATCTCCACCGCTCGCCCCCTGTATGCCTAAATAGAGCGGCACGGCGCGTCTTGGCTTAGTTCGCCCCTGGGCGACCTAGCTCGATCCACGCCCACGCTACCGCCCCAGGATGCTGGAAATTTAAACTTGGTCGTTCCCGCTCTCAAAAGACGCCGCGAATCCGGCGATCGGACGTAGTCTGGCGTTACAAAAAGCAGTGCCGCCGCCGCAAGTTCGCGTCGCAACGATTCACTTTCGCGGGTCGGCTCCAGCGTCGGCGGAGTCGGCGTCTGCGAGCTCATCGGTGTCGGAGCTGCTTCGGTGCTGGGCTGCGTCGGCGGCTTCGCACACTGGGCGGTGATGTAGAGGCGCGTTCGGGCTTGGCGTCCGTGGTCGTGGGCGTCGTCGGCGTCTTGGCGTTACCGTCGGCGGCTCGCTCAGATGAGGCCGCTGCCGCACTGTGTACCACGCCTTGAGCTTCGTTGTTGCTCGAGCATGTCCGCCCGCCATCGGAAAAGCCATGTCGGTGTTCCTATTCTTCGCGCGACGTTCGTCCGGAGCAGGTCGAGCTTGATGGCATTGTTCTTCATTAGCCCGGTGGCTTCGATGGCGGCGCCCTCGGCTTCCTCTGCTTCACGGTGAGCCCTGCGCCCGATCGCGATTGCCAGTCGCCTTGGCATGGCGTACTTCTTCAGCGGCATGGCATACTTTTTCGCGGCAAGCGGGAGGGGGTTTGGCGGGAGAAAGGGAGAGAATGGCGGGAGGAAGGCGAGCGAGCGGGAGAGATGCGAGGGAAAAGCGCCAAGAACGGCGGAAAAGGCCCTCGTCGCCTCCTGTATGGGCCCACGCGCTTTTTCGCTTGTGCCGCTCCCAAGCGCCCCCTGGCGCCGGGTTCGACTGGGTCCGCCGGCACCAGTTTTGGCCCGAGCCGCTAAAACGGGCTTTGGGGCGCGACCGGGCCTTTTTACGCCGTGGCAAAAATCGCTGAGGAGGGCCTGTTGAAGCGCCGGAGATGCCCTAAATAAGCCACATGTTTCCTCCGACACCATACCAAAAAGGCTTTACCCGCTTTATATTATAAAGCACATGCCCAAGCCAACAATCCACAAAGGTACACACACGCAAGCACACACACACCAAGTTCACACACAAACAGATCCACAAGGGTTAATGCCGAGGGCACAGCTCAACAAGCCCTAGAATGTAAAAGAAAGACATCATCTAGTCGGGCTCCGGGGGGGCGGAAGCGGTGGCGCCAGATTTGAAGGCGAGCGATCAAGGTCGGCAAGGAGGGTGTTGATGATGTCCCGATCCCGAGGGCGGCTAAGCGGCCGCCAAAGCTGCAAGTACCCACACATTTTAAAAATGGCGCCGATGCGCGGACGTAGAGGACTTTTGGATGACAAGCTTATTGCGGACGGTCCACAGCGCCCAGCGAGGACCCCAACGATAACCAACGGATATGTCGGTGGCGAGGGGAGGCATGGATCTCCGCGAGAAGGTCGGGAAGTTGGAGTTGCACCACCGCCCACCAACCGTACGCGAAAACGGACCAAAGAAACTGGGCCGCAGGACACGTGAAGAAGATGTGATTAGCATCCTCCGCCGTGCCGCATGCAGGGCAAAGCCCATCTCCGGTCCGCTGGCGCTTGAGGACTTCGACTCGGAGGGGAGGCGGCCATGAATCCATTGCCAAAGGAAGATCCTAATCTTCGAGAGGCAGCGAATGTCCCGATCAAACCGAAGGGCTCGGGAGCGCGCGGCGGCGCGATGGCCGCGACTGAGGACCTAGTAGAGAAGCGACCGGAAGACTCTAGGTGCCACGAGACGGTGTCCGGGGCGTCGGTGACGCTCATCGGGAGAAGGGCGATGTCCTGGAGGAGGGTATTCCAGGCTGCCACTTCGAGAGGACCAAAAGGGCGACGAAACGCGAGGCGCCCTAAGTCAATAAGGGCCGTCTCAACAGAGACCCGAGGGTCGACTGCAATGGCGAAGAGATTGGGAAAGCGGGCGCCGAGGGTGTCGCCGAGCCACCGATCAAACCAGAACAGCGTCGCGGACCCAAGACCAACCGAAATGGACGTGCCAATGCGGCACAGAAGCAGTACCACGACGGCTGCCCAAAACTGTGATCCGCCTGAACGCCGACGAAAGCGTAGGCTGTCCACGGAGGTATTTGTTGCGGATGATGGTGAGCCACAATCCTCCGTCTCCATTGGCAATACGCCATAACCACCGGGTCAGGAGGGCGATGTTCATGCGGCGGGAGGACAAAATCCCAAGACCCCCCTGGTCTTTGGGTTTACAAATGTCCGGCCAACTAACCATGTGGTACTTCTGTTTGTCATCGTCGCCAACCCAATAGAACCTGGATTGGTACTTGGCAATTTCCGTGTCAAGCGTTTCATGGAGGCTATAAAAGCTCATGAGGAACCAAAGGAGGCTGGCGAGTGAGGAGTTGATGAGGATCACACGCGCCACCTTCGATAGCCAACGCCTTTCCAAGGCTCGACGCGGTGTTGCATCGGGTCACCGAGGGCGGAGGTCCGCCACGGTGAGGCGCGAATCACTAACGGGATCCCAGTAGGTCGCGGGAAAGACCCCACCGACGCTCAGCGGTCAGCAATAGTCCGAGCCTCCTCGGGTAGCCAAGGACCATCACCTCGCTCTTATCGGGTTAATTGTTAGGCCCGACATCTGCTGGAAGCACAGGAGGAGGAACTTCAAGTTAGCCACGCCCCGAGTGGAACCTTCCATCATAATAATGGTGTCGTCTGCAGTGTTGCAGGAGGGAGACCCTCCTCCGACTAGGTGGGGGACAATGCCGTGGATATGGCCAGCACCCTTAGCCTTATCCAGATGGCGCGAGCATCGACCACCATGTTGAACAGAACGGCGAGAATGGGTCTCACGACGGACCCCACAGAGGGTGGGGAAGTATGGCCCAATCTCGCCGTTGATGTTCACCGCATCCGCCCACAAGAAACTAATTGCATCACGCTGGTCACCCAGCGGTCATCAAAGCCCTTACGCAGCAGCACTTCCCAAGGAAAGGCCATGGACAGATCATAGGCTTTATGGAAGTCAAGCTTTAGGAAAACAGACGAAGATGTTTCACCCGAACTTCGTGGAGGACTTCATGGAAGACCAACACGCCATCAAGAATAAACCGCCTTGGATGAAGGCCGATTGGTTCGGTGAGTGATCGAGTTAGCCAGCAAAGTCACCCTATTGGCGTACCCTTTGGCCAGGATCCGGAAAATCACGTTAATCACAGTGATGGGGCGGAACTGGCGAATATCAGAGGCGCCCGACACCTTTGGGATGAGGGTAATGATCCCATAGTTGAGGCGTCCCAGGTCCATAGAGCCCGAATAGAACTCCTCGAATAATGCCATGACCTCTGGTTTGACCGCCTGCCAGAATGTTTTAAAGAAGGCAACATGCAAGCCATCCGGGCCCGGGGCCGAGGCGGGGTTCATGCCTTTAATAGCCGCGAGAACCTCGTCCTCGGCGAAGGGAGCAACCAGGGCTGCGTTGGCCTCGCCGGAATTAACTGCGCCCCGCCCAAGTGTCGGGCGAGATTAGCCTCACCCCGAGGGGTGGGGGTGAAGAGGGCTTTGTAGAAGCCGTCAACATGAGCCCGAATGCCCGCGGACAAGGGGGACATCATCCTCTCATAAACAATGGATGGAGTTTCTACGGCGGCGCCATTCGCAATAGCCTGGAAATAAGCGGTGTTTGCATCGCCATGAGCACCCACCGCTGGGTACCGCGACCCTCCAATAGGCCTCCTCATCGGTGTAGATGGAGGATAGATGGTCCTCAAGATCATATCTCAAAGATCCACTCATCGGAGAAAGCCGGAGGAATCGCCCGAGCGCCCGTGGCTTGAATAGCAAGCAGAGAGATTTTTACACTCATGGAGGTCACGGCCAAGATTGGCACCCCAACCCTTCATGAATTGGCGGGCAAGCTTGGCGCAGGCGCCACGAGTCGACGGCGGACATGGAGCGATGAAGGGAGGCGCGAGCAAGCGCCCAACGAGCCAAACCGCGCCCGGAAGCCGCCCGATAGAGCCAATAGGACTCGAACCTAAACCGCGGCGGGCAGGTGGGGCGCCGTCCATGGAGGAGAGGAGGAGGGGACGTGGTCCACCCAATGCGGTAATCGCCCGCAGCGAGGTCGAGGGCACCTCAATTCCCACCGGAAACTAGGACACGATCCAAAGACGGATCGTGTCGGGTCGGCCTGGCGGTTAGTCGAGTAAATCTCGCCCGTTCTCTCGATTTCACGGAGGTCGAGCTCCGCGATCCATCGTTGAACAACTGCATCCGGGGAGGTTAATCCTATTATTATTCTTCTCATCCGGAGAACGGATGAGGTTAAAATCTCTGCCCACAACCACAGTGGAGGAGGGAGGCGGAGATCTTTGGTGGAGCTCCGCAAGGAAGGCCGAGGACCGCGGTGATCCGCTCGACCATACACAATGACGACCTCCCACTTGAAGTTCAAGGCCCGCCAAAGATCTCCATACTAACGAAGAATTCGCCTGATCCATGCCGCCCACTTCAAGGTGGCATCCTTAACCCTAAAAGGATGCCACCGAGTGGCTGAGTTCCCACTAGAAGGGAGCCAGCAAAAGAAAAGGTGAGAGCCGAGGCAATCAAGCTCATGAAGGAGAACTCGGTGCGCATGGTTTCTGGATCGCAACGATGTCAATGTGTTCGCCGCGACGTATTAACGAGTTGGCGGCGACGGCCATCATGGCCGGCCGCGGATGTTCCAAAAAGGGCTCAGATCTAAACCCCGTCGGGGCTGCTGACCCGAGACGGGACGCGCTTTGAGCGCGAGAGCGGCGAAGGGGAAAGAGTGCGCCACGAATGGCCCCGTCGACCACCGGAGGGGGCTGACCAGCAATACGTGCAGTCTGTCCCTTAGGGGTCCTACGCAGGCGAGTCCGAGTCTTAGCCAACTTGCCATCCAGATCTCATGAGCCCTAATGGCGCGATCGTTCTAAGGGGACCCACTTCCCGAAGACAATGGTCGAGTCAAGGCCACCTTGGCTAGGTGTCAAGAGGAACAACCTCAAGTGCGTAAAAGGAACAATCGGAAGAACTGGAAGGGCGGGATCCACACTGACTCGAGAGTTCCATGCACCGCCGGATCTCAGCCCGCTCGGCGATGGACGGACCGACGCGTCGGCCGGGCGAAGCCGATCGAGGCGGGCGCTGGCTGCGAGACGCATCCACCGCGCCGAGGAGGAGCGGGCCGCTGGCGTATCGACCGTCGGAGGAACCGCGGATCTCGGCATGGTGACGACCACGCCACCGCCAAGCCGGGAGGCCGGGAGGTGGGGTGGGCGCCGGAGACCACCACCTGGGGAGCGGGGACAAGCTCTGGGTGTCGCCGACGCTTCCTCATGGCGGCGAGGCACCGAGAGGGCTCGCCGAGGGTGGGTGCCGCCGTCACCACCCGTGAGGACCGGAGGGTCGGCGCCGGGGACGGAGGATCCGGCCCACCGGAGAGGGGCAGCGAGCAGAATCGGCGATGGAGAGCGGGCGAAGACGGGGGGCGACGAGCAGGCCCACACTCGAGATGTCGCCGACCGACTCGAGGCAGGGGAAAGGGCACCACGGGGCGCGCGCCAATGGAGGGCCATCGCGAGGTCCGCAGTGGAAACCCGGTGCGGCCTGACCAGAGCCGCCGCGCCAAGGGGGTTTCCAGCTCACGGACGGAGAACGGAGCGCCCGAGAGGTCGCCCTCCTCCTCCCCGGTCGCCGGGCGGGAGTGGCGGGTCGGCGGTGATGGGAGCCATCGGCATCCTCGGCCCGCCAAGGCTGTCGGCGGAGAGGCGGGACGGCCGATATGGTTCGGCGGCTCGGGGCAGATGGTGAGGTCGTGCCGTCGTCGTTGAAGAAGACCCGGCGTGGTGTGTAGCTTGAGGCGCCGAGGCACTTCACCTTGACCCGGACCTCCTCCTCCTTGCGCAGAGAGCTCGTCGACCACCACCACCTTGCCTGGATCTTGGACATACTGCGAATGATCCGCTCGAGCACCGGCCACGCCAGGAAGGGCGGCGATGAGGAGCCAAGCCGTGTCCAGACCGCCACGGCCTTGGGATCCCACCTCGGCTCGGAGATGTTCACCACAATCCCGCTGAGGGCCAAGGTGATGTTGTCGCCTGGGTGCGTAAGCCCATGCTCATGGCATCGGGAAGATCACCGAGAAGGCGCGGCGCGGTGGAGGTCACCTGCCAATCCCACTTGCACCGGGAGAGGTGGTTGAGATCGGCCTCGATCAGAGCCGGAGTGGCGACGCCCTCCCCCACGACCGTCACAAGGGCCATGAGCGAGGGGGAGGGGGGCGGCAGCTCCGGCACCTCGATGTGGAAGAAGCCCATGTCCTCGATGCCGTGGCCAGACATCATGATCTCCTCGGTGACCGGGCGCCGGACAGAGAACCTGGATGCCCGCCTCCTTGCAGAGGTAACAGGTCGGAGGGTTGGGACACGCCACCGAAAGTGGCCGACAAGCCGCAGCTTGAAGCACGGGGCCCTCGGCGGCGGCACCCGAGGACGGAGTCACCATGGCGGTGGAGGGTGCGGCAGGAGGGCGAGGTGGCCTTCTTCTTCTTCTTCTTAGCGTCCGGCGCCCACGGTTCCCTGCTACCGCCGTTGAGGGCGGAAGGCAGCCTGGGCGCGCGGAGGCCGGTAGCGGCGGTTGTCGGGCGATGGACTCGAGGCGGGGCGCCTGATGCGGGGGGGAGGACCGACGGTAGTCCCGACCATCACGGGCGAGCAAGCGCTGGTCGAGATCCTGCCATGGGGGGGAGGCCGCCCGGCGAGGCGACACGGTCCCGAGAACCCCATGAGGAGGATCCCGACGAGCCGGCGAGAGGGAGCGGTCCTCCATGGCGGGAACGGCGAGCATGGCGGGAGGGAAGCGCCGAGTCCCGGAGTCGCGCCGGGCGAGCGACGGGCCAAGCGGAGGAGAGCTGATTATGAGGTCCGCCTCCACGGAGGCCGTCGAGAGGAGCGCGGGGTCACGCGGTCATCCGCTTGGCGCTTGGGCGGATCGGCATCTCCCACTCCGGGTCATGGCCGATCGAGAGGCGGGGGGCGCAGCCGAGGGGGGCGGGGGGGCGGCCGGAGGAGCGGGGGGGGCGACGGCGGGGCATGAGCGGCTCGGTAAACCCTCTGGGGCCGACGATCGGCCGAGGCGGGCCAGCCGCACTGTGGGTCGTGGCTGGTCGCATTAGGCATGCCGGGACCAGCGGCCGCCCACGCAGTGTCGGGCGGCCCGCTGCCACTGGGGCCCATCGGCCGACAACCGAGGGGAGGCCCACCAGAAGGACCCCAGCCGCCCAGAGCGAGCTGCCCGATACGTCCGGCCCGGGCAACCAACCGGCACGAGGTTTCCCAGCGCCATGGCGAGGCCGCCGCCGGGCGGGATGGGCGGCGCGTGTGCACGCCACTGGCCGGAGACGGGAGAGCCGCCAAGGCGGAGATGAAGGGCTGAAGGGGGCCTTTTCGACAGGATGCCCAGAGGCGTCAGGCGGCGCGCAGGACCGCCAGAGGCGAAGGCCGCCATGGTCAGCCAAGCCGGCGACACTCACCGCCAAGACGACGCCACGGGGTGAGGCCCGGACCCTAAGGCACCTTTTGCAAGAGGGCGACGACAGCGCCGGAGGCCACCGGAGGCGCTTCCGGTCCATGGGCTGGACTCCCACCCCGAGTCGAGCCGCCCGGGACGAAAGCAGAGGTGATCGGACCGGGGCAAAGAGGAAGCGGTCGCGGCAAAGCGACGGGCGACCAGCAACGCCGGCCTCCTCGGCGAGGTCGGGCCAGACACCCGCAGGGGCGGCCGAGGCGACGCGAGAGGCGGGCGGGAGGGACCGCTACCGGCAGCGGGCGAGGCCGGGGAGGGCGGCGGCGGCGGCGGCACCGCTTAGGCGACGGGGGCGTCGCCAGAGCCAGCGCACGCAGGAGCCATCCGTTCTCAGTCTGACACCATACAAACCTCAAACAATATATTAATCGAAGTACTTTCCCAGATTTCCACTCTGTTCATGTGCACCCGGACTGCCGAACATGCATGCGTTGCAGCATCCGGTACAGGACAAGGTGGAAAGGTTGAGTCTATTTTCATAATTCATCTTTGAGTCAGTTTTCTGTTTGGGTTGCTAGCTAGGATAGTATTGTTTATAAACAAGAAAAAAGAAGGCGCCACTTGCGCCGCTCAATGGTAAATCTATTTACCAGAAAAAGAAAAAAAAAAACTTCACCCACTGTCACTCTCACAAGCGATAAGGGCGCCTTCCTCACGCCGGTGCCTAGGTCCTCCATCTCTACACCCCCCTCCTCGCCACCGCTGGCGGCAATTGGGCCTCTTCCTCCTTCTTGAGTGGCATCTAGGTGGCGTGGGGCAGGACCACATCATCAGGGTCCGTGTCCCCAATCCCTAACTGCATCATCAACTCCTCGAGACCAATCTCGCCAGCAATCGGTGCAGAAGAACTAGTTGCCATGGAAACCATAGGAGCATCTTTGAGGAAGAAGTTCAAAAGGAAACACCCACCGAATACCCCCACCCCCCCCCCCCATCCCACCCCACCCCAGGCCACGTGTGCCAAGGCTGGGAAGCGCTGCTAGGGCGCCGCTTTGTCAACCCGAGCGAGGACGATGGAGGGAGATATTGGCGATGAGAGAACGGTGGCTCAACTCCGGGTCGTCTAGGGGATCGTTGTGGCGAGCATTTGGTTGATAAGTGCTTTGGATGACCAGCACCGACAAATCGGTCTACTTTGATTTTTCACTTCTACTGCTTATTTACCCTGTCAAATAAATTAAAAGCTAAAAATGAAAACATAAACACGAGTTTCTGGTTTAAACACCCACCCCAAGCCGGAATATAAAGAGCCCAGACACAGCGTGGTCACATGAGTGTGCCCACAGAAAGGCAGGCCATTTATCCGCTGCTCTGGAACCTGCACACTGCCCAGTCATCCCTATTCGAGATCTGATTGTCCTCCTGCATGCCGATTCCCTGCAACATCGCGGCCGCCCTACACCTGCACGTGAGCCCACCGCCGCCACGGGAGCCTGCCCGCAGTCGCCTCACGAGCCCACCTCCGCTGAGGCCGCTGCCATGCGAGCCTACCGTCGCCGTGCAAACTGGAAGCCTGTCCGCTACACCCGTACGACAACAAGTTTTTCTTAAAAAGTGCAGATCCAATAGGACTGTACGTAATATTTATTCATCCATGTTGTGATTATTTGCCTGCAAATAGAGTTGGATGTTAACACTGTAATCAACACTTGGGGTGCACCGATTGCACTACTTGGGGTACTTTGGGGCTAGCTTACAGATTCGAAGCGCTGCTTTGGTGTTGTGTTTTGTATGCTTCAAATTTATATTATTTCTCTCTCCCTGGTCATGATTCTAGCAGAGTGTGGAGTAGGAATATGCAGGATTGTTATTCAGCTGTTGTAGAAATATGTCGCAAGAGCTTACTGAACAGTTTTTTTATCATGCTTCTTATTCTCCATTATTGATTCTCGAACTACTCTCAGGGTCTGCTATGTACTGTGGATACTGTGAGCACATGATGTTTGTGGTAATATTCCCAAAAACAAGTGATCGACGCAGCGTGGTACTCATTGATGCATCTCCTTTACAGTTTTCTTATTCTGACTTAGTTTTTTTTACGGGTGCATTCTGACTTAGTTGTTGACTTGTTGTAAAGGTTAACTGATTCAGAAGTTACCAAAGGAGCTCTAAGTGGGGGATTTTTAATCATTAAAGATGAGCCTTTTTCCGCCTGAAGTAACGGTTCAGCGACTTTATTTCAAGGGCATATGTTCTCATTGGTTACCTGAAATCACTTTGTTCTTTCTTTTACCTTCGCTCATTGATAGGTTACATACGGATCGATTTCATCATAGTATTGTCATATGTGATTTAATTGACTCAAGCTGTCGGTATTCGTCGATAAGGTTCTATAAATATTTTAAGCAATTAACTCTATATATGGTTGCCAGACTAAGTCGCATGAGCAAAAATGCATGTTTTGCTGATTTTTTTTGCAGATTTTTGGTCAATGAAATAGATGGTTATACGGATGTATGTTCGGTATAATTGGACTGCAGTTTTATGATCCCTATTCGTTGAGGTTTGCCAAGTTATAAAAAAATAGGTACAATGAAATTCCATTTATTAAGCTTTCTGTCGAACTTTTCAGGTGACTAAAGGTTCATAAATGATGCTTGTCTAGAGGAAGATAGTAGCATGGCTTGTACTTTAGGTCTGAAGGAACACAAGACATATAATTTGGAGCATATGAATATTCTCCGCCGTCACTGATCTTAATTTTGATACTTTGCTCACTGATCTTCAGATTGAAAATTTACAGCACTTAACACATTTTTATTATTTTAGCTGACGATGTAACATGAATAATTGCAGTTCTTGGCTGGAAGATTAATTTGCTCTCACATCTGAAGTGGCAATTTTTCTTACGTCGTGTTTATCCTGTAGCTTGTCACTGCTTAGTTTGGTTCGTTAAACCCAAGTACAGTATGAAACTTCGTTGCCAACTTTGAAAGCCCATACTGGATTCCGATCACATTGGTTTAATTTTATCATTTTGGTTGTGTGCAGTTTTTAACATTTCAGTTCTGCTGTGCTTGAGGTAGAGGCGCTGATTATTTGTTCTATATATGGACCTTTTTGTTGTGTTCAGTTGCATGCATGAGAAAGTATAGTTTTCAGTAGCATGACTGTTGATTGCTAATTGCTATGGCATTCTTATTTTCCGATACATTGAAAGCGTCCAATGCAATTTGCTTCACTGCAGGTAATATGGATGAAGAACTGAGAGCAGCATTTGGTCAAACGATTCAGGTAGGAAACTGGTTTTCGCAATTGCCCAAATCGTGGTAAAGGCAGTAAAGGTAAGTTAAGAGTCTTTCGGTTACATAAAAAAATAAAGACTATATTTATGGTGAGTGATGCGGGAAATGGACTCTGTACTTCAGTTACAAGTTGTACATAATGAGAAGGGTTCGTTTTCTGGAATTATTATAAATGTGATACAAATTCTGGCATAGCCTTTGGTTGGCTACAATTTATGTAGAAAATACAATGCAGAAGCATGATATGAATGTGTGCCAACTCAACAAAACAAAAGGTTGCTCTATGAATCATTGTTTAAAGTGATTCAGTACCAGTTCATCTCTTAAGATCAATGCACCATCAAGCATCTTCTTCGTAGCATGGACTGCAGCCATTTTCTATAGAAAGATTATAGTAACCATGCATTTATGTTTCTGTAGTTGATTTTAGCATTTGTTTCAATGAATTTGAAGGTACTGGCATTGCGGAGTTATTGTGGTATATGCCAGCATGTTTGACGCTATCACACGAGCTGTCGATAACTCGATATGGTATGAGTTGTCCTTCAGATGAAGAACTTGTTACTTACATCTCAATTTTCATTGTGTCTGGAGGATAAATACTAATATTATATCCTTTGATCTTTTGGCTGTCCCTCACGCCATGAATGTCGCTACTGGGGTGAAGGACATCCAGCTCTTGAGGGGGCTTCACATGGTCGCCGATATCCAATACCTTCATTATCGTGAGGCACTCGTGTGGAAGTGCAAGAGGGACTACGAGGGATCGCAGAAGTACAAGGAATGGAAGTTCATATTTGAGAAGGCAAATATCGTACATGAGAATTGGTAGTAAATAAAAAAAGTCAAATGATGTGCCAAAATGCTATTATGAAGATGTGAACTGTGATCCATGCCTTTGTACTAGCAGTCACATGTAAGTACCGCTTTGTTGGTTGCACCATCATATTTCGCGCCATAATTTTACACTTCTGTTTTCTGTGGAGAGACAAAATTTTGTTAATTGTCTCGGAGCCATTTTTTGTTCATAGCTGGTTGGCTTAAGAATGTTTTATTTTTGTTGTTAAACATCAGATTAAGAAATGCATCAACTTCTTGCTGTAATTTCCATTGCTACCTTGTGTAGTCGTGATGTGTTTAATGACGAAAACAAGTGTATTGGCATATCTCTATGAAACCATAAATACATCAGGCCTAACTTGGTTGTGTATACTTTGACATCAGAAGCATTCGCTCCAGAAAAAAGGAAGCACTTACGCCATCACATGGTGTGCGCTGTACGTGCACACTTACAATTGAAAGATTTTCTGAAGTTTAACCCGGTACTAATTGCAACAGTTTTGTTAACAATGCCTGCATTGAACCTGACTTGAGAACATGACTTTCTTTTAGCTTGTTGATAGTGGTTTCCATTCCAACCTGACCATCCTGAAAAGATGTTCATTTCTGATGTTTTTTCCATGTCGATTAAGTGTACACATAGAGAGTTTACCATACAATATAATTTAAATTTGAGCAAAAAAACTTACGATTTTTGTGTTTATAATGGAGACGTGCATTGCACGATGGAGGGAGATATTGGCGATGAGAGAACGGTGGCTCAACTCCGGGTCGTCTAGGGAATCGTTGTGGCGAGCATTTGGTTGATAAGTGCTTTGGATGACCGGCACTGACAAATCAGTCTACTTTGGTTTCCCACTTCTACTGCTTATTTACCCTGTCGAATAAATTAAAAGCTAAAAATAAAAACATAAACACGAGTTTCTGGTTTAAACATCCGGATGCAGCCTCCGACCTATTTACAAGACTTCACGACGCGCGACCGGACCCACGCGTCAGCTACCAACGTCAGTGCTATACGTCGCGATCGGCTCCTAAACACCCACCCCAAGCCCCAATATAAAGAGCCCAGACAGAGTGTGGTCACACGAGTGTGCCCACACAAAGGCTGGTCGTTTATCCGCTCCTCTGGAACCTGCACACTGCCCAGTCATCCCAAACCGCTTTTCTTTTCTTTTTATAATAGAGTAATAATAATCTCACGCAGGCACACCATTACCACGTCCCAGAGGCTAAAAAAAAAAGCTCTCTTTTTTCCTCCCCCACCCCTTCTTTTCCCTTTTCTAAATCCCTCGTGCATCGCCTCCCAAGCTGGATCTATACAACACGCGCAGCTCCTCAGTCAAACCCCCGCATTTCTTTACTCCCGTCGCCACTCTCAAGTAGAGTACGCTTAATTACGAGTAGAGTAAGTTAAACTCCCAAGACACAGAAGCCAGGGAGCCAGCCAAGAGCAGAGCCAGCAGCTCACAGCGGGATACGCGCAGCTGCTCGCATTCTCTGTGTGCCAGCACAGAGCTCCCCGTGAGGCTACGGTGTGGCCCGCTTCTTGCTCCGGAGGAGGGCAAGTGCGCACCACTGTTCCTTCGTGCCGTCTTCGCCTGCGGCGATCTCTTCTCTTTTGCGGCGAGGGAGCCGGCGGAGGAGGAAGAAGCAGCGGGATATCAGGTGGTCTGTTTGCCCCCTTTGCTTGCTGCCGTCCTCTTCTCGCGACTGCGATGTCGCCGCATTTGTTGCTGCGCTTCTTGGAGCCTTGTGCCTGTTTGTCTTCTCTGATTTTTTCCGCCCCCAAATCCGCCGTCTCACTCGCTGCTCTTCGATCTCCCCTCCGGTTCGTCCCGGGGGTTCTTTCTTTGCTGCAGGGGGCGAGCAATCGAGATCAAAACTGCCACCACTCTTCCGCCCGGTCCGGTCACTCGCCGATTTGCTTGCTTCCTGGCACCCTGATACTGGCCCAGCCCGTCCGTCCATGGTCCGATGGTTCTTCCTTTTCAGCGCGCAAGATCGATCTGAGTTCATGCCAAGGTGCGGTCGCAGCTTATTTATTGTACACATTTGTGAATGCATTGTTACCGTTCCGCGCCATCTTTCCATAAAGAGCATTTCGCATCATTAATTTCTCCCCAAGATTCATTTTGCATTTCAGGAGTTTTGTGCTTAGTAGTTTCTGTTCTTGTAGAATGATTGATTGAATTGATATTTCAGCTTGGATCCAGAGTTTGCAAGAAGCCCCTAGTAGATCATAAATAATGTCGCCGAGGAGACCGGAGGCCGTGGCGACGCTGTTCATGCTCATGCTTTTCAATGCTTCAGGTACTTACTAGCACATGGATGCGTGCTGTATTAAATTACACGGTGCTCTGCACATGATTAGCATCGCATTGTGTCGATGCATCTTGCATTTTGATTCCCCACTGTGCCAGTGGCTGGTTTGAGGAAAACATACTTCGTTTGTCTTGAACTGAAGGGAAAAAATCGATAAAGAAAAGTGAAGAGAATTTGCTTGATGTGTACAATCATATATCTGCTTTTGTATCTAATTTTTCATTGCATAAAATCGGTTGCTGTTTTCTGTTCAATTGCAGGAGCATTTGTTGGTATCAACATTGGCACTGGGGTGTCCGACCTGCCATCAGCATCAGACATAGTCTCCACCCTTAAAGCCATGAAGATCCAGCATGTTCGCTTGATGGATTCAGACCATCAGATGCTAGTCGCTCTCGCGAACACCGGTATCGAAGTGATGGTCGGGGTGCCAAACGATCAGCTGCTCCGTGTGGGGCAGTCTCGTCCGGCAGCTGCTGATTGGGTCAACAAGAATGTTGCTGCGTACACTCCGGCAACAAACATCACGTATATCGCCGTGGGCGATGAGGTTCTTACCACTCTCCCAAATGCAGCTCTTGTTCTGGTACCTGCATTGCAGTTCCTCCAGTCAGCACTGTTGGCTGCAAACCTCAATACCCAGGTGAAACTGTCAAGTCCCCATTCCATGGATATGATCCCTAAGGCATTTCCTCCCTCCACCGCCACTTTCAACTCGACGTGGAGCTCGATAATGCTTCCGTATCTTCAGTTTCTGAAGAGTACAGGATCTTCCTTCATGCTGAATGCTCAACCATACTATAGCTATGTGGGAGGGCAAGGTGTGTTCCCTTTGGAGTATGCCCTGTTCCGATCACTCAATCCCAACAGTCAGGTTGCGGATCCCAACACTAATTTGTTCTATACCAACATGTTTGATGCTATGGTTGATGCTGCGTACAACTCGATGAAAGCCATGAATTTCACCAATATTTCTGTTATAGTCACTGCTTCTGGTTGGCCATGGCGTGGTGGACGAAATGAGCCGGCTGCTGATGTTGACAATGCTCTGGCCTACAATACAAATCTCATACGCCATGTGCTAAATAATTCTGGTACCCCTAGCCAGCCAGATAACCAAGTAAGCACATACCTATTTGAGTTGTTCAACGAGGATCGTCGGGTTGGACCTGTTTCAGAGCAAAGTTGGGGCATTATGTTTACCAATGCAAGCGCGGTGTACTCCCTGACATTTGAAGATGTGGCCACAAATAACACTGAGTCGCCGGCTTTGCGCGGGATGTTTTGTGTGGCAAATTCAAGTGCACCCCGTAGTGCATTGAAGCAAAGCTTGGATTGGGTATGTGGCCCTGGCTCCGCAAACTGCAGTGCCATTCAACCTGGGCAGCAATGCTATAAAGCAGATGACATTGTAGCTGTTGCTTCCTATGCGTTCAACGATTATTATCATAGAACACAAGCGAGTGGCGGTACATGCAACTTTAATGGCACAGCAACCATATCATCTACGGATCCAAGTAAGCTGGACTGTCTCTTGAGTATCCATTTCTTAGCTGAATTTTCTGTCCTATTATTCAAGTGTTAACTGTTACGATCTTTGCTATTACCACTTTATTTTGTGACATGAGCCTAAGCAAATTTCCTCCTGAATTTAAACTTGCAGGCCATGGATCATGTGTTTTCGCAGGAAGGTGAGTCACATTTCTCGGTGTTATTGTAAGCTCAAACTTTGTTTGTTGCTCTATACTGACGATGAGGTTTGGTTCTACCTGCAGCACCGGCGCCAATGGCAGCAACGCTGATGCGGCTGCTGGTCCTGTGAGCCAAGACAGTTTTGCCTCACAATCCCAGTCTTGCTGGTTGACTTACCTGGCTGCGGTGCTGCTGCCTGTTGTACTTCTAGTGTAAAACATTGTGACTGTGTGTTGTATTTCGGATGAGACACGTCGAATTTGTTGCACCTCTTGTTATCATTTAGAATAGGGAGCCATATTGGTCTCAGTGTATTGAGGTAGATGACATGTATCTCTGAAAAGAAATTGTTCTAAGAATGAATGGACAAGGTGCACTTATCTTGAATGCCAAGTTGGAAAACTTCAATCCTGGAAAAGGCTACTTTCTTGAAACATTGGAAGATCCAAATTCTGTGTTGCATATATCTTTATTTTTGAAATGTATAATCCTAGGTGACTTCAGCCAGACAGTATGCTGCTGTGAACCAAATGGTTCATTCGTTCAGTATTTAGTTTTTCTTTTTTGAGAAACCGTTCAGTATTTAGTTTTCAGGTGTACAACTGAGACCAGCTTCTTCCTCCTTTTCTGTGAGAGCTCAGGATCTTAGCCCAGCATTTTCTTAGGATCTTACAAAGTGTTATTACTGCGTAGCAAAACGTCACAATGTTTACGGGGACAGGATCGCTAGGCTGGCCTAACCAAACATGGTGCGCATACCTTAAAGTTAAAGTATGCTTTGCGAGATTATGAGTCTCCACATTTGAGGTCCTAAACTTTTAGCCCAGCTTGCCTACAGAAAGCCGGACCTAAATATACTTTTATTTTCTGGGCCTAAATGCAAAGAGTTTTACCAAGTCCTTTTCCATAATGGGCTAGCTAGCTGAGCCACAAAAGATTCTCAAAAAAAAAAAAGAAAAAAAAACTGAGCCACAAAGAAAGCATTGAAGCCCACTACGCCAGCCGCCAAAGGAACCAGGGGAAAAAAAATCCCCAATTCCCCGTTGTCCCATTCTTCCCCGGCAACCTAGCTCGGCGACGGCGGACGGCGGCCGGCGCGGGCGTGCAGAGTCGCGGCGTTAAGTTCAAGCGAGCAGCGTGCCAGCGGCAGGGCGTCGCTGTGCCGCGCTGCAGCCGCGCGGAGGGACGGCGCGGAGGCGCGGAGGCTGAAGCTAAGCGTAGACTGAGGTCCGAACAGCACTAGGATTAAAGGTCTGTTCCGAATTTTCAGAGCTTGTGATTTGTGAACTACAGTATGAACTTGTGATGCAGTTGTCTCGGCGGAAGTCTTGCAGATTTCACCATATTCGGTTTTGCTCTGCCACTGGCCGCAGTGATGTCCTCTTCGTCATCTTTCCCCGGCTCCCGCTTCCCCTTCGCCGCCGGTGGCGCCGGCGCTGGGGCCTCTGGCGGAGGCGGAGGCGGCGGCAGCGGGAGCAGCGTGCGGCCCTGGGGATCGAGCGGAGGGACGTCGGTCTCGTCGTCGGGGAAGCGGATACAGAAGGAGCTGCTGGACCTCAACGCTTCCGACTGCTCCGCCGGTCCCAAGGGCGACAATCTCTACCACTGGCTCTCCACCATCATTGGACCCCAAGGTATAAGATTATGGAATCCTTTTCACTTCCTCTTCGCCACTAGCCCATTCAAGACAGGGAGAAGCTCTTAGGAACTTTAGTTTATACTAGTTTAAATTAAAATTGTGCCATCCATGGGATATAAATAATAAAGTATGCACTCGTAATTTGGTTTAACTTAATACCAAAAGGTACCCTTAATTTGGTTTTATGCGGTGTTTTTCTTGTAGGGTCACCATATGAAGGAGGGATATTTTTCCTTGATGTCGTTTTCCCACTTGATTATCCTTTCAAACCTCCTATGGTAAGAACTGCTAAGTAACCGTCTTTCATTTGCTACTATTTTCTTATGTGATGTGTATGTTAGCCGATTAGGAGGGCAGCAATATCCCCCTGGTTCTAGAAGAAACAATCCTCAGATGTTGCAAACCTAGGTTCTGTAGAAGGAATGTGATTTTTTTAAGAGAATGTGATATTTGCATATTCAAAAAATCAAGCATGACCTCAAAATAGTTCGTAAAGAGTGTTATTATTCTTATTGTGTAATTGGAGTCTGATTTGTTTTCATTAAGACCAGTCTTCATAACATGTAAACAGACTAATATAGAGTATGACCAAAGGGATGAAATTTAAGGTATTCATTAGTAAATTAGGAAGGAGATGCATCATAAAAGTCTGTTGTCCCCAAACTTCCACAGTCTACTACCATAATTCAATAAAAAAGACCTAGAAATAGGAAGCTGTATCGAGCTGTCCGTCAAAGAATCAAGATACATCCATAAACAACACCTCAATAGGAAATTTTGTGGAAGCATGGAGAAACCAGCAAGGATTAGAACACTCTAAAGAGCACAGATTAAAAGAAAAGTATTACGTAAAAGCGAGTTTACTTCGTTGCTAATTAATGATGCTTTTGTTTACCCGCAAAAAAAATGTTGCTTTTGTTTCTTCTGAAGTGACGTATGTTTGCCGATGTCTTAAGTGTAATAATACATTATGCATCTTTCCGTCATAATGACAGTCATGTGTAAAGAAAACATATCTGAACCTTTTATTTTACAGTTGCTATTCAGGAAAAATAATCGTGCGCGGTTGCTAAGATGTTGTTTTCTTAGGTGTCCTCCTGACCTATGTTGTGGCAAGCTTTTAGCTAATGCTTTGCTGAGAAAAGATTTTGTCCACCGGAAGCCTTATTACTGTGATTGAGATCACCTTTATCCTTTGTTGACATATTGTTTGTATTGGCATATCTTGGCTTAGAGCACAAGTCTGATAATTTTGTAAATTAGAAAGCCTGACATATCTGTCTATTTACTGGCCGTATCGATTTATCAGTATCCGTCCGCTGGCACCATGGTTTGGAGGTCCAATTATTACCTTTGACAGATGACTTGGTGGTAGGTTGAGATGGCAGGGGTCAGAAACAGCCAACCTCCGTTTTCAGATCTCAGCAATGGAGCAATGCTAACACTACTTTCACCTACCCCACAGCTATACAGTGTGCTACATTTACCATGACAAGCATATGGCACCATGCATAAACTAAATGTAGGTCACCACAACAATTATAGTTCAGACAATAAGGCAGGAGCATGTGAATGTTCTCAAGGTTTTGTAGAAGAAAAGATCTGTCTGTTATACTGTAGCATACCAGCATATATGCTGTATGGCTCTGATGTTGTGATTTTACAACCAATGATTGTCATGATTTTATGTTTGAAATTTATATTTATAAGCATTCTTACATTGTTTTATGTTCTACTATAATGTGTTAGATTTCATTGCTGGAACCCAGTAGTATAGTTTAGCGCTTGGGGACCTTAACTTTTGGTGACAAACTGACAATTGTGCTGTGGCTCTTCGAGGTGACCTTCAAAACAAGGATTTACCACTGCAATGTTGATTCCACCGGGGCAGTGAGTTTGGAAATTTTGAAGGATGGCTGGAGTCCAGCTTTAACTATTTCAAAGGTGCTACTGGCGATCAAAGCCATCATCACAAACCCGGATCCATGTATGTTCCAACATTTCCAGTATCATTCTCTGAATTTAGAAAAGGGAATATTCTAATACTACTGTATAGTGTCTACATAGTTGTTGCTTCGTTTCTACTGGAAAGCCTTACATTATGATGTTTTGTCTGTGCAGACAACCCACTTGTGGAGAGCATTGCACGTTTGTACCTGACTGATAGAGCTAAGCATGATGAAATAGCTGCTGAATGGACATTGAGGTTTGCAAGATAGCGAGTCCTTTGTGTAACTAAATAAGGAAATTCGACTCTGTGAATGAATAATCTTGTATGTAACCTGAGATATATAACGTTGGAAAAGCACCCAATACATTAATCTGAGTTGTGCCATAAAGATGTGTTTGCATTATTTTGATGTTTAGGTGTGAAATTGGCTTTAATGATTTACTTCTCAAAGTTACCCCTAGCAATTCTCAAGTTCAATTCTGTGCCCGCTTGATTTGTTCAAAGGGAAAGGTTCATGATAGCACTGAAGTTTCAGTGACCAGAAAACTGTGACATATCAGTCAAACTACATAAAGGCATAGCAGTCAAATCTTTCACTTGAAACCAAATTTTCGCTGGCTATCATTCCTAGGTTGTTGGGCATGGCTTCAATCATACATGAATGATGTTTATTTCTAGAACTTGCCTGCCTTTTATCATTCCCCTGTACAGTGGTTCATGGTATACTGTCATCTAACATAGTACGATCTCTGTGCAATGAAAGCTGGACAAATATTTCAAATGTTTGAGGCAGAATATTGGCCCCTTGCTTACGAATGCTAACTTCAATCCCACTTCATGGAGGAATGAAAGGCTACTACGACAGGTACATATCTTCTAAATGAACAAATCAGACTAAACCTTTGAAAGGGACATTCCACCAGTTCACCTGTTCACAGAACAGACTGCACACCTCAGCATATCAGTTCGACCTATAACTCCTCCATCCCACAGAAGGAGCAAGCACTCTTTCTGGTGATCTTCTCCTCTAGACCACAAACAATGGCCACCGAGTGTGAGGTGAACAAATCTCGCCGCTTCGATCGCGGCATGTCGAGGCGGACACGAAAACCAGTGAGCCTCGTCGCTTGTTATGAAGATCGGTATGTGCCGCCCCTGGCACGGCAGCTGCTCCACGAGGCCAAGCTGAAGAGATTGCTCCGGTGCGAAGATATAAAAGAGCTGCAGGCACCTCAGCAACGTGAAGATGCAGAGCAGCAGCTGGAGATTCCACAGGCACCACAGGAGTGTGAAGGTGTTGAGAAGAAGGCACCAGAGCAATATCAAGATGAGAAAGAGAAGAAACCGCAGCAATATGAAGATGAAGAGCAGGAGAAGAAACCACATCTGCACCAAGATGAGGAGCAGAACATACCAAAGCAATATCAAGATGAGGAGGAGACAGGACAACAACAGCAAGATGATGATGCGCCAGAGCAATGCCTAGATGAGGATCAAAAGACACCGGAGCAATACCAAGATAAGGAGTCGGAGGAAGAGGAGGAGGAGGAGGAGCAAAACATACCAGAGCAATACCAATATGAGGAGTTGGAGGAGGATCAAAAGACACCAGAGCAATACCAAGATGAGGAGTTGGAGGAAGAGGAGGAGGAGGAGCAAAACATACCAGAGAAATACCAAGACGAGGAGGACGAAGAGGATGAGCAAAACATACCGGAGCAATATCTTGGTGAAGAGCAAAAGATAGCACAAGAATACCAAGATGAGAAGGCACCAGAGGAATGCCATGTTGAGGAGGAAACGGCACCAGAGAGATGCCAAGACGAGGAAGAGAAGACAGGCAAACAATGCCGAGATGGGGATGAGAAGGCATCAGAGCAATATCAAGACGAAGATGAGAAAACATCAGAGCAATATCAAGATGAAGAACAAAAGGCACCGCAGGGAGGCCAAGACACGAAGCAGAAGACCCTGGCGCAGCGCCTAAGCGTGAAGAAGCCGATCACGCCGCCACCTGTGGGTGACGTGCCACGGCTTTCCCTCCTGGAGCTGATACGCGAGAAGCAGCTTGGCAATGGAGAAGCGAAAGCTGGCAGGGACTTCGGCTACGGGGAGGATGCCATTGCTGACCATAGAGCAGCAGCCGCAGCAGCTGGCGGCACAACATTGGCCATGGTGATAAGGAGGCCTGACGGAGGGAAGAAGAAGTCGCCGGGAATCGTCCGCCGGTGCGTGAAGGCCTTGAACCAGATGATCAAGGCCAAGCATGGGTCCAAGAAGAGCGTACCTTTCAAGGAGGTATGAACACACACAGGTACACAGTTTCTTACTATACTCCGGACATCTCAGAATAATGCACGATTGGGCAAAAACTAGAATTTTGGGCATGATGCAATACAAATTCCGCCGAGGAACTCCACTGCAAACCCCGCCGACTACCTAGAACAGATCTGTTTTCAGGGATGTTGTTTTGTGGCATCTGATCAGTGATGTACTTACTCAAACGATGTACGGTATGAAACATCAGCGAGTCTATCTAGATATTCGTCGAACTTTTTACTGTATAGAATCATGGACACCAAGGAGTTGCTCAGTTCTACCGACAGTTTCTCCCTGGTCGGCAAAGGTGTGCTGGTGCGCACTCCCTTTCATTTCTTTTCTGGGTCACATGCCTTTTTCATTTGTTTTGGTATATGATGAATGTTGAGAGTGCAAGTTAGTGGAGGAAAAGGTGAGTAGACAGGGGGAAAATCTGTGAGGCGGTCTATTTGATGATGCAACATGGTGTGCACATCACATAGCTCTGCTCTTTTTGTGATCTATCACAAGATTTGATATCGTCTGCCATTATCGGAGCAGGTGTTATTTTCAAAAGAACAGGGTTGTTACCACACCGACAGAAATGTAGGGCCGATGTGCACAGAATCGAGAGGATCCCTTGGTTTCAGACTTTGGAATTTTTGAAGGAAAAAAAATGCTGCACCGAGCTATCCTATCAATAGTAGGGCTTAATTAGGATTCAATAGTAAAGAAGAAATCAATAGTTTGACTTCACTAGGACTCGATCATGAAAAAGATGCATATAATTTACATGTGCTATCTTATTTTCCTCTTTACTTCGGGGAAGAGGGCATGTCCATATAACTCAGGAAGACCATTAGCCCCCAAATCACTTGTCATTAACATCGATACCGATGACGGTATGTGTGACGCCCCTGAATTAATCGTACACTAATCATGCACGCAAATGTGTACGATCAAGATCAGGGACTCACGGGAAGATATCACAACACAACTCTACAAATAAAATAAGTCATACAAGCATCATAATACAAGCCAGGGGCCTCGAGGGCTCGAATACAAGTGCTCGATCATAGACGAGTCAGCGAAGCAACAATATCTGAGAACGGACATAAGTTAAACAAGTTTGCCTTAAGAAGGCTAGCACAAACCGGGATACAGATCGAAGAGGAGCAGGCCTCCCGCCTCGGGATCCTCCTAGGTCACTCCCGGTCGCCGCCGGGCTGCACGTAGTAGTAGGCGCCCGAGTAGTAGTCGCCATAGGCGGCGCGCGCTCGCTCTGGCTCCATCGTCCGATTGCAGCAATCGAGTAGAAATAGGGAAAAGGGGAACAAGGCAACCGTGAGTACTCATCCAAAGTACTGCAAGCAAGGAGCTACACTACATATGCATGGATATATGTGTAAAGGCCATATCGGTGGACCGAATCGCAGAATGCCGTAATAAGAGGGGATAGCTAGTCTTAACGAAGACTACGCTCGACACTGCCTTGCATGCATGTAAGAGGACAACGGAAGTCCTCCAAGTAACATCATATAGCAATAATCCTACCCGCAATCCTCGCCATAACCCCGAGCGAGAGCGACCACCGGTTGTATCCGCACTTGGAAGGGTGTGTTTTATCAAGTATCCGGTTCTAGTTGTCATAAGCTCAAGGTACAACTCCAAGTCGCCCTGCTATCAAGATCACGGCTATCCGAATAGATTAACTTCCTGCAGGGTGCACCATCTTACCCAAGACGCTTGATCCCATTTGGCCGGACACACTTTCTCGGTCATGCCCGCCGCGAAGATCAACACGCCGCAGCCCCACCTAGGCACAACAGAGAGGCCAACACGCCGGTCTAAACCTAAGCCGCGAGGGTCCAGGCCCATCGCCTCGAAAGCACACTCACACGCGTTGCGTCGCTGGCCGAAGCGACCTAGCCCAAAGAAAGCGTTCCAGCCAATCCGGCGGCCCGCCCGTCGCCGACGTCTGAAGTATTTCGCCGATACCACGACGGGATACCCATAACTACTCCCACGAGATGGTTAGTGCGATAAGCTCAGAGCCAACCCAGATCAAATACCAAGACCTCGTTAAGCGTGTTAAGTAACCGCGAACGCCATCAGGCAGCCCACCTCTCTCCTAGGCGGTCTCAACCGCCTGCCGCCTCCGCCACAATGATCCACTCATGGGTGCTCCATCACCAACCGACTTTAGTCTCACATGTATCATGTATAAGTATAGATATACCGTGATCACCTCCCGAGTGATCACGGCCCGATAGTATAGCACGCAGACGGACAAGAAAGTAGGGCCACAGATGAAAGTACTAGCATCCTATACTAAGCATATAGGATTGCGTAAGGTAACAATGGTTACAAGGACAAAGCTATGCAAAGAAGATAGGAGTATCCGAAAACAAGAATATGCTATGCTACTCTAATGCAAGCAGTGTAGATAAGAGTAGGCGATATCCGTGATCAAGGGGGCTTGCCTGGTTGCTCGGGCAAGAGAGAGGGTCACAACACCGTAGTCGAACCGCCAGCAGCAGCGTCGGTCTCGTAGTCTACCGGAGAGAAGAGGGGAAGAAACAATGAATACAAAGTAAACAGATGCATATCGATGTATGACATGCCAAGAAGCGATGCTAGGCGTGCCCTAACGTGGTATGAGGGTATCGTTAGGGGAAAACATCCGGAAGTTTCCTGCCCGGACGTCTGTCACGACGGATGAACCGAGAGGAAAGTTTGCAGGTTCGATAGGTTAGGGGTGTGTGGTGGACGAGCGGATTGCGATCCGGATTCGCCTCGACGCTCGAGCAACTTTCATGTTGAAAATATTTTAATCCGGATTACGGATTAAAAGATATGACTTTATAAGATTTTATTAATTTTGGAATTTAATTAATTTCGAAAATGCATTTATGACATCAAGATGATGTCATGTCGACGCTATCACCAACAGGGTTGATCGAGTCAACCCCGACAGTGGGTCCCGCACGCCATTCACTAATGACTAATTAACCTAATCGAGTTAATTAACATTGATTAATTAGGTTAATTAGTGATTAGGTTAATTAATTCGAATTAATTAGATTAATTAATTACTCAATTAATTAATTAATTAATTAGTTAGTTAATTAATTTTTATTCATTTTCATTTTATTTTTATCCTGTTTTAATAAAACGTTCTTTTTGAAGGGGGCCCATGTCGATGGGCCAAGGCCATCGGGCATCTGGTAGCGGCGATGCTCGTTCAGGCGCCCAACTGAGGGAGCAGTTGAGCGCCCACACCGAGGTCAATCAGGGTCAGCAAGGGCCAATGGACGGCCAATGGCCGGAGGCGACGGAGGTGGGGTTCGGGCGGTGGCCGTCTTGCATATGTGTGTGGAAGAGGGCTCTGGGGCCGATAGGGCCGGAGATGTCGCCGACGGAGGAAGGAAGGAAGGAGAGAGGCCATGCGGTGGCGGGCCGGTCGAGGCCTCGAACGGCCGGATCCCAGGGGGGGAAGGAGAGGAACAGTGTGGTTTCATGTGTGGCTGCCAAGAAGCCGGCGAGGAGCCAGCGATTAGGCCACGCGCCGCACGGGGTTCGGAGGGTGGAGAGAGCGAGGGGGGCGCATGGGGTGGCGGGCGGCGGGCTGAGCCGTCGACGGGAGGAGAGAGGAACCGGGGTCGGCGTGCTCACCGAGCCATGCAGGTCTAGGCGTGGGCTCGGTGGAGGCGGGGATGACCGTGGGAAGCTGGTCGGGAGGCCTGGCACACGACGGGAGTCTGGGGGCCGACCACATGGTGGATGCCCGCTTGGGGACAACGGAGGGAGGAGGGAGGCTCCCAGCAGCGGGGAGGAGGAGAGGGGGTCCGGCGGGGGCGGCGGGGCCGACGACGAGGGGGACGGCGGGGTGGTTGGTCAAGGTGGGTTCTCGCCCGATCCAATCGGGTGAGGGAGGAGGCGTGGGGGGTGTGGGAATGAGGAGGCGGCTAGGGTGCTGCAAGGGGGTGGGGAGGGGTATCTGGCCGGGCGGTGGGCTAATGGGCCGCCCAGTGGAGAAATGGGCCAATGGGGGAGGGCCAAGTGGGGAGGGGGGAATGGGCCAGGGGTGTTATCCCCCCTCTGTTTTATTTTGTTTTCTCTTTTATTATTTTCCTTTTCTGTTTTTAGTTCATTTAAAATGCTATGGCATTTTACAAAAATTAGTGCACCCCATCAATATTAGGTTAGCTAATTTAGACAACCCCCGAACATTTTAGAATTTGTTTTCGAAACTTTTTATCGTTTGTTTTAGTTTTGGTTTTTGTTTTAGAACGGGTTCAATCAAAGAGAGGTCAATTAACATAAACGGGTGATTACTGCTCCCTAATCATCCGGTGTTACAAATCTCCTCCATTACAAGAAATCTCGTCCCAGATTTAGGAGGTAGAAGGAAAGAGTGCGGATATTCATCTCGTAGACGATCCTCGCTCCTGTGTGGCTTCATCTTCGAGTGATTCACCATCGGACTTTGAGGAACTTGATCGCCTTCGACGTGTGCGGCGTTCACTTGGTCGAGAATGCGGACCGGATGCTCTTTATAGGAGAGGTCCCGCTGCAATTCGAGCACTTCATGGTCCATCGCCGGATTGGGTCCTTAAAGCAGCGCCGGTTGTGACACGTGAAACACATCGTGAACCCGAGAAAGGTTCGACGAAGCTCCAGCTTGATAAGCCACTTTTCCACGCTTTTCCGAATAGTGAAAGGGCCAATATAGCGAGGAGCTAACTTGCCTTGATCCCGGAAGCGGTGAGCACCCTTCATTGGTGTAACGCGAAGATAGGCCTTTTCGCCAAAGTTGGTAGACCATGTCTTTGTGATGACGGTTATAATTACTTTTTGACGCGATCGAAAGCGGTCTTGAGATTCTCGCGAATAATGCGGACTTGTTCTTCGCATGTTGGATAATATCCGGACCAAGAGTGGACGCCCCCGCTTCGACCAGATTCGAGGGGTTCGCACTTTCGTCCATATAACACTTCAAGGGGCCATCTTCGACTAGCTTGATAGCTATTATTATAAGAGAACTCAGCATACGGGAGAGATTCCTCCCATTTCTTGCAAGGAACGACACAAGCTCAAGCATGTCTTCGAGAATTTGGTTGACACGCTCAACTTGCCTTTGAGATCATGGATGAAACGCAAGATCTTGAAAGATAAATGAGTCCCCATAGCTTCTTGAAAACTTGCCCGTAATCTTGAAGTGAATAAGCTGCCACGGTCCGAATCGATAACCAAAGGAATACCGTGAAGTGAAACAATTCTCGACATATAGAGGGTTGCAAGTCGGCTAGCAAGGATCGCTTTTCGACCGCCGTAAAATGTGCAACTTTAGAAAGCCGGTCAATGACGACAAGAATAGCATCATTACCTTTCTGCGATTTGGGAAAACCAAGACGAAGTCCATTTCAACATGGTCCCATTTCCATTCGGGAATAGAGATAGGTTGCGAGTTCCAAAGGCCTTTGATGTTCGCTTTGATACGACGGCAAACGTCACACTCGTAAACATAGCGAGCAATGTCCTCGCTTCATATTAGACCACCGTAATCTCGGATTTAATGTCTTGATACATCTTTGTACCGCCAGATGGATACATAGAGGCGATCATGAGCTTCTTGCATAACCTTCCGAGTCATATTCAGGTTTTCCTTCTTACACGGCACCACTAGGCGGCCTTTGAAGTACAAGGCGCCATCATCGGCAATAGTGAAGGATGAGGGATTTCCTTTCCGATGTCTTGTTTAAGCTTGTAGACCTCGAGTCAAATCCTGCATTGTCTTTATGGTGCCCACGAGATCGGGTTCAACAGCCGTGGTATAGAGGGAACCTCGGGGAACAACACGGAGATTCATCTTTGAACTCCGGAGGAGGGGAGCGAGTGCACCGGAGGGACAATATGGAGGTTCACTTTCTGAATTCTTCAACAAGTGGGGCTGAACTTGGTGAACTCAAGGTGGTTGCAGAAGTCTTGCGCTCAAGGCATCGCCATTACATTAGCCTTGCTCGGCGATAGGAGATACCCAAATCAAAGTCTGCAATCGCTCCATCCATCTCTCGCCGACGGAGGTTCAGGTCTGGCCGAGTAAACAGATACTTCAGACTTTGGTGGTCGGTGAAGATCTCGCAACGATTACGAGAAGGTAATGTCGCCATCGCTTTAGTGCATGAATGACGACAAAGAAGTTCGAGGTCGTGAACTGGGTAGTTCTCCTCGTGAGGGCGAATCTGTCGAGAGGCATAAGCAACTACTTTGCGCTCTTGCATTAGGACACCGCCTAAACCTTGACGAGATGCGTCGCATAAATGACGAAGTCCTTCTTAGTATCGGGAGGAGCTAGCATCGGGCGATCGTCGCTTGTCTTTGAGTGCTCGAAACTTTCCCGACATTTATCTCATCCATTGGAATTTGACGCCCTTATGCAACAAAGTTAGTCGAGGCTCGGCAATCTTGGAGAAGTTCTCACTAATCGACGGCAATAGTCAAGAGACCGAGAAAACTCCCGACTTGCTTAACGCTCTTCGGAGGAGTCCAATCGAGAATAGCCTGAACTCGTTCGGGGTTGACGGCAATACCATCCTTAGAGATGACATGTCCAAGGTAGGTTACTTGGGAAGCCGAATTCACACTTGGAGAACTTGGCATAGAGTTGATGCTCTCGTAGCTTTTCCAAAGACAAGACGAAGATGTTCAAGATGTTCTTCTTCATTCTTGAATAGATCAGATATCATCCAGATAAACCACGACGAACTTGTCGAGGTAATCCATGAATATATAGTTCATCGAAGCAGAGAAGGTGGCTGGAGCATTGGTTGCCGAAGGACATGACGGTGTACTCGTATGAACCATAACGAGTCACAAATGCGGTCTTGGGGATATCCTCCTCACGAACACGGATCTGGTGGCAACCCAACCTCAAGTCGAGTTTCGAGAACACCGACGAACCAGCCAATTGATCATAAAGATCATTGATCCGAGGAAGAGGATACTTATTCTAATGGTAGCTTGATTTATAGGACGGTAGTCTTGGACCAATCGGTTTGTCCCATCCTTCTTCTTGACAAAGAGAGAAGGTGCTCCCCAAGGTGAGCAACTTGGGCGAATGAAACCGCTTTGAAGAGATTTGTCGATTTCTCCTTTAGTTCAAGGAGTTCATGCGGCGGCATCTTGTAGGGACGCCTTGGCTATAGGAGTGGTGCTCGGTTTCAAGTCGATGACGAATTCGACAGCTCTAGCAGGGGAATCCTCGGAAGTTCTTCAGAAAGACGCCTTGAAATCGCAAACTACGTGAATGTTTTCAATTCCCTCGAGGGTGCGGCGCTCAATGCATTCAATGCATAGAGCCTTGCCTCGCATTTTGAACCGCATTTAGCATTGTAGCTACGATTTCATCGAAGGGTGCAGCAGATGGACGGTCTTAGTGGCGCAAACGATTGACGCCAGATGCGCTTTCAACCAATCCATCCCCAAAATGAGGTCGATGTTAGACGCCTTCGGATAATGGGGAGGCATAGAATTCCAGCCCTTCGATTTCCACGGGACGCCGACGCCAACCATGGAGGTTTGACATTGTCCCAATGGGGTTTTTACCACTACCGAAGAGTTCATCTCTTCACACTTAACGCCGTGCTTGTATGCAAAGTCTTCGACATGAATGAATGCGATGCTCTGAATCGAATAAAACAGATGCGTAATGAATTTACGAGGAGTGTACCCATCACAAGAGCAGGCTGGTCTTGAGCTTCGCTCGGATCAACGTGGTTGGCCCGAGCTTGCCCATAAGACTTGCCGTTGTTGCGGTTCGGGTGTTTCCACGGCCACTTTGGAAGGGCCGCTGATTCGGTTCGTTGCATTCTCTAGCACGGTGCCCCGCTGTCCGCACCAAGCATAAGCCATTATTGGGAGTGGGAACAGAGCTTGGGGTGGTGGAGCTGGAAGCTTGGCCGCTTAGTTGTAGGCGCATTTAGGGTAGCATAGTTCGCTTTGAAGCAGTGCATTCGGCCGGTACATGCTGTTGGGAATCCATATCTTGCGCTCATGAGGACGGGCCCAAGATGAGCCCGTGTCACGGTTCGCTGTTAGAGCTCTGGTATTCCTGCAGACCAGTTTCGACATTGATAGCTTTGTTCACCAAGGTGGCGAAATCAGCAAAGTCGTGCACTAGAAGTGCGAGCTTGATGTCGACTTGAAGACCGCCACGAACTTCTCTTGTCAAGGCATCGCTTGCAATATCCTCTTCAAGATAGCGAGACAAGTCCAAGAACTCTCGCCGATAAGCTTCAACAGCCTTGTTGCCTTGGGTGAGGTTATGAACTCACGCTTCTTCCGGTCCATGACCCCTTGAGGGATGAAGCGGCACGGAAGGCAGCCCGGAAGTCCGCCAGTGATGAGTGTTCCAACCGGCAGAGTACGCCGGTGGCTGTCCCACCATTGAGCTGCGGGTCCCTTCAGAAGAAGGAAGCAAAGGTGACATAGTCGGCGGGGCTACATCAGCAGACTCCATCTCATAGGTGATGTCACGGAGCTACCATCAAGATCCAAAGGCTGAGTTGAGCTACGGTACACGCCGGGTTCAGCGATGAAATCCTGCAGAGTTGTCCCGCTTGGGTGCCGTGCATATTGGGGCGAGGAACTGAGCCATCATGTTCTCCATGAACTGGCGATTCATCTCGAGCTGTTGGATCATACCAGCCATGTACTCAGCGGTGGTGGAAAGTTGGCACCACGGCCACGACACTGGCTGGCCTAACCATCCCGCTATTATATAACAGGTAGTTCAAGATTTGAGAAATTAAGCAAGAGACATGAATCATTCACGATGAAACATGCATAATGAAAGTAGCATGATGGGAACTACATAGTAGTTGGCATATCTTACAAAAGGATCATGCATAGAGTTCGATACATAGAGTCCAAAGACATAGACTACTACATCATAGGCGGCACACGACTCATGGCGAATACATCAAATACTAACAAGCAAGTCTACATCACCCCACGCTGCATCATGGAGGTAGTCAGAGCTCTGAAAGTCGATAGTGCGGCAAAGGATAGTCCTCCACGCTGCTGACTGGGGCCGCGGATACTCGGTGCTGAATCCGACGTCCGGTGGCGTGAAAGGGCCAAGTGCGGAGAGTAGCCTCCACGCCCGCCAACCGACACCCCGGGGCATCACGGTCCGGCCGGGTAGATCGCAGAACGCGGCAGCTCTCCGGATCGGACAAAGGGTGCATCAGCGTCGGGCACGGTAGAGGTGCCGACGGTGATGTACAACTCGTGGCGAAGAGCCCGGTTAGCTCGATCCAGCCCATCGGCATGCGTAACAAAGTTCGGCGATGGAAGGGCTCTCTGTGACAGTGGTGTAGGCAGCAGTAGTAACCTCCTCACCAACATCGACGCGATAGCAATGTGCCCGAAGGGGAGGTGTCCAACTCTCGATACTCGCACGAAGACGTGTCGAGCAGCATAAGCAACATCGTGGACGCCATATCGATAGTCACTCCAACACCATGTGCGGTGTGCGGCCGACAAGAGTGGACTCATACTCCGAGAGTAGAGGTGGACGATGGCGCGGCATCGCTTCCCGGTTATAGTCCCGTACTCCTCATAGACGGTGTACTCAGGGGTGCCAGCGATAACCCAGATAGGTCATCATCTCGCTAGCACCGCAGTGATCCCGAGGCACCAATGGCCGTCGTGTGGCGCACGACCGCCTCGTGGGTTCCATCTCAAAACAAAGACATTTCAAAGGAGTCAATGACAGGTGGAAATTGTTCAAATACAATTCCGTAAACAACTAAGGCTATATCCATCTTCGGGTGAATGCGGTCACGGATCCTAGTGATAGTTAGTAAAATCGCTTAACCCGAGTAGAAGAGAGTCCAGAGTCCCGAGTAAAGGTCGAGGAGTAAAAGATCCTAATACCACCCGATGGCGACGTGGGCCCGTAAGGCACACACCAAGTTAGTAAAAGTTTTGCAATGTCTAGACTCGACTTCGCCAAGGAGTGTGGAAGGGGATTCTCACAGCAATGGCTCGATACCAACTTGTGACGCCTCAATTAATCGTACACTAATCATGCACGCAAATGTGTATGATCAAGATCGAGGACTCACGGAAGATATCACAACACAACTCTACAAATAAAATAAGTCATACAAGCATCATAATACAAGCCAGGGGCCTCGAGGGCTCGAATACAAGTGCTCGATCATAGACGAGTCACGAAGCAACAATATCTGAGAATGTACATAAGTTAAACAAGTTTGCCTTAAGAAGGCTAGCACAAACCGATACAGATCGAAGAGGAGCAGCCTCCGCCTCGGATCCTCCTAGGTCACTCTGGTCGCCGCCGCCGGCTGCACGTAGTAGTAGGCGCCCGAGAGTAGTAGTCGCCATAGGCGGCGCGTCGCCCTGGGCTCCATCGTCGATTGCAGCAATCGAGTAGAAATAGGGGAAAAGGGGAACAAGGCAACCGTGAGTACTCATCCAAAGTACTCGCAAGCAAGGAGCTACACTACATATGCATGGATATATGTGTAAAGGCCATATCGAGGACCGAATGCGAATGCCGAATAAGAGGGGATAGTTAGTCTTAACGAAGACTACGCTTCGACACTGCCTTGCATGCATGTAAGAGGACAACGGAAGTCCTCCAAGTAACATCATATAGCAATAATCCTACCCGCAATCCCACGCCATAACCCCGAGCGAGAGCGACCACCGGTTGTATCGGCACTTGGAAGGGTGTGTTTTATCAAGTATCCGGTTCTAGTTGTCATAAGCTCAAGGTACAACTCCAAGTCGCCCTGTTATCAAGATCACGGCTATCCGAATAGATTAACTTCCTGCAGTGCACCATCTTACCCAAAGACGCTTGATCCCATTTGGCGGACACACTTTCCGGGTCATGCCCGCCGCTGAAGATCAACACGCCGCAGCCCCACCTAGGCACAACAGAGAGGCCAACACGCCGGTCTAAACCTAAGCGCCAGCAGGGTCCGGGCCCATCGCCTCGAAACACACTCAAGACGCTATGTGACGCTGCCGAAGCGCACCTAGCCCAAGAGCGTTCCACCAATCCGCGCCAAGGCCGCCTCGTCGCCGACGTCTCAAGTATTTCTTGCCGATACCACGACGCCGGATACCCATAACTACTCCCGCGTAGATGGTTAGTGCGATAAGCTCAGAGCCAACCCAGATCAAATACCAAGACCTCGTTAAGCGTGTTAAGTAACCGCGAACGCCGAACAGGCAGCCCACCTCTCTCCTAGGCGGTCTCAACCTCGCCTGTCGCTCCCGCCACAATGATCCACTCATGGGTGCTCCATCACCAACCCGACTTTAGTCTCACATGTATCATGTATAAGTATAGATATACCCGTGATCACCTCCCGAGTGATCACGGCCCGATAGTATAGCACGCAGATTTGACAAGAAAGTAGGGCCACAGATGAAAGTACTAGCATCCTATACTAAGCATATAGGATTGCGTAAGGTAACAATGGTTACAAGGACAAAGCTATGCAAAGAAGATAGGAGTATCCGAAAACAAGAATATGCTATGCTACTCTAATGCAAGCAGTGTAGATAAGAGTAGGCGATATCCGGAGATCAAGGGGGCTTGCCTGGTTGCTCGGGCAAGAGAGAGGGTCGTCAACACCGTAGTCGAACCGCCAAAGCAGCAGTCGGTCTCGTAGTCTACCGGAGAGAAGAGGGGAAGAAACAATGAATACAAAGTAAACAGATGCATATCGATGTATGACATGCCAAGAAGCGATGCTAGGCGTGCCCTAACGTGGTATGAGGGGTACTCGTTAGGGGAAAACATCCGGAAGTTTCCCGCCCGGACGTCTGTCGATGGATGAACCGAGAGGAAAGTTTGCAGGTTCGATAGGTTAGGGTGTGTGGTGGACGAACGGATCACGATCCGGATTCGCCTCGACGCTCGAGCAACTTTCATGTTGAAAATATTTTAATCCGGATTACGATTAAAAGATATGACTTTTAAAAGATTTTATTAATTTCGAATTTAATTAATTATTTAATTAATTTCGAAAATGCATTTATGACATCAAGATGATGTCATGTCGACGTCATCACCAACAGGGTTGATCGAGTCAACCCCCGACAGTGGGTCCCGCATGTCATTCACTAATGACTAATTAACCTAATCGAGTTAATTAACATTGATTAATTAGGTTAATTAGTGATTAGGTTAATTAATTCAGAATTAATTAGATTAATTAATTACTCAATTAATTAATTAATTAATTAGTTAGTTAATTAATTTTATTCATTTTCATTTTATTTTATCCTGCTTTAATAAAAACGTTCTTTTGGGGGTGGGGCCCCATGTCGCTGGCCCAAGGCCAATCGGCATGCGGTAAGCGGGCGATGCCTGTTCAAGGCGCTCAACGGAGGGCACAGTTGAGCGCCGCCTCCGAGGTCAACGGGGCCGGCGGCCGAGGACACTGGCTGTCGGAGGTCACAACCACGCACCCGACCGCACGGACGGCCAAATGGCCGGGAGGCGACGGAGGTGGGGTTCGGCAGGTGGCACGGCCATGTGAGGGGGGAAGAGGGCTCTGGGCGCCGATAGGGTCGCGGAGATGTCGCCGACGAGGAGGAAGGAAGGAGAGGCCATGCAGGTGGGGCCGGTCGGGGTTCTCGAACGGCCGGATCCCAGGGGGAAAGGAGAGGAACGGGGGTTGGTTCTGCATGGCAGAGTCAGCAGCAATGGCCCGGAGAGCAGCCAGCGATTTAGGCGTCGCCGCACGGGGTTCGGGAGGCGGAGAGAGGAGCGAGGGGGCGGGTCACATGGGCGGGGCGGGAGCTGGCCGCCGACGGGGGGGAGAGAGAGGGAACCGGGGTCGGGCGTGCTCACCGAGCCCGCAGGTCTAGGCGCGGGCTCGGTGGAGGCGGGGATGACCGTGGGAAGCGGTCGGGGCCACACACACGACGACGGAGGGGGCCGACCATGCGGATGGATGCCCGCGCTGGGGACGACGGAGGGAGGAGGGAGGGCTCCCAAGCGGTGGGGAGGAGAGGGGGGTCCGGGCGGCGGGGGCGGGGGGCCGACGACAGTGGGGGACGGCGGGGTGGTTCGGTCAAGGTGGGTTCTCCGCCCGATCCAATCGGGTGAGGGCGGGGAGGGAAAAGGTGGGGGAATGAGGAGGCTAGGGTTGCTGCCAAGGGGGGGGGGGTTATGTCGGGCGGGTCTGGGCCGATGGGCCGCCAGTGGAGGAAATGGGCCAAAGGGGAGGGCCAAGTGGGGAGGGAATGGGCCAGGTGTTATCCCCTGCTTTTATTTTGTTTTCTTTTATTATTTTCCTTTTACTGTTTTAGTTCATTTAAAATGCTATGGCATTTTACAAAAATTAGTGCACCCCACCAATATTAGGTTAGCTAATTTAGACAACCCCGAACATTTTAGAATTTGTTTTCGAAACTTTTTATCGTTTGTTTTAGTTTTGGTTTTTGTTTTAGAACGGGTTCGAATCAAAGAGAGGTCAATTAACATAACCGGGGTGATTACTGTTCCCTAATCATCCGGGTGTTACAGTATGGGAGACGTAGTTCCTGTCGATATTGAGGTGTCTGTGATGACTTTATTAATCTTCACGCTTCACAAATTCGACCCGACCTTCAATAAGCGTTGTGTGAGTGAAGGGTGGAGCTCTTGTTATGACAAGGGTGGGCACTCCCCCTCCTTGATTTTATGCGATTTTTTCTAGGTATAGTTAAAGTTAAATTCATTGCTAAAAGCACTTTTTTGACACAGTACATGTTAGAGATATATTTGGGTACATGTACCCGCGATCCGCTGTTGCGCCGCTCCTTCCGGCCATAGTGTCGTCCACGGTCCCCGCCATCGCCCCAATTCGCTTGCTGCCGCTCCGTCGTCCCTTCGGGCCGTAGCACTGCAGCCACGGTCCACTTCGTCGTCCCAGCGCGTCGACTTCTCGTGGTATGTGCCGCGCCGCCTCCCTTGACGCGGGAACGCCACCGTCCGTGCCGGTCTTCGTCATGCTGTTAGATTCTTCGCCTACTTTGAGCATCGCCACCGTGTTCCTAACCTAGCCGCCGCCGCCGCCCGTCTACCCTCTTCGTCTTCGTCCAGCACCAGCCCGTCGCTAGCGTCGCCGTCATCTTCCCCGACCACTTCGTCTACTCCAACCATCGTTGGCGATATCGGCCCCGCGCCGATTGGCGCCGCAACCGTTGTCAAGTCCTTCTCTGCTGGCCCCTTCGACTCCTCAACATGGCGTACAGCTCATGCAGGTCCCTCGTTTACGCATACCTGGTGCTAACAAGAATGATGCGTGCCTTCGTCCACGACGTGTCCTCGGGCCTGGCAAGCCTGGTGCGGCACTTCGTCAACTTTGTCTCCGCCCGTCTACGCATGCCAGGTGCTGGAAACACCGATGCGTGTCTTCGTCCATGATGTGTCCCCGGGCTTGGCAAACCCGGTGCGACGTGTAGTCAACAACGCCTTTTTCCCGGCGCACCACTTCTTCGACATCACTGCGTCCATGACTAACACGGCGCCTCCTTGCGCCCATGGTTCCACGGCGACTTCCTCGACACCGGCCACCCCGACTTGACATTGGCCACGGCGTTCTTCGCACGGCTACCTTGACCACAGGTACACCACTCACGCTCTCGGCTACCTCGACAACGGCACAAAGGGCTATCACCTCGCTTGAGCAACTCGCCGGTTTCCTCTACAGTCAACGCGTCCGTGACGGGACATCGTCCACGACGCTTCTGTTGCGACTGCGGGGGGATCAGTCCGCGGACTGCTATTCTCTTCAGTCTGACCGTCCGCGACGCTCCTGTTGTCTGTGACGCTACCGCTACGACCGCGGGGGGATGTTAGAGATATATTTGGGTTACATGTATTTAGAGAGGCTTCTTGTCCTCCAAGTCTTGTACTTAATATATACTCGTCCTCGAGGCTCAATAATACATCATCATATTCCGCTAATTTTCTCTCTGTCCCTTCTAATAGTACAGACGCAGACGCTCATACACACGCACCCTTATGAATGCATGCATGCACACCATACCTGAGCACTCCTGGGGGACCGAGCTGATACATCATCTTAAAATTAACAAAGTCATCACAGACGTCTTTGTAGTCGACATGAACGTCTTCTTTCACTGAACGCACGTTGGAAGACCTGAAATAAATCCAGAAAAATGTGAGCATCAATGAGTCTAATACTTGAACCCTGATGGGTTGAGAATACCATCCTTCTCCTCCTAACCATTCAACCAAAAAACAATTGTGTGAAAGAAAAACCGGCTAAGAAAATCGCCTGTCCCGTGCTATTGGCCTTGTTGGGGCTGTATGCAATGCACCAGCCTGGTCTGGTCTTCGCTCCAGTCCACGACACAGTCGATCGTGACTCACGCAGGTACGAGTTCCTTCGTTCCTTCGTTGCTCCATACACGAACCCGAGGAGCCACGAGCGGCCAGAAGGAGCGGTGCGGTGCCAGCGGGCAGCAGGAGGGGCGCGTGAGGCCGCCGGCCAGAAGTACCGCATCCGGCGGGTGCCTCATCGCCGAACTCCTCCTCGGCAACAGCGCCACACACACGCCCTACGCGCTCCATGTGGCCGCCGCCGCCGCCGCCGGACACGACGATGTCCTAAAGCTGGAGTACTTGGAAAGCGCACGTCTGCGTCTCCCGGCTTCTTGTCCTCCTTGAACTTCCATTGTATTTTCGTTATTAGTTTTGCGAAATCACATCTAGATGTGCCTAAGTATTGCATATCTAATTCCTATATCACTTATTTTACGTGAAGATTCGTGCAAACATTTTTTTACCTTTCTAGTTTGATTGAGCCATTTAGATGTGCAATAACTATGACACACTTTGGTTATTACATGTTTACGATCACATCAAAATATTTATGCACATGAAATGTGTATGGACTATTTGGTTTTACATACAAGGAATTATGCTTCAGAGTCATGCCTTATTTTTTTCCGTCCTCCGCCACTGGCATAAGTGCACGTATGTAGTGGTGCGAGTGTGTGCTATGTGTGTTTGTGTTGTAATCGGTATTTCTCCAAAATAATAATAATAATAATAACCCACTTATAGGAACTAATATTTTCGTTACTGAGGGAGCCCAAAACTTTTCTAAGACCCTTATGCACACGACAAATATTTTGGTCTCGCCACATATGCCCCTCTTTTACCACTAATAAGGTACACATGCATTGCATGTAGGAATTTAGATAACCAAAGCATGGATGAGTAGCTAGTATGGTATAATACTACATGGTATAATACCAAAGTATGTAGGAGCTTAAAATCAGATTATAGTTATAAAAATATTTAATAACCATTGATATAATACTACACGAAACTCATGAAATATACACACCACAATTGTCTTTAGGTATCTCGTATTGTAGTGAGTAGCTAGTATTGCATCTTCAAAAAAAACATGAAATTTATTTCGCAGAAAGAAGACAAATGAAATTTATGAAGGTGTTGTCATAGCCTTGAACACAAGAAAATCACAATGTAAAATTGAATCACAATTTTTTTAGGAGAGAAAAAAACTAGCGGGAACTAGGAAGAATCTAAGGTATGGAAGAATCTAGAATAAATAAGAAGCGTCTGTGATGTGAGTTTGTGCATTGTAAACCATAAACTCAAAAAAGATCGGTATTTTTTGTAAAATTAGATAATTTAAAAATAGAAGATTCTAGAACGAATGAGGCGTGATTGTATTTCTATTGCAGAGGCCACGAATACTATTACTACGGATGATAACCGAAAATACCGCCCAATAACCAAACATCGTCCGTTAATCATTGAAATTGCGGAGGTCATGAGTTGTGACTGTACCTCTATTGCTAGCTAGTGTCAAAAACACTCTTATATTATGGGACGGAGGGAGTAATATATTCAGTCTTTCGTCGGAAACAAAATTCATTAATTGTCATTTCTCCCTGGATACGTACATTGTCTAAGCAGAAAATCTGCGTGGATATAGGCACATATCATCATGCCGATAGTACCCTGAAGGCTGCAACTGGCGTGCCAAATGCGGAGCACGTCGTCCAATCGCGAGCCTCGGCCCCGATTTTCATCAGGTCGCGCCTGGGATGGCCTCCACGTCAGCAAGGCCCCGGCGCCGCGGAGCCAGGGGATCGGATTCCCCCCGGCCGCGTGGCACGCCACGGCCGCGCTCGCTATCTCCTCCCGGATAAGCCAGGGCCACCCGGCGCCGCGAGCCAAGATCCCCATAAACTGCCGCGCGCACCACACGCTCAATTCCACTCTCACACCACGCACGCGCGCGCTCGCCTTCCCCACTACAGGCACAGCCAGCGAGCGCACTAGTGGTACAACGATGGCGCTGGTCTCCTCCTCCTCCGCCACCGCCGTCGCGGCGCTCCCCAGCAATGGGCTGGCCGGCGCCCGGAGCTCCTTCCTCGGCGCTGTCGGCAAGGCGGCCGCGTCGCGCGCGTCCTTCGCCGTGCGCGCCGCGGCGCCCGAGAGGCCCATCTGGTTCCCCGGGAGCACCCCTCCTCCGTGGCTCGACGGCAGGTTAGTACTCGGACACGCTGCGCCCATGCATGGCGAAATATGCAACGATCGACTCTTGACACTGACAGTGTGTGTACGTCTCGTTGTTCTTGATGCAGCCTTCCCGGAGACTTCGGCTTTGACCCCTGGGGTCTTGGTAAGTCCTGATCAGTCTCTCGCATCTCATCCCTACTAGTGTGATTCGTTGTCGTCCTTGGTAAAACATCGACATGAACAATCTTTAATCTTTTTTATCGACGTGTAGGATCCGACCCGGAGAGCTTGCGGTGGAACGTGCAGGCGGAGCTGGTGCACTGCCGGTGGGCGATGCTGGGCGCGGCGGGCATCTTCATCCCGGAGCTCCTGACCAAGATCGGCATCCTCAACACGCCGTCGTGGTACACCGCCGGGGAGCAGGAGTACTTCACCGACACCACCACCCTCTTCATCGTGGAGCTCATCCTCATCGGCTGGGCTGAGGGCCGCCGGTGGGCGGACATCATCAAGCCCGGCTGCGTCAACACCGACCCCATCTTCCCCAACAACAAGCTCACCGGCACCGACGTCGGTAAGCACAGTCGCACACACATACGTGAAGCTAATCTGTACAGACATGTCTCTCCTCGTGCTGATGGGCTAATCAAGTGATGTATCTGCATGTTGGAAACGTAAGGTACCCCGGTGGTCTATGGTTTGATCCGCTCGGCTACGGCACCGGCTCGCCCGAGAAGCTCAAGGAGCTGCGCACCAAGGAGATCAAGAACGGCCGCCTCGCCATGCTCGCCGTCATGGGCGCGTGGTTCCAGGCCGAGTACACCGGCACCGGCCCCATCGACAACCTCTTCGCTCACCTCGCCGACCCCGGCCACGCCACCATCTTCCGGGTACGCATATGCTACACATTACATTGGTACTATATATATATATAGGTATATATGATTTTTTGGCTACTGATGTATGACCCCTTTTGGTGTTACGTTTCAGGCCTTCGCCCCCAAGTAAGGAACACGTTGGGAGTTAGCAACTAATCCGAGGAGTGTGCTACCACGGGGAAGAAGATCGCTGGGGGAACTTGATTTTTTTTCCTGGGAAGTAGACCGTGGATGATGGTATGTAATTGTGGAGCAATGCATGCTTGTTGGATGTGTACTTGTACCCTGGTGTTGTAACCGATGTAAAGAATGAATACCCTTTTGAACCTTATGTTGGCATCGTCTACTAGTCTCGCCACGTCCCAATGGTCTAACATTGCAAGAGCATCTACAGTCGAACTTGGCAAATTCAGCTTTCTAAATGGTCACGGACTCGCTTCAAATGACTTAGGACAGCGTCGGACGACCCCTCAATTCTCTGCCAGACAACCACATTCCTCATATCTAAATTCTTAAATCCATGCAAATCCATACTCGTCCATCATACACTTCTTTTTCTCGAATACTCACTGCATTGATAGAAGAGAGTTGTTACATCATTAGTAGAAGCGACACGATCGCACAGAACATGGCGTGAGCTATACTGCCTCGACGACCTAATTGACTGTCCTCAAATGCATGGCCTACGTCTCAGGGATCATGTTTTCTAACCTGGTAGCCCAGCAGCTGCCCAAGTCCTCGCCTATGTGCGAATGCTATTGAGCACCCGTAGGATCGACGACTGGTCAGTGTCGAAGACACATGCATTGCGAGCCTTCCACAGGAGCCAGGATGTGAGGATGATCAGTGAGGATATGCCAGCCTGTCGACCTGCCGACGTCATATCATGAGACGCCGGCCACCCTCAAGAAAGTCGTAATCCGGCAACGGAGGGGCTGTCGTCGTCCGGCACCAGAAGAGTGTTGGGAAACGTAGTAATTTTAAAAAAAAAATCTTACCAACACGCAAGATCCATCTAGGTCATGCATAGCAACGAGCGGGAGAGTGTGTCCACGTACCCTCGTAGACCGAAAGCGGAGGCGTTAAGTAACGCGGTTGATGTAGTCGAACGTCTTCGCGATCCAACCGATTAAGTACCGAACGCACGGCACCTCCGCGATCTGCATACGTTCAGCTCTGTGACGTCTCTCGAACTCTTGAACCAGCTGAGGCCGAGGGAGATTTCCGTCAGCACGACCGCGAGGTGACGGTGATGATGAAGTTACCGGTGCAGGACTTCGCCTAAGCACTACGACGATATGACCGAGGTGAAAATCTGTGGAGGGGGGCACCGCAAACGGCTAAGAAATCAATTTGTGTGTCTATGGGGTGCCCCCTCCCCCGTATATAAAGGAGGGGAGGAGGGGGCCGGCTGGCCTCATGGGGCGTGCCCCAAGGGGGGGAATCCTACTCCTACTAGGAGTAGGTTCCCCCCTTTCCTAGTCCAACTAGGAGGGGAATGAAAGAGGAAGAGGGAGAGAAGGAAAGGGGAGCCGACCCCCTCCCCAATTCGGATTGGGCTTGGGGGCGCGCGCCTCCACCTGGCCGCCTCCTCCTCTCTTCCACTAAAGCCCGTGTAGGCCCATTAACCCCCCGGGGGTTTCGGTAACCCCCCGGTACTCCGAAAAATGCCCGAACCTATCCCAAACTTTTCCGGTGTCCAAACTTAACCTTCCAATATATCAATCTTTATGTCTCGACCATTTCGAGACTCCTCGTCATGTCTGTGATCACATTCGAGACTCCTCGTCATGTCTACATAGTTCTTGAACCCGCAGGGTCCACACGCTTAACGTTCGATGATGATCGGTATTATGAGTTTATGTGTTTTGATGTACCGAGACTCATCTTCGGTCAATAACCAATAGCGGAACCTGGATGCTCATATTGGCTCCCACATATTCTACGAAGATCTTTATCGGTCAAACCACATAACAACATACGTTGTTCCCTTTGTCATCGGTATGTTACTTGCCCGAGATTCGATCATCAAGATCACTATACCTAGTTCAATCTCGCACGGCAAGTCTCTTTACTCGCTCAGAATGCATCATCCCGCAACTAACTCATTAGTCACATTGCTTGTAAGGCTTATAGTGATGTGCATTACCGAGAGGGCTCAGAGATACCTCTCCATAATCGGAGTGACAAATCCTAATCTCGATATATGCCAACTCAACAAACACCATCGGAGACACACAGAGAGCATCTTTATAATCACCCAGTTACGTTGTGACGTTTGATAGCACACTAAGTGTTCCTCCGGTATTCGAGAGTTGCATAATCTCATAATCATAGGTACATGTATAAGTCATGACACTACAAAAAAAGACACATCCGTGACATTTTGGGCCGAACGAAATTTTTTCTGTTATACTTATGACACTTCTATGACGATAATTGTGACAAAACCCGGTATCATCATAGATGTGGTGGGCTCCTACTTGCATGACAAAAAATCATGACAGAAAATGGGCTTTTCGTTCTGGGTGGGCCGGAGACTGTAGCGACCTGACCCAAAATCGGTCAAATCTCTGTGTCTGTACCATCCCAAGATCATGCTGGTACTCACAGTACATCGATAAAGTAATCAAAGTTCAATCACACCTGAATATCATTAAACGATTCTCATATAGAGTCTTTATTACAAGGGAATAAATTTGGCTCAAGGCCAACTCATGAGAAATAAACTACAAATGCTGCGAAGCGTCGAAGGTAAGCGAGTCCATCCGACTCAAAGGGCAATCGCCAAGCGCGGAGCGTAGCCTCACTCTGATCGAATATATCTCTGCAACATAATACGTTGCAGCCATGTAGGTCAGCTTTTGGAATAAGTGGCAAGTCATGAAGAATAACAATAATAAAGTTACTAACTCTATATGCATTTTTGGTCGTGGAGCTCTAAGTTTCATCATTTTGCGAAAAGCAAATTTTATCCTACTACAAAGGACTTGCTTGCAAATTACTACAATTGTTGGTAGTTATTGAGATGGTTCCGCCAACCAATATCTCGCTCCCAAATTATTAAGTCATAAACCCTCAAATTATTTCATTAGTTTTAGTGTTGAGATATCCGAATACTTCCAAGTTCCAGAGGCTCAAATTGTCCATAACCGGGACACGGCTAATCGATTAGATCTTTAACTCGCAGAGGGTTGCGACTTTCCCATAAGAATCATTCCTCCTTTAAAGTCTTCGCACTTCATGGTGTTTGAAGACGGACGAATGAAACAGGTCTTCCAAAGAGTTCTTCCGCCACCGCCGGTACCCATCCAATCCTACCGTTCGTCTACTTCTCGTAGTACCGTCCACCAGCGTCACTACTAGGGTCAACCCAGCCAGAGCCCATAATGGCTTGCGGCTGCACAGTAAGCTTCCGGTCATGGGGCATCCATCCTTCTCTTCGTGGCTGGGTGAAGCTTTCCGCAGATGTCATGGCGCTTCTCCATGCATCCCGCCACCACTGGGTGCTCCAGGTGCCCGTCAACCGCCCTCCACCCAAAGAGTGATTTTCAAAGTCCATCTTGATTATTGTAGTCCATGGGGTTGTCATCATCATTGACTCTCACATCTTGCTTATGAATTTCACTCATCCCAAATCCCGCTCACGAGCATAGCAAAATAACTACTACGTCCCGGTCATGGTAACAAGGGGTTGGTTCATCCTACCACATGATACTACTCAAGTTTAATGACTTCAAGATTTCACTACTGCATGCATGGTGGGGTGGTGACAACTACTAATGCACAAAACATAGGTATAGAAATAACATGATCAAAACTTGCCTTGTTGATGATCCTTGTAAGCTAAAGAGTCGAGTAGCAAGCTTCAGCACTCGGAAACTCTACCGAGACAAACAATAACACAATAAGCACAAAGCAATAGGATCACACAACATAACAAAAGTAACATAACACAACAAAACAACCAAAACCAAATCCAAAAGGAAAACTCAAAGAAACCAATTCAAAGTTTTTCCTACTCCAAACAATAACTAAAATAGTTTTATATAACAAAATTCCTTAATATAACCTAATCATGGTTTTAAGTTAACTTAACAGAAAAGGTTTCACTAAGCAACTAGGAGCAAAAAGAATTAATTAAAAGCTATTATAAAACTCTTTTAGGCCTAATCCAATTTCTATTAAGAAAATAATTTAAAACTTTTATTAATTATAAATAAAAGTTCATCTACTAGAGTGACAGAAACTAACCTAGAATAACCAATCACAAGTTAAAAATAAATTAATTTACTAATTAATTTAATAGGAAAACAGAACTAGTTAATTAATTAGAATTAATAGGATTCTGCTTAAAACTAATTATTTATTAATCCTAAAATACCCAAGTTAATTTCTAGGGTTTGGCAATGACAAAATAAAGTTGGGGCAAAAGGAATCATGCAAAAATAATTTTCTAACTAAAGTTATAGCAGATTTACTATTCTGACTAAAACTAAAATAAAGCAATTTTAATTATTTTAACATAGCTAAATATATATTCTAGAGAAACTACATAAAATTTGCAATCCAACAAAAAAGAATCACTCAAAAATATTAAACAGAATAAAAGATATGAATTTTTGAAAATGAAACTATTCTGCTAAAACAGAAAATCAAAATAAAAGAAAAGGCCTAATGGGCCTATATCAGGTGCTCTCGTATGTTAGATAGCCTAACGGGCTCTAGGGTTAACTAAAACGAACCGGGCCTAAAAATAAAAACCTAACTAATACTAAACCGAATGAACCGGCCGGTTTTCTAAATAAAACCTACCCCTTCGGGGTTCTAATCTAGCCATTGATTTAAGATCGGACGGGGGTGTTTTCAGGCTTATCGACTCGGCGACGGCGGCGGCGGCGGCGTCGCGCTGGGGCTTGGCGGCCGGGAGCTCCGTGAGTCGTCGGGAGGATGCGACGAGGTCGAGGAGGGTTCGGTGGGGTCGGGGTTGGTCGGGGAACTAGGGCGTCGACGGCGGCGACTTTGGCGGCGGGAGAGCTTGGGCCCGGCGACGCCGAGCGGAGGAGAGGGGTGGCGAGGTCTCGGGGGGGAATGGGGCGGCGACTCGGCTTTTATAGCCGGGGTCAAGCTTTTGGGTCGATCGGGCGATCGGGATCCCGGATTCTTGAGATCCGCGATCCTCCCATGAGTGGCGCTATGTGGGCGGGGGAAGAAGAGGGCGGGCCCACGGGTCAGAGAGAGAGAGGGGAGATCGAGCGGGTGGCCGGGCCTAGGAGATTCGAGGCGGGGGGTTGGTGGCCGGCTCGGTGGTGGCTGGATTAGGCTGGCTGGGCACACTGGGCCAAAGGGCGGGTGCGGCACTGGCTGGGCTCAGGGGCTTTGGTGGCGCCGAGGGATTTTTTTTTTTTAAATTTTATCTTTTAAAACAAAACAAAACAGAAATAAAACTATATCTATAAATATTTTATATAGGGTATATATATACCAAAATGATCAGGAATATTCCTTTCATTTGAACATTTTCCAAAGGCAAAATCCAAACTTCATAAAAATCTATCTTTTCAAATTCAAATAGATTTCAGATTTGAATCCAAATCTTTGGCAATGTTTTCTTCGATATTTTTGGAGTGTCATGTTTGCTCCTCTCATACTTTTGATCAAGTATTTATCGAGCTTAGTTTTTGAAATGATTCCCACATGCCAAAGTTTGAAATTCAAATTCAAAACTCAAAATTCTCTGGAACTTCAAATGGCATTCAAATTCAAACAGGATGCATAGGATGCTTAGCTATAATTGTAAAACATTCCAAATAGGAAATTTGGGATGTTACAAACCTACCACCTTAAGATGAATCTAGCCCTCGAGATTCGGGTTGGCTAGCAAATAGGTGCGGGTGGTCTCAAGAAGATCTTCTTCGCGCTCCTGTGTGGCTTCTTCCTCGGTGTGGTGACTCCACAAAGACCTTGCAAAATTTGATGACCTTGCTGCGGGTGACTCGCTTGCGGTCTCGAGAATACGGACGGTTTCTCCTTGTAAGTCGATCACCGCAAGCTGTATGGCCTCTAGGGCACCGTGTGTCTCTCAACGGAACATCGGCCATGTCGGCATGGCACTTCTTCAATCGAGAAACATGGAAGACATCATGAACTCCGGACAATCCTTCCGCAATTCCAACTTGTATGCAACTTCTCCACGTCGCTCGAGGATTTTGTAGGGGCCAATGAATCGGGTGCTAACTTTCCTTGACACCAAACCTCTTGATTCCACGAAGTGGAGACACACGAAGATATGCTCGGTCTCCCACTTCGTAAGTCACTTCCTTGCGCTTGTCGGCATAACTCTTCCGTCTCGATTGTGCTATCTTGAGCCTGTCTCGAATCAGCTTGACTTTCTCTTGGAATCCTTGATAAGGTCGGAACCAAAAGTGATCGATCTCCAACACTATCCCACAAAGAATGGTGTTCGCACCTCCTTCCGTATAGAGCTTCGAAGGGCAATCTTCAAACTGGATTGATAATCTGTTGTTGTATGAGAACTCTGCGTCGGCAAATTATCATCCCAGCTAGACCCATAGTCTAGCACACAAGCTCTCAACATGTCCTCCGTAATCTGATTGACTCTCTCGGTCATCCATTTGTCTGCGGATGAAAAGCTGTCTCAATTCCAGCCTCGCACTCCAAAGTTTCATGCAATCGCTTCCAAAACTTTGAGGTAAATCATGTTCCTCTATCGACACGATTTTCCTCGAAATCCATGCGGACATACGATCCTGGTCATGTATATCTTGGCCAACTTGGCACTCGTATAGGTAGTCTTCACGGAATGAAGTGAGCTACCTTAGTCAAACGATCAACTACTACCCGATAGAATCATAACCTGAACGGGTCCCGGTAATCCTGTGATGAAATCCATACCAAGTTTCTCCCATTTCCAATCGGAATTGGCAAAGGTTGAAGTAACCTGCTGGCTTCGATGTTCGCCTTTACACGCTGACAAACATCACATCTTCGCTACGCACTCGGCAATGTCCTTCTTCATACCGCCCACCGAAACTTTGCTTCAAATCCGGTACATCTTGGTGTTGCCGGGGTGAATAGAGTACGGTGAATCATGAGCCTCCTGAAGAATTAGCTTCCTGAGCTCGGGATCATTGGGCACATAAATACGATCCTCAAACCATATAGTTCCGTGTTCATCCTTACGGAATCCTTTAGCTTTACCTTCCTCCATCTTTTGCTTAATCTCATCAATTTCCTTGTCCGACTTCTGGGCTTCACGAATCCTTTCGGTCAAGGTGGACTGAACTTCCAGAGTTGCAACAAAACCTTTTGGAACTATCTCCAGTCGGAGATCTCTGAGGTCATCGACTAACTCCTGGGGTAATCCTCCTGTTGTAAGAGTATTTACATAACTCTTACGGCTCAAAGCATCTGCTACAACATTAGCTTTACCGGGGTGGTAATGCAGTCTCATGTCGTAGTCCTTTATCAACTCTAGCCATCTCCTCTGCCTGAGGTTCAATTCCTTCTGCGTGAAGATATATTTCAAACTCTTGTGATCGGTGTAGACATCACAACGATTTCCGATGAGGAAATGTCTCTGTGTCTTGAGTGCATGCACTACACCGCTAACTCCAAATCATGCGTGGCATAATTCATCTCATGAGGCCGTGGCTGTCTGGAGGCATAAGCTACAACCTTACCTTCCCGCATCAATACTCCTCCGAGTCCTTGACGAGAAGCGTCACAATAAACCTGGTATTCCTTGTGTATGTCCGCAAAATCAACACTTTGAGCGGTGACCAACCGTTTCTTCAATTCTGAAAACGGCTTCACATTCCTCGGTCCAAACATACTTGGCTTCCTTCTTCAACAGCTCACCATGGGCTTGGCAATCTTCGAAAGTTCTCAATGAACCTCCGATAATATCCTGCGAGTCCGAGAAAACTGCGGATCTCCTTGATTGAGGTGGGTGATCGCCAATCGGTGATGATTCAACCTTGGCGGGTCAATCGCTATTCCTTCTCCTGAAATAACATGTCCGAGGAATCCAACTTCCTTCAACCAAAATTCACATTTGCTGAACTTGGCATACAACCGATGTTCTCAAGTTTCTCGAAACTAGACGCAAATGTTCCTTATGCTCTTCCTCGCTCTTGGAGAAAATCAATATATCATCGATGAACACCACGACAAACTTGTCCAGATACTCCATGAACACCTTGTTCATCAAATTCATGAAGTATGCAGGAGCATTAGTCAATCCAAATGACATGACGGTATACTCATATAAACCATACACAGTAGTGAATGCTGTTTTGGGTATATCCTTTTCACGAATTTTCAATCGATGATACCACGATCAAGATCGATCTTAGAGAATACCTTGGCTCCAACAAGCTGATCAAACAAGTCATTGATCATCGGCAGAGGTACTTGTTCTTGATGGTTACATCGCTCAATGCACGATAATCCACAACCATCCTCAAGCTTCCATCCTTCTTCTCTACCAAAAGAACTGGGCTCCCCAAGGTGATGAGCTTGGGCGAATATATCCTTTCTCCAATAACTCATTTATTTGATCCTTGATCTCTTTCAACTCATTCGGTGGCATCCGATAAGGTCTCTTGGATATTGGGGCTGTGCCGCAATAACTCGATCGAAACTCAATGTCCCTCGTCCGTGGCATTCTGGTAATTCCTCCGGAAACACATCGAGAAAGTCTTGTACTCTGGCACTTCCTCTGAACAACTCCGTGAGGGAATGCACCGATTCTTCATCCGGCTGTGCTGGCTACATACTTGATCCTCTTACGCTCCGGGGTGGTGGCGGAATAGACTTCTTGAACACAATAAATGTTCCTTCAAACTTTGACAACCAATCCATGCCTAGGATTACATCCAAGGTCCGGGTTTCCAACACTATGAGGTCCACGGGAATTTGTGGTTCCCGATGTTGAGGTTGCGTGACAGCCTACACCGCCATCATTTCTCCTCCTGCGAACCGACGCGAAGGGGACTTCTAAGGGTTCTAGTCGTAACCTGTACTTTTCCACAACTACCCTTGATATGAATGAATCGTTGCACCGTAATCAAAGAGAACCAAAACTGAACGTGAATTCAATAAAACTTACCAACCACGATTATCCGGTTGATCATAGACGTCCTCCACGTCGATGTGGTTCACCCGAGCACGAGGGAACGGATTTGGCTTCTTCATCGAGCCTCCATTGCCATTTCCATTCCTCTGCTTGGCCTCCGGGCGTCGGTGGCGTAGTGCCTGCCTTCCGGCACTTGAAGCGGTGATGTGGCTCAGATCCTTGGAGCCGGGCAGAACGGTGCTGATTGCCATTACCATTGACATTGCCATTGCCATGGCCTGACTTGTTGTCCTGGCTGCGGTTGTTCCCATTTCCTCCATGGTTATGACCTCCATGGTTATGATGGGTGTGCCCTCCGAGTATGGTGCATAGCGGGCTTCGCTGAGCTCCCGAGTTGTGCTTCCCTGGCTGTACTTCCGCTTGCTTTCTATCTGCTGCTGCTTGCCTTCAAGAATGGTGGCCTTGTCTACCAGCTCCGGTAGTTATTGAAAGTAGCCACAATAAGCTGCATGCTCAGTTCATCATTGAGTCCCTCAAGGAACTTCTCCGCCTTGGCGGCATCTGTGGCCACATCATCGGGGCATAGCGGCGAGCTTGCTGAATTCATCCACGTCTTGTGCCACAAGACGGTTCCCTGGCGTAAGTTGCGGAACTCACGCTTCTTTAGACTCATGGCTCCACCGAGACATGAGCGGTCTGAAGGCCTGCTGGAATTGATCCCATGTGATGGCACCAATGGGAAAAGTGGCGGTGTAATTCTCCCACCAAGAAGCTGCAGGTCCATCCAGTTGATGCGCTGCAAAGCGCACCTTCTCGACATCGGTGCATCCAACGGTGACTAGCTCTCTTCCGATTTTGCGGAGCCAATCATCAGCCACAATCGGCTCGGTGCTACTAGAGAACACCATGCGGATTCAACCTCGTAAATCGAGTCAAGTTGTCCACAAGGGGTGGTGGCGGTGGCGGTGGATTGTTGGCGGTGTTGTTCGTTACGAATAAGGAGCTGCATCGGTGCATTCTGCTGCTTGGAGCAGCTGGGTGAGCTCCGCGGAAACCAAAGTCACGTCTCGGAGGCATCTGGTGTTTTGGAGGGATGAGAAGTTTAGAATAGAACAATGGTCTATGAGAAATACACTACCCATATGAATGCACAATCATAACACACCAATCATTTATTCATTCCATTCAAACATGGTTCAAACTCGATTACAATAGCTCATGACTAAGCGAAGGAAAACATCGGCCTAACTGATCGATTTAAAAAATAAAAATAAAAATAAAGGATAACATGGTGGTCGATTAAAAGTCTTCATCGATGGCGCCTCCTCTTGGGGTTTCCTTGATGGTACTCCTTGAAATCCTGATCATTGCTCACGAGGGTGCTTCATCTCCACTCGGGTAAGGTCCTCTCCCAAGTCCATCTTTTCCTCTATCGCGGCAAGCTTCATCTTCAGATCGTCGACTATCTCCATGAAGTCCGTGATTTCTTCCTCATGGCCAAGGAAGTCTCGCGATGCCTTCTCCTCCGCCCATTCAGGAACAAAAGCTTCCGTGTGTCTTGAGTTCTGGCGAGTCAGAATCTCCGCTTCTGAGAAGACACTCCAAGTCCCGGATGTACGAGAGAGTGGAATCGTCCTCAATGGTACGGATGATATCTCCATTCCTTGCCTGCGAGAAACCATGGCGAGTCTGAGTGATCGAGCTCGGCCTGTACTCCTCTCGGAGATGTCCAAGTGCTCGATAGATCGCCACGCCCCTTCCGATGATCCAGTTGAACTCGGTGAACTCAAAGTTGATAGGCTCCGTGTGTCCTCCAAAGGTTCTCCACAGGATATGCACTTCAATCCTGTGCGGGTGTCCGTTGGAAGTGCATTAGTGGGCTTCCGGTGATCGAGGGTAGAGCTATCTTCAGCTGCTTCACCATCTGGACCAGCTTTCTTCGAAGGGCATCGCCTCATCGGGCCGCGTAACTCCGTAGCAAAGCTGGGGTGAACTCGTGACCATCTAGAATGTTGCAAAGGGGAGAAGAGTCAGAATTGAGCAGGGAGAATTATGGAATGAAAAGGATGAAAGTAAATGGTCTCTGCTTATGGCTTTCCGATCCTAGGGGTTACGATCCTACGGTCAGCGTGTGCTCTGATACCATCTCTGTAGCGACCTGACCCAAAATCGGTCAAATCTACGTATGCATACCATCCCAAGATCATCTGGTACTCATAGTACATCGATAAAGTAATCAAAGTTCAATCACACCTGAATATCATTAAACGATTCTCATATAGAGTCTTTATTACAAGGGAATAAATTTGGCTCAAGGCCAACTCATGAGAAATAAACTACAAATGCTGCGGAGCGTCGAAGGTAAGCGAGTCCATCCGACTCAAAGGGCAATCGCTAAGCGCGGCGTAGCCTCACTCCCGATCGAATATATCTACGCAACATAATACGTTGCAGCCATGTAGGTCAGCTTTTGGAATAAGTGGCAAGTCATGAAGAATAACAATAATAAAGTTACTAACTCTATATGCATTTTTGGTGTGGAGCTCTAAGTTTCATCATTTTGCGAAAAGCAAATTTTATCCTACTACAAAGGACTTGCTTGCAAATTACTACAATTGTTGGTAGTTATTGAGATGGTTCCGCCAACCAATATCTCGTTCCCAAATTATTAAGTCATAAACCCTCAAATTATTTCATTAGTTTTAGTGTTGAGATATCCGAATACTTCCAAGTTCGAGGCTCAAATTGTCCATAACCGGGACACGGCTAATCGATTAGATCTTTAACTCTGCAGAGGGTTGCGACTTTCCCGCAAGAATCATTCCCTCCTTTAAAGTCTTCGCACTTCATGGTGTTTGAAGACGGACGAATGAAACAGGTCTTCCAAAGAGTTCTTCCGCCACCGCCGTACCCATCCAATCCTACCGTTCGTCTACTTCTCGTAGTACCGTCCAGCCAGCGTCACTACTAGGGTCAACCCAGCCAGAGCCCATAATGGCTTGCGGCTGCACAGTAAGCTTCCGGTCATGGGGCATCCATCCTTCTCTTCGTGGCTGGGTGAAGCTTTCCAGAGATGTCATGGCGCTTCTCCATGCATCCCGCCACCACTGGGTGCTCCAGGTGCCCGTCAACCGCCCTCCACCCAGTAGTGATTTTCCGAAGTCCATCTTGATTATTGTAGTCCATGGGGTTGTCATCATCATTGACTCTCACATCTTGCTTATGAATTTCACTCATCCCAAATCCGTCTCACGAGCATAGCAAAATAACTACTACGTCCGGGGTCATGGTAACAAGGGGGTTGGTTCATCCTACCACATGATACTACTCAAGTTTAATGACTTCAAGATTTCACTACTGCATGCATGGTGGGGTGGTGACAACTACTAATGCACAAAACATAGGTATAGAAATAACATGATCAAAACTTGCCTTGCCGATGATCCTTGTAAGCTAAAGAGTCGAGTAGCAAGCTTAGACTCTGAAACTCTACCGAGACAAACAATAACACAATAAGCACAAAGCAATAGGATCACACAACATAACAAAAGTAACATAACACAACAAAACAACCAAAACCAAATCCAAAAGGAAAACTCAAAGAAACCAATTCAGGTTTTTCCCTACTCCAAACAATAACTAAAATAGTTTTTATATAACAAAATTCCTTAATATAACCTAATCATGGTTTTAAGTTAACTTAACAGAAAAGGTTTCACTAAGCAACTAGGAGCAAAAAGAATTAATTAAAAAGCTATTATAAAACTCTTTTAGGCCTAATCCAATTTCTATTAAGAAAATAATTTAAAACTTTTATTAATTATAAATAAAAGTTCATCTACTAGAGTGACAGAAACTAACCTAGAATAACCAATCACAAGTTAAAAATAAATTAATTTACTAATTAATTTAATAGGAAAACAGAACTAGTTAATTAATTAGAATTAATAGGATTCTGCTTAAAACTAATTATTTATTAATCCTAAAATACCCAAGTTAATTTCTAGGGTTTGGCAATGACAAAATAAAGTTGGGGCAAAAGGAATCATGCAAAAATAATTTTTCTAACTAAAGTTATAGAAGATTTACTATTCTGACTAAAACTAAAATAAAGCAATTTTAATTATTTTAACATAGCTAAATATATATTCTACAGAAACTACATAAAATTTGCAATCCAACAAAAAATAATCACTCAAAAATATTAAACAGAATAAAAGATATGAATTTTTGAAAACAGAAACTATTCTGCTAAAACAGAAAATCAAAATAAAAGAAAAAGGCCTAATGGGCCTATCTCGTGCCTCTCGCGTTAGATAGCCTAACGGGCTCTAGGGTTAACTAAAACGAACCGGCCTAAAAATAAAAACCTAACTAATACTAAACCGAATGAACCGGCGGTTTTCTAAATAAAACCTATTCTTCGGGGTTCTAATCCTAGCCATTGATTTAAGATCGGACGGGGGTGTTTTCCGGCTTACGGACTCGGCGGCGGCGGCGCAAGCGAGAGTCGTCGGGGCTTGAAGGCGGGAGCTCCGTGAGTCGTCGGGAGGATCTTGACGAGGTCGGGAGGGTTCGGTGGGGTCGGGGTTGGTCGGGGAACTAGGGCGTCGACGGCGCGACTTTGGCGGCGGGAGAGCTTGACTCCGCGACGCCGAGCGGGAGGAGAGGGGTGCGGCGAGGTCTCGGGGAATGGGGTGCGGCGACTCGGCTTTTATAGCCGGGGTCTGGGCGGCTGGGGTCGATCGGGATCCCGGATTCTTCGATCCGCGATCCTCCCATGAGTGGCGCTATGTGGCGAGGGGAAGAAGAGGGCGGGCCCACGGGTCACGAGAGAGAGAGGGCGAGATCGAGCGGGTGGCCGGGCCTAGGAGATTCGAGCGAGGGGGTTGAGTGGGCCGGCTCGGTCGGCTGGCTTCGCCCGATTAGGCACGCTGGCCGGGCCAAAGGGTGGGTGCGGTCTTGGCTGGGCTGGGCTGGGGTGGCTCTGGCGGCCTTGAGGGGATTTTTTTCTTTTTTTAAATTTTATCTTTTTAAAACAAAACAAAAACAGAAATAAAACTATATCTATAAATATTTTATATAGGGTATATATATACCAAAATGATCAGGGGAATATTCCCTTTCATTTGAACATTTTTCCAAAGGCAAAATCCAAACTTCATAAAAATCTATCTTTTTCAAATTCAAATAGATTTCAGATTTGAATCCAAATCTTTTGGCAATGTTTTCTTCTGATATTTTTGGAGTGTCATGTTTGCTCCTCTCATACTTTTGATCAAGTATTTATCAGGCTTAGTTTTTGAAATGATTCCCACATGCCAAAGTTTGAAATTCAAATTCAAAACTCAAAATTCTCTGGAACTTCAAATGGCATTCAAATTCAAACAGGATGCATAGGATGCTTAGCTATAATTGTAAAACATTCCAAATAGGAAATTTGGGATGTTACAGAGACGCAGCTGCATGACATTCTTTGGGCCGTCCATGACGGAAAAAACCGTGGTAGAAGCGAGGGCTAGGAAAATATCGGGTGTTCCTTGCCACGGTGGTGGTCGGGGCCGAGCGATGCACGGAGGTTTGCGCGTTTCTCTCGTACACGCACGCGCGTGGGTGCGAGGCGTTGGGATCTAACTGAACCCGAGCGAGGCGTTCGCCTACTGAACCCGAGTGATTGCACTGCAGGCTACGCGTTACTGAACCCGAGCGATCGATCGATGGCTGTTAACTAAACCCAATCGAGCAATTCCTTCGCTACTGCTGCTAACTGAAGCTGATCGATGTTGCCTCTGGATGAACAGTGAGCGTTGCTGGGGGGTTTGGATGAACAGTTCCCGGTGAGGGTGGATGAACAGGACCCCATGGTGTTGCCTCTGGATGAACATGACCCCGATCGATCGAGCTGGTTGGGGCTGGATGAACATGACCCCGTGGAGGGCTGTATGAACAGGACGGCCATGTGGAGGGCTGGATGAACAGTAGACGGTGGAGGGCTGGATGAACAGTAGCCCGCGGAGGGGTGGTTGAACAGAAACCCGTGGAGAGGGTTGGTTGAACAGTAGCTAGCTGAGTAGCGCGCGGTGGAGGCTGGATGAACAGGAGCCCGTGGATGAACAGTCGCAGGTGGAGGCTGGAGGAGGTCGACGGTGGATGAACAGTAGCCCGTGGAGGCCGGAGGGGTCGATGGTGGAGATGAACAGATCCGTGGAGTCCCATTTTGCGATACGCCACACCCTCCCGGCGAACAGGACCCCTTTTCGACCGTGGCGCCCAACACAAGTCTGCTTCTCTGCTTTTGCGGTACGCCACACCCCTCCCGATCAACATGACCCTGTTTCGACCGTAGGAGGTCCAACACAAGTCCGTTTCTTCCGTTTTGCGGTACGCCAGACCCCTCCCGATGAACAGGATCCCGTTTCGACTGTGGCCGGTCGAACACAAGGTTGTTTCCTCCATTGTGCGGTACGCCAGGCCTCGTTTCCATCGGCTGTTCCGTCCAAGCCGGTTGGCTCCCATGCGTTCCGTTGCCTCCCGATGAACATGACGCATTCCGTTGCCTCCCCATGAACATGACGACGATGCAGTTTCTCCGTTCCGACACAGCCATGTAAACGAGCCCTGGCCGTACGTATGCGCGAGTAGGCGTTTGAGACCCCGCCCGTATGTACGTACGTGGGCGTATTTACTTTCTTGCACACTGTCCATTGTACATACGTGTACATGCTACGTGCCGCCTCTACTACGACACGTGCGCGCCTCTACATCGACCAGTATGTACGTACACGTTCGCGACCAGAATGACAACGCCACGTGCGCTTGACCGGTGGGTCCCGACCGCGTGCACTTCCTTGCGTTTAAGATGTAGCTGGTGGGTCCCGTGGTCGGTGGGCGTTTTTTTGCCCGGACGCACTTCCTTGCGTGCGAAGATGTAGCTGGTGGGTCCCAGCAGTCAGGGGGGAATATTTTTTTCGTGAAATACGGTTGCCTGTCCGGTGGGTCCCTGCTGTCAGGTGGAGGAATAATTATTTTGCGCGTAATAAGGAGCCAATTCCTTGCGGCTGCCGTGGACCCAGCTGTCAGCCTATCAACGTACAGTACTCTTTCGATGGAAGTCGCTCCTTGACCACGTTGACCACGCCGCGCCGAGAACACCAGGGCGGTGGACGACAGTGAGGCCTAGGAAGGGGACGATGCGGAGCCGGGGAAGACGCGGCAGTGGATGCCCACGCGTAGAGGAGTATGAGGGTTCACTGGTTCGGCTGCGGTGTGAGGCTGCCGTCGCCGCAGAATAACATGGGGTGTGGGTGAGTAGAGGGATGGCCTGGCCAGCGGTGGGAGTAGTGTTGGGGAACGTAGTAATTTCAAAAAAATTCCTACGCACACGCAAGATCATGGTGATGCATAGCAACGAGGGGAAGAGTGTTGTCTACGTACCCTCGTAGACCGTAAGCGGAAGCATTATGACAACACGGTTGATGTAGTCGTATGTCTTCACGATCCGACCGATCCAAGTACCGAACACACGACACCTCCGAGTTCAGCACACGTTCAGCTCGGTGACGTCCCACGAACTCACAATCCAGCAGAGCTTCGAGGGAGAGTTCCGTCAGTACGACGGCATGATGACGGTGATGATGATGCTACCGACGCAGGGCTTCGTCTAAGCACCGCTACGATATGACAGAGGTGGATTATGGTGGAGGGGGGCACCGCACACGGCTAAAAGATCAACCGATCAACTTGTGTCCTAGGGTGCCCCCCTCCCCACATATATAAAGGAGGGAGGGGAGGCCGACCGGCATCTCTAGGCGCGCCAAGGGGGGGGGGAGGAATCCTCCTCCTAGTAGGAGTAGGATTCCTCCTTTCCTAGTCCTACTAGGAGGGGGAGGAGAAGGAAAGAGGGGGCGCAGCCCCTCCCCTAGTCCAATTCGGACTAGGCCCATGGGGGGCGCGTGACCAGCCCTCGTGGCTTCTCCTCTTTTTCCCCTAAAGCCCACTAAGGCCCATATGTACTCCCGTATTCCCGTAACTCCCCCGGTACTCCGAAAAATACCCGAACCTTTCCGATATCCGAATATAACCTTCCAATATATCGATCTTTACGACTCGATCATTTTGAGACTCCTCGTCATGTCCCTGATCTCATCCGATACTCCGAACAACCTTCAGTACATCAAAACACATAAACTCATAATACCGATCGTCACCGAACGTTAAGCGTGCGGACCCTACGGGTTCGAGAACTATGTATACATGACCCGAGACACGTCTCCGGTCAATAACCAATAGAGGAACCTGGATGCTCATATTGGCTCCCACATATTCTACGAAGATCTTTATCGGTCAAACGGCATAACAAGATACGTTGTTCCCTTTGTCATCGGTATGTTACTTGCCCGAGATTCGATCATCGGTATCTCAATACCTAGTTCATTCTCTTTACCGACAAGTCTCTTACTCATTCCGTAATACATCATCCCGCAACTAACTCATTTGTTGCATTGCTTGCAAGGCTTATAGTGATGTGCATTACCGAGAGGGCCCGGAGATACCTCTTCGACAATCGGAGTGACAAATCCTAATCTCGATCTATGCCAACTCAACAAGTACCATCGGAGACACCTATGGAGGAGAACACCTTTATAATCACCCAGTTACGTTGTGATGTTTGGTAGCACACAAAGTGTTCCTCCGGTATTCGGGAGTTGCATAATCTCATAGTCATAGGAACATGTATAAGTCATGAAGAAAGCAATAGCAATATACTAAACGATCAAATGCTAAGCTAACGGAATGGGTCAAGTCAATCACATCATTCTCTAATGATGTGATCCCGTTAATCAAATGACAACTCATGTCTATGGCTAGGAAACTTAACCACCTTTGATTCAACGAGCTAGTCAAGTAGAGGCATACTAGTGACACTCTGTTTTTCTATGTATTCACACATGCACTAAGTTTCCGGTTAATACAATTCTAGCATGAATAATAAACATTTGTCATGATATAAGGAAATATAAATAACATCTTTATTATTGCCTCTAGGGCATATTTCCTTCAGTCTCCCACTTGCACTAGAGTCAATAATCTAGTTCACATCGCCATGTGATTTAACACCAATAGTTCACATCACTATGTGATTAATATCCATAGTTCACATCGCAATGTGGCCAACACTCAAAGGGTTTACTAGAGTCAGTAATCTAGTTCACATCGCCATGTGATTAACACCCAAAGAGTACTAAGGTGTGTTCATGTTTGCTTGTGAGAGAAGTTTAGTCAACGGGTCTGCCAAATTCAGATCCGTATGTATTTTGCAAATTTCTATGTCTACAATGCTCTCACGGAGCTACTTTAGCTAATTGCTCCCACTTTCAATATGTATCCATATTGAGACTTAGAGTCATCTGGATCAGTGTCAAAACTTGCGTTGACGTAACCCTTTACGATGAACCTTTTGTCACCTCCATAATTGAGAAACATATCCTTATTCCACTAAGGATAATTTTGATCGCTGTTTAGTGATCTACTCCTAGATGACTATTGTACTCCCTTGCCAAACTCAGTGTAGGGTATACAATAGATCTGGTACACAACATGGCATACTTCATAGAACCTATGGCTGAGGCATAGGGAATGACTTTCATTCTCTTTCTATCTTCTGCCGTGGTCGGACTTTGAGTCTTACTCAATTTCACACCTTGTAACACAGGCAAGAACTCTTTCTTTGACTGTTCCATTTTGAACTACTTCAAAATCTTGTCAAGGTATGTACTCATTGAAAAAACTTATCAAGCGTCTTGATCTATCTCTATAGATCTTGATGCTCAATATGTAAGCAGCTTCACCGAGGTCTTTCTTTGAAAAACTCCTTTCAAATACTCCTTTATGCTTTCCAGAAAATTCTACATTATTTCCGATCAACAATATGTCATTCACATATATTTATCAAAAATTATGTAGTGCTCCCACTCACTTTCTTGTAAATACAGGCTTCACCGCAAGTCTGTATAATACTATATGCTTTGATCAACTCATCAAAGTGTATATTCCAACTCCGAGATGCTTGCACCAGTCCATAGATGGATCGCTGGAGCTTTGCACATTTTGTTAGCACCTTTTGGGTCGACAAAACCTTCTGGTTGCATCATATACAACACTTCTTTAAGAAATCCATTAAGGAATGTAGTTTTGACATCCATTTGCCAGATTTCATAAAATGTGGCAATTTACTAACATGATTCGGACAGACTTAAGCATCGCTACAAGTGAGAAAGTCTCATCGTAGTCAACTCCTTGAACTTGTCGAAAACCTTTCGCAACAAGTCGAGCTTTGTAGACGGTAACATTACCGTCAGCGTCAGTCTTCTTCTTGAAGATCCATTTATTTTCTATGGCTTGCCGATCATCGGGCAAGTCAACCAAAGTCCACACTTTGTTCTCATACATGGATCCCATCTCAGATTTCATGGCCTCAAGCCATTTCGCGGAATCTGGGCTCATCATCACTTCCTCATAGTTTGTAGGTTCGTCATGGTCAAGTAACATGACCTCTAGAATAGGATTACCGTACCACTCTGGTGCGGATCTCACTCTGGTTGACCTACGAGGTTCGATAGTAACTTGATCTGAAGTTACATGATCATCATCATTAGCTTCCTCACTAATTGGTGTAGGAGTCACAGGAACATATTTCTATGATGAACTACTTTCCAATAAGGGAGCAGGTACAGTTACCTCATCAAGTTCTACTTTCCGCCCACTCACTTCTTTCGAGAGAAACTCCTTCTCTAGAAAGGATCCATTTTTAACAACAAATGTCTTGCCTTTGGATCTGTGATAGAAGGTGTACCCAACTGTCTCCTTTGGGTATCCTATGAAGACACATTTCTCCGATTTGGGTTTGAGCTTATCAGGATGAAACTTTTCCACATAATCATCGCAACCCCAAACTTTAAGAAATGACAACTTTGGTTTCTTGCCAAACCACAGTTCATATGGTGTCGTCTCAACGGATTTAGATGGTGCCCTATTTAACGTGAATGCAGCTGTCTCTAATGCATAACCCCAAAACAATAGTGGTAAATCGGTAAGAGACATCATAGATTGCACCATATCTAATAAAGTATGGTTACGATGTTCGGACACACCATTACGCTGTGGTGTTCCAGGTAGCGTGAGTTGCAAAACTATTTCGCATTGTTTCAAATGAAGACCAAACTCATAACTCAAATATTCTCCTCCATGATTAGATCGTAGAAACTTTATTTTCTTGTTACGATGATTTTCTACTTTACTCTGAAATTATATGGACTTTTCAAATATTTCAGACTTATGTTTCATCAAGTAGATATACCCATATCTGCTCAAATCATCTGTGAAAGTCAGAAAATAATGATACCCGCCGCGAGCCTCCACACTCATCGGATCACATACATTAGTGTGTATTATTTCCAATAAGTCAGTTGCTCACTCCATTGTTCCGGAGAACGGAGTCTTAGTCATCTTGCCCATAAGGCATGGTTCGCAAGCATCAAGTGATTCATAATCAAGTGATTCCAAAATCCCATCAGCATGGAGTTTCTTCATGCGCTTTACACCAATATGACCCAAACGGCAGTGTCACAAATAAGTTGCACTATCAGTATTAACTTTGCATCTTTTGGCTTCAATATTGTGAATATGTGTATCACTACGATCGAGATCCAACAAACCATTTTCATTGGGTGTATGACCATAGAAGGTTTTATCGAGGTAAACATAACACCAATTATTCTCTAAATTAAATGAATAACCGTATTGCAATAAACATGATCAAATATTCATGCTCAATGCAAACACCAAATAACACTTATTTATGTTCAACACTAATCCCGAAAGTATAGGGAGTGTGCGATGATGATCATATCAATCTTGGAACTACTTCCAACACACATCGTCACCTTGCCCTTAACAAGTTTATGTTCATTCTGCAACTCCCGTTTCGAGTTACTACTCTTAGCAACTGAACCAGTATCAAATGCCGTGGGGTTGCTATAAGCACTAGTAAAGTACACATCAATAACATGTATATCCAATATACCTTTGTTCATTTTGCCATCCTTCTTATCCGCCAAGTATCTAGGGCAGTTCCACTTCCAGTAACCATTTGTTTTGCAGTAGAAGCACTCAGTTTCAGGCTTGGGTCTAGCTTTGGGCTTCTTCACGGGAGCAACAACTTGCTTGCCGTTCTTTTTGTAGTTCCCCTTCTTCCCTTTGCCCTTTTCTTGAAACTAGTGGTCTTGTCAACCATCAACACTTGATGCTTTTCTTGATTTCTACCTTCATCCATTTCAGCATCACGAAGAGCTTGGGAATCGTTTCCGTTATCCCTTGCGTATTATAGTTCATCACGAAGTTCTAGTAACTTGGTGATAGTGACTAGAGAACTCTTTCAATCACTATCTTATCTGGAAGATCATCTCCCACTTGATTCAAGTGATTGTAGTACTCAGGCATTCTGAGCACATGCTCACTAGCTGAGCTATTCTCCTCCATTTTGTAGGCAAAGTACTTGTCAAAGGTCTCATACCTTTCTACATGGGCATGAGTCCGAAATACTAATTTCAACTCTTGGAACATCTCATATGCTCTGTGGTGTTTCAAAAACGTCTTTGAAGCCCCGATTCTAAGCCGTAAAGTATGGTTCACTAAACTATCAAGTAGTCATCATATCGAGCTTGCCAAATGTTCATAACATCTGCATTTGCTCCTGCAATCGGTCTGTCACCTAGCGGTGCATCAAGGACATAATTCTTCTGTGCAGCAAGGAGGATAATTGTCAGATCACAGATCCAATCTGCATCATTGCTACTAACATATTTCAGCTTAGTTTTCTCTAGGAACATAGAAAAAATAAAACAGGGGAGCTAAACGCGAGCTATTGATCTACAACATAGAAATGCTAATACTACCAGGACCAAGTTCATGATAAATTAAAGTTCAATTAATCATATTACTTAAGAACTCCCACTTAGATAGACATCCCTCTAATCATCTAAGTGATCACGTGATCCATATCAACTAAACCATGTCCGATCACCACGTGAGATGGAGTAGTTTTCAATAGTGAACATCACTATGTTGATCATATCTTCTATATGATTCACGCTCGACCTTTCGGTCTCCAGTGTTCTGAGGCCATATCTGCATATGCTAGGCTCGTCAAGTTTAACTCGAGTATTCTGCGTGTGCAAAACTGGCTTGCACCCGTTGTATGTGAACGTAGAGCTTATCACACCCGATCATCACGTGGTGTCTCAGCACGAAGAACTGTCGCAACGGTGCATACTCAGGGAGAACACTTGTACCTTGAAATTTAGTGAGAGATCATCTTATAATGCTACCATCGATCTAAGTAAAATAATATGCATAAAAGATAAACATCACATGCAATCAATATAAGTGATATGATATGGTCATCATCATCTTGTGCCTTTAATCTCCATCTCCAAAGCACTGTCATGATCACCATCGTCACCGGCGCGACACCTTGATCTCCATCGTAGCATCGTTGTCGTCTCGCCAAATATTGCTTCTACGACTATCGCTACCGCTTAGTGATAAAGTAAAGCAATTACATGACGATTGCATTTCATACAATAAAGCGACAACCATATGGCTCATGTGAGTTGCCGATAACTCCGTTACAAAACATGATCATCTCATACAATAAAATTTAGCATCATGTCTTGACCATATCACATCACAACATGCCCTACAAAAACAAGTTAGATGTCATCTACTTTATTGTTGCAAGTTTGACGTGGCTGCTATGGGCTGAGCAAGAACTGTTCTTACCTACGCATCAAAACCACAACGATATTTCGTCAAGTATGTGATGTTTAAACCTTCACAAGGACCGGGCGTAGCCACACTCGATTCAACTAAAGTTGGAGAAACTGACACCCGCCAGCCACCTGTGTGCTAAGCACGTCGGTAGAACCAGTCTCGCGTAAGCGTACGCGTAATGTCGGTCCGGGCCGCTTCATCCAACAATACCGCCGAATCAAAGTATGACATGCTGGTAAGCAGCATGACTTGTATCGCCCACAACTCACTTGTGTTCTACTCGTGCATATAACATCTACGCATAAACCTGGCTCGGATGCCACTGTTGGGGAACGTAGTAATTTCAAAAAATTTCCTACGCACACGCAAGATCATGGTGATGCATAGCAACGAGGGGGAGAGTGTTGTATACGTACCCTCGTAGACTGTAAGCGGAAGCGTTATGACAACGCGGTTGATGTAGTTGTACGTCTTCACAATCCAACCGATCCAAGTACTGAACACACGGCACCTCCGAGTTCAGCACACGTTCAGCTCGGTGACGTCCCACGAACTCACGATCCAGCAGAGCTTTGAGGGAGAGTTCCATCAGTACGATGGCGTGATGACGGTGATGATGATGCTACTGACGCAGGGCTTCGCCCAAGCACCGCTACGATATGACCGAGGTGGATTATGGTGGAGGGGGCACCGCACATGGCTAAAAGATCAACTGATAAACTTGTGTGTCCTAGGGTGCCCTCCTCCCCACATATATAAAGGAGGGAGGGGAGGCCGGCCGGCCTCTCTAGGCGCGCCAAGGGGGGGAGGAATCCTCCTCCTAGAAGGAGTAGGATTCCTCCTTTCCTAGTCCTACTAGGAGGAGGAAGGAAGGAGAGGGGGAGGAGAAGGAAAGAGGGGGCGCAGCCCCTCCCCTAGTCCAATTCGGACTAGGCCCATGGGGGGCGCGTGACCAGCCCTCCTGGCTTCTCCTCTTTTTCCTTTAAATCCCACTAAGGCCCATATGTATTTCTGTATTCCCGTAACTCCCCCGGTACTTCGAAAAATACCTGGATCACTCGGAACCTTTCCGATGTCGAATATAGCCTTCCAATATATCGATATTTACGGCTCGATCATTTCGAGACTCCTCGTCATGTCTCTAATCTCATCCAGGACTCTGAACAACCTTCGGTACATCAAAACACATAAACTCATAATATCGATCGTCACTGAACGTTAAGCGTGCGGACCCTACGGGTTCGAGAACTATGTAGACATGACCGAGACACGTCTCCGGTCAATAACCAATAGAGGAACTTGGATGCTCATATTGGCTCCCACATATTCTACGAAGATCTTTCTCGGTCAAACCGCATAACAACACATGTTGTTCCCTTTGTCATCGGTATGTTACTTGCCCGAGATTCGATCGTCGGTATCTCAATACCTAGCTCAATCTCATTACCGGCAAGTCTCTTTACTCGTTCCGTAATACATCATCCCGCAACTAACTCATTAGTTGCATTGCTTGCAAGGCTTGTAGTGATGTGCATTACCAAGAGGGCCCAGAGATACCTCTTCGACAATCGGAGTGGCAAATCCTAATCTTGATATATGCCAACTCAACAAGTACCATCGGAGACACCTATAGAGCACTTTTATAATCACCCAGTTACGTTGTGACTTTTGGTAGCACACAAAGTGTTCCTCCGGTATTCGGGAGTTGCATAATCTCATAGTCATAGGAACATGTATAAGTCATGAAGAAAGCAATAGCAATATACTAAATGATCAAATGCTAAGCTAACGGAATGGGTCAAGTCAATCACATCATTCTCTAATGATGTGATCCCGTTAATCAAATGACAACTTATGTCTATGGCTAGGAAACTTAACCATCTTTGATTCAACGAGCTAGTCAAGTAGAGGCATACTAGTGAGTAGTGACACTCTGTTTGTCTATGTATTCACACATGTACTAAGTTTCCGGTTAATACAATTCTAGCATGAATAATAAACATTTATCATGATATAAGGAAATATAAATAAAAACTTTATTATTGCCTCTAGGGCATATTTCCTTCAAGTAGTAGGGGGCGGTGAGGCCTCCGCGGCATCACAGCCGGCCACGGGAGGCAGGAGCACGCGGCACGACCGGAGCTGGTTTGGGCGGTGATAATCCCCAAGTGCAGGGAATCATCGTAGCAATTTCCAAAGGTGGAAGTGATAAGTATGGAGTGTCGAACCCACAAGGAGCTAAAGGTAAGATCAATATTCTCTCAAGCCCTATCTGCCACTGATACGACTCTATGTACACCGAATGTTTGCTTCCAACTAGAAACGAGAAATAAAACTACGTTGTGGGTATGAAGAGGATAACTTTGTATGGTATTGGAGAGCTAAAATATGAAAGTAGGTGCTGTTATCATAAAGTTAGAATATATTATTAAATATTATAAATAGCGAGTGTGGAATAATGGTGGATCGGTGTGCGGAATTGTCCTAGGCAATTGTTAACAAGACCGGTAATCACTATTGCAGTTTCATATGAGGGAGAGGCATAAGCTAACATACTTTCTCTACTTGGATCATATGCACTTATGATTGGAACTCTAGCAAGCATCCGCAACTACTAAAGATCATTAAGGTAAAACCCAACCATAGCATTAAAGCATCAAGTCCTCTTTATTCCCATACGCAACAATCCCTCTTACTCGGGTTTGTGTTTGGTCACTCACCAACCCACTATAAGCGAATCATGAGCGTGTTGCAACACCCTACAACGGAATCCCTCACGCTATGCCGACACGAGAGGGCACCATAGGACAGCACCAAAGTAAAACATACAACTCATACCAATCTAGATCATCAATCAACCCAAAGACAAAAGATATCTACTCAAAACATCATAGGATGGCAACACATCATTGGATCATAATATGTGGCATAAAGCACCATGTTCAAGTAGGGATTACAGCGGGGTGCGGGAGAGTGGACCGCGTAAAAGAGATGAGGATGGTGATGATGACGGTGATGTTGATGAAGACGATCACCGTGGTGATGATTCCCCTCCCGATGGCACTCTGGCGCCACCGGAAGAGAGGAGGAGAGGTTCTCCCCCTTGTGCTTCCTCCTCCATGGCCTCCACCCTCTCGTCCTTGGCCTTCATGGTGATGATGGCCCCTTCAGGATACTCCTCCATGGCCACAAGTGCTGATGGCCCCCTTCGGCAGGGTGCCGAAGAGGGTCTAGATTGACTTCTTGTGGCTACAGAGGCTTGCGGTGGTGGAACTTCCGATCTAGGTTTCTTTCTGGAAGTTTGGGTATATATAGAAGAGTTTTGCATTGATTTCACGTCAGGGGGGGTCTCTAGGCTGTCCACGAGGCAGGGGGCGTGCCCTAGGGGGCTGGGTGCACCCCCACCCTTGTGGGCAGCCTGGGACTCTTCTAGCCTGCTTCTGGTACTCCGTGGGCTTCTTCTGGTCCAAAAATGTTCTCCGTCAAGTGGCACATCAATTTGACTCCGTTTAGTTTTCCTTTTCTGCGATATTCTAAAACAAGGAGAAAACAGAAACTGGCACTGGGCTCTAGGTTAATAGGTTAGTCCCAAAAATCATATAAAATATCATATAAATGCATATAAAACATCCTAGAAGGATAGTATAATAGCATGAATACTTCATAAATTATAGATACGTTGGAGACGTATCAGGCGGCTGGAGCAAGAAGACCAGAGGTTGAAGAAGCACTACGGCCGTTGGATGGACATCGTACGGTCACTGGAGCTAGAATCTTTCATATTGACTAAGTTGACAAAGCCCTCCGTCCCTGTTGAGGGAGTCCTGGACTAAGGGGTCCTGGGGCGTCCGGCCTGTTATCCATGGGCCGGACTGATGGGTTGTGAAGACATGAAGGCCGAAGACTATACCCGTGTCCGTATAGGACTCTCCTTGGCGTGGAAGGCAAGCTTGGAGATCAACTATGAAGATTCCTTTCTATGTAACCGACTCTATGTAACCATAGATCTCCCCGGTGTCTATATAAACCGAAGTACTTAGTCCGAATAGGGAGATATACATTACCATAGTCATACATGCTAGACTTCTAGGGTTTAGCCATCACGATCTCGTGGTAGATCAACTCTTGTAATACTCATATTCATCAAGATCAATCAAGCAGGAAGTAGGGTATTTCCTCCATAGAGAGGGCCCGAACCTGGGTAAACATCGTGTCCCCCGTCTCCTGTTACCATCGACCTTAGACGCACAGTTCAGGACCCCCTACCCGAGATCCGCCGGTTTTGACACCGACATTGGTGCTTTCATTGAGAGTTCCATTGTGCCGTCGACGAAAGGTTCGATGGCCCCTTCAATCGTTGATAGTGACGTTGTCCAAAGGGAAACCTTCCTTCCCGGACAGATCTTCATGTTCGGCGGCTTCGCACTGCGGGCCAACTCGCTTGGCCACCTGGAGCAGATCGATAGCTACGCCCCTGGCCATCAAGTCAGATTTGGGAGTTTGAACTACGTTGCAGACATCCATGGAGATTTGATCTTCGTCAGATTCGAGACCGCGGCGACCGCTCCCGGTCACCTTGACTAATATGACTTAAATCTGTCGCCAGATCACTTCCAGGAGATAGCTCCTCTGACCACTCCGCCCTTAGATCCAGAGCACATTGCGACATCCAAGGATTGGAGGCTCAACCCCACCACGGAGGCCACTGATTCCCCGACGATGGAGCCGCACAAGGACTTAACCTCACGCAATACTCGTGTCACCGGAACTACGGAATCTTCTTCGGGTATAAGTTCCGAACCATGTGAGTCCGCGGATAACGAACTCGATCACTTGTCGATCTTCGAGTTCAGCGCCGCAGACATCTTCCAGCACTCGCCCTTGGGCGATGTGCTGAACTCGTTAAAGAACTTGGCCTTGACGGGGGACTCACAGCCGAACTATTCACGTTTCGAACTAGAAGCTGATGATGGGTAATTTTGCTTCCCACCCGCCACCCACTTCATAGCCACTGTCGAAGACTTAACCTATACGCTTGACTACGACTCCGAAGACATCGATGGTATGGACGACGATGCCGGAGACGAGGAGGCCCAAAACCCACCGTTCACTAGACGATGGACAACCACTTCCTCATATGACGTCTACATGGTAGATATGCCGAAAAATAATAGCGGCGATGACAAGGAAAACCCAGCAAAGGAGGACCCTCCTAAAACACAACCAAAGCGCCGGCGTTAGCGGCGCCGCTCTAAATCTCGCCGCAGCAGGGATAGCAACACCAGCACAGGAGACGACAACACTCCGGATGGTGCCGAAGACACAGAAGAACCCGATGAACAAACTGCCGAACGAGACAATCGGGAATCAGGGCATGCCAGCCCTGACGAACATGCCATAAAAGAAGACTCGGAGGACGGTAGTTACCGTCCGCCCTCCGAGGAGGAGACGAGCCTCGGCAACGAAGACTTCATCGTGCCTGAGGAGCCTCTGGAGCAGGAGCGCTTTTAGCTTCAGCTCATAGCCACTGCAAGGAGCCTGAAAAAGAAACATCAGCAACTTCAAGCTGAACAGGATCTGCTCATCGATAGATGGAACGATGTCCTGGCAGCCAAGGAATACGGCCTTAAACGCCCAGACAAAAGTTACCCGAAGCGCAAATTGCTACCTGCTACCTCTTGAGCACTGCGTTGGATTTCCTTGAAGAGGAAAGGATGATGCAGCAAAGTAGCGTAAGTATTTCCCTCAGTTTTTGAGAACCAAGGTATCAATCCAGTAGGAGGCTATGCGCGAGTCCCTCGTACCTACACAAAACAAATAACTCCTCGCAACCAATGTGATAAGGGGTTGTCAATCCCTTCACGGTCACTTACGAGAGTGAGATCTGATAGATATGATAGGATAATATTTTTGATATTTTTGTGATAAATATGCAAAGTAAAATATAAGCAAAGTAAAAAAGCAAAGATAATAAACAAGTGTTGGAAGATTAATATGATGAAGATAGACCCGGGGGCCATAGGTCTCACTAGTGGCTTCTCTCAAGAGCATAAGTGTTTTACGGTGGGTGAACGAATTACTGTTGAGCAATTGACGAAATTGAGCACAGTTATGAGAATATCTAGGTATGATCATGTATATAGGCATCACGTCCGAGACAAGTAGACCGACTCACTGCTGCATCTACTACTATTACTCCACTCATCGACCGCTATCCAAAGCATGCATCTAGAGTATTAAGTTCAGGAAAACAGAGTAATGCCTTAAGCAAGATGACATGATGTAGAGGATAAATTCATGAAATATGATAAAACCCCATCTTGTTATCCTCGATGGCAACAATACAATCGTGCCTTGCTGCCCCTCATCCTTTGGGAAAGGACACCGCAATATTGAACCCAAAGCTAAGCACTTCTCCCATTGCAAGAAAAACCAATCTAGTAGGCCAAACCAAACTGATAATTCAAGAGACTTGCAAAGATAACCAATCATACATAAAAGAATTCAGAGAAGATTCAAATATTGTTCATAGATAATCTTGATCATAAACCCACAATTCATCCGTCTCAACAAACACACCATAAAAAGAAGATTACATCGAATAGATCTCCACGAGAGAGGGGGAGAACTTTGTATTGAGATCCAAAAAGAGAGAAGAAGCCATCTAGCTACTAACTATGGACCCGAAGGTCTGAAGTAAACTACTCACACTTCATCGGAGGGGCTATGGTGTTGATGTAGAAGCCCTCCGTGGTGGATTCCCCCTCCGGCGGAGCTCTGGAACAGGCCCCAAGATGGGATCTCGTGGGTACAGAAGGTTGCGGCGGTGGAATTAGGTTTTTGGCTCCTGTTCTGATCGTTTGGGGGTACGTAGGTATATATAGGAGGAAGGAGTACGTCGGTGGAGTAACAGGGGCCCCACGAGGGTGGAGGGCGCGCCCTAGGGGTGGGCGCGCCCCCTACCTCGTGCCCTCCTCCTTTATTTCTTGACGTAGGGTCCAAGTCTCCTGGATCATGTTCGGTGAGAAAACCACGTTCCCGAAGGTTTCATTCCGTTTGGACTCCGTTTGATATTCCTTTTCTTCGAAACTCTGAAATAGGCAAAAACAGCAATTCTGGGCTGGGCCTCCGGTTAATAGGTTAGTCCCAAAAATAATATTAAAGTGGATAATAAAGCCCAATATTGTCCAAAATAGTAGATAATATAGCATGGAGCAATCAAAAATTATAGATACGTTGGAGACGTATCAGGCATCCCCAAGCTTAATTTCTGCCCGTCTCGAGTAGGTAAATGATAAAAACAGAATTTTTGATGCGGAGTGCTACTTGGCACAATTTCAATGTAATTCTTCTTAATTGTGGTATGAATATTCAGATCCGAAAGATTCAAGATAAAAGTTCATATTGACATAAAAACAATAATACTTCAAGCATACTAACTAAGCAATTATGTCCTCTCAAAATAACATGGCTAAAGAAAGTTCATCCCTACAAAATCATATAGTTTAGTCATGCTCCATTTTCGTCACACAAGAATGCTCTCATCATGCACAACCCCGATGACAAGCCAAGCAATTGTTTCATACTTTAGTAATCTCAAACTTATAAACTTTCACGCAATATATGACCGCGAGCCATGGACATAGCACTATGGGTGGAATAGAATATGATGATGGGGGTTATGTGGAGAAGACAAAAAAGGAGAAGGTATCACATCAACGAGGCTAATCAATGGGCTATGGAGATGCCCATCGATTGATGTTAATGCAAGGAGTAGGGATTGCCATGCAACGGATGCACTAGAGCTATAAATGTATGAAAGCTCAACAAAAGAAACTAAGTGGGTGTGCATCCAACTTGCTTGCTCATGAAGACCTAGGGCACTTGAGGAGGCCCATTGTTGCAACATACAAGCCAAGTTCTATAATGAAAAATTCCCACTAGTATATGAAAGTGACAAAACAAGAGACTCTCTATCATGAAGATTACGGTGCTACTTTGAAGCACAAGTGTGGCAAAGGATAGTAGCATTGTCCCTTCTCTCTTTTTCTCTCATTTTTTAGGCCTTCTATTTTTTATGGCCTTTCTCTCTCTCTCTCTCTCTCTCTCTCTCTCTCTCTCTCTCTCTCTCTCTCTCTTTTTAATTCCTCACTTGGGACAATGCTCTAGAAAATGATGATCATCACACTTCTATTTATTTACAACTCAATGATCACAACTCGATACTAGAACAAGGCATGACTCTATATGAATGCCTCCGGCGGTGTACCGGGATATGCAATGAACCAAGAGTGACATGTATGAAAGAATTATGAACGGTGGCTTTGCCACAAATACTATGTCAACATCATGATCATGCTAAGCAATATGATAATGAATGATGTGTCATGATAAACAGAATGGTAGAAAGTTGCATGGCAATATATCTCGGAATGGCTATGGAAATGCCATAATAGGTAGGTATGGTGGCTGTTTTGAGGAAGATATAAGGAGGTTTATGTGTGAAAGAGCGTATCATATCACGGGGTTTGGATGCACCCGCGAAGTTTGCACCAACTCTCAATGTGAGAAAGGGCAATGCACGGTACTGAAGAGGCTAGCAATGATGGAAGGGTGAGAGTGCGTATAATCCATGGACTCAACATTATCATAAAGAACTCACATACTTATTGCAAAAATCTACAAGTCATCAAAAACCAAAGCACTATGTGCATGCTCCTAGGGGGATAGATTGGTAGGAAAAGACCATCGCTCATCCCCGACCGCCACTCATAAGGAGGACAATCAAAGAACACCTCATGTTTCAAATTTGTTACATAACGTTTACCATACGTGCATGCTACGGGACTTGCAAACTTCAACGCAAGCATTTCTCAAATTCACAACTACTCAACTAGCATGACTTTAATATTATTACCTCCATATCTCAAAACAATCATAAAGCATCAAACTTCTCTTAGTATTCAACGCACTCATAAGAAAGTTTTCACTGTTTTTGAATACCTAGCATATTAGGATTATTTAAGCAAATTACCATGCTATTTTAGACTCTCAAAATAATATAGGTGAAGCATGAGAGATCAATAGTTTCTATAAAACAAATCCACCACCGTGCTCTAAAAGATATAAGTGAAGTACTAGAGCAAAACTATATAACTCAAAGGATATAAGTGAAGCACAAAGAGTATTCTAATAATTTCCAAATCATGTATGGCTCTCTAAAAATGTGTGAATAGCAAGGATGATTGTGGCAAACTAAAAAGAAAAGACTCAAATCATACAAGAGCTCCAAGCAAAACACATATCATGTGGTGAATAAAAATATAACTCCAAGTGAGGTTACCGATGGAAGTAGACGAAAGAGGGGATGCCTTCCAGGGCATCCCCAAGCTTTGGGTTTTTGGTGTCCTTAGATTATCTTGGGGGTGCCATGGGCACCCCCAAGCTTAGGCTCTTGCCACTCCTTGTTCCATAATCCATCAAAAGATTTCACCCAAAACTTGAAAACTTCACAACACAAAACTCAACAGAAATCTCGTGAGCTCCTTTAGCGAAAGAAAACAAAAGACCACTTCAAGGTACTATAATGAACTCATTATTTACTTATATTGGTGTTAAACCTACCGTATTCCAACTTCTCTATGGTTTATAAACTATTTTACTAGCCATAGATTCATCAAAATAAGCAAACAACACACGAAAAACAGAATCTGTCAAAAACAGAACAGTCTGTAGTAATCTGTAACTAACGCAAACTTCTGGAACTCCAAAAAATCATCCAAAATAGTACGACCTAGGAAATTAATTTATTGATCAGAAGCAATTGTAATAACTATTTTATCACGTTCTGGTGATTTTTAACAATTGTTTTCGTGAACAGAAAGTTTCTGGAAATTACAGCAAGATCAAATAACTATCATCCAAGAAGATCCTATAGGTTTAACTTGGCACAAACACTAATTAAAACATAAAAACACATCTAACCAGATGCTAGATCAAATATTTATTCCTAAACATAAGCAAAAGCAAAAAAAAACTAAAAATAAAATTGGGTTGCCTCCCAACAAGCGCTATCGTTTAACGCCCCTAGCTAGGCATAAAAGCAAGGATAGATCTAGGTATTGCCATCTTCGGTTTTCAAATTTTTAGCGGGATCAAGCTCGAATCCGGGAGGTTCTTTACGTTTCCCTTCATATTCCGAAATTTTTAGATCTAAAGAATCCAACCGCTTATTGCAAAGGGTAATCAACATATTCATGCGGTGAATATTCCTGCTAACGTTCCTAAGAGGTTCAAGAGACTTTTGTAAATTCTTAGTAACTTCACAAATTTTTTCAAAAACTTGTGTCTCTTCCTGGGTAGGATGAGGCCCCTTTTGTTGAGTTAGTCTTCCCACTATACCTTCTATAATTTCAAGCGCAATATGGGGATCAATTTCAATAAAATTGCCTTTGGCAACGCAATCCAAAAGTTGTGTATGAGACATATTTAATCCAACATAAAAATTGCGAAGCAAAATTCTCAGATTTACTTAAAAGGTACAATCACGATAAGACTCCATTATTCTCAACCAGGCATCTTTTAAGTTTTCTCCTTGTCTTTGTTTGAAGTGAAAGACTTCAAACTCAGGGGACAACGGAGTGGATAGGGACTATCCATAACGACAAGCACGCGAAAAAGAGGCGAACGAAAAAAGAGGGCGAATAAAACGGCAAGGGTGAAGTGGGGGAGAGGAAAACGAGAGGCAAATGTCAAATAATGTAATGCGGGAGATAAGGGATTATGATGGGTACTTGGTATGTTGACTTTTGCGTAGACCTCCCCGGCAACGGCGCCAGAAATTCTTCTTGCTACCTCTTGAGCACTGCGTTGGATCTCCTTGAAGAGGAAAGGATGATGCAGCAAAGTAGCGTAAGTATTTCCCTCAGTTTTGAGAACCAAGGTATCAATCCAGTAGGAAGCTACGCGCGAGTCCCTCGTACCAGCACAAAACAAATAACTCCTCGCAACCAACGCGATAAGGGGTTGTCAATCCCTTCACGGTCACTTACGAGAGTGAGATCTGATAGATATGATAGGATAATATTTTTGGTATTTTTGTGATAAAGATGCAAAGTAAAATAAAAGCAAAGTAAAAAGCAAATATAATAAACAAGTGTTAGAAGATTAATATGATGAAGATAGACCCGGGGCCATAGGTTTCACTAGTGGCTTCTCTCAAGAGCATAAGTATTTTACGGTGGGTGAACTAATTACTGTTGAGCAATTGACAGAATTGAACATAGTTATGAGAATATCTAGGTATGATCATGTATATAGGCATCACGTCCGAGACAAGTAGACCGACTCCTGCCTGCATCTACTACTATTACTCCACTCATCGACCGCTATCCAACATGCATCTAGAGTATTAAGTTCAAGAAAACAGAGTAATGCCTTAAGCAAGATGACATGATGTAGAGGGATAAATTCATGCAATATGATAAAAACCCCATCTTGTTATCCTCGATGGCAACAATACAATACGTGCCTTGCTGCCCCTACTATCACTGGGAAAGGACACCGCAAGATTGAACCCAAAGCTAAGCACTTCTCCTATTGCAAGAAAAACCAATCTAGTAGGCCAAACCAAACTGATAATTCGAAGAGACTTGCAAAGATAATCAATCATACATAAAAGAATTCAGAGAAGATTCAAATATTGTTCATAGGTAATCTTGATCATAAACCCACAATTCATAGGTCTCGACAAACACACTGCAAAAAGAAGATTACATCGAATAGATCTCCACGAGAGAGGGGGAGAACTTTGTATTGAGATCCAAAAAGAGAGAAGAAGCCATCTAGCTACTAACTATGGACCCGAAGGTCTGAAGTAAACTACTCACACTTCATCGGAGGGGCTATGGTGTTGATGTATAGAAGCCCTCCGTGGTGGATGCCCCCTCCGGCGGAGCTCCGGAACAGGCCCCAAGATGGGATCTCGTGGGTACAGAAGGTTGCGGCGGTGGAATTAGGTTTTTGGCTCTTGTTCTGATCGTTTGGGGGTACGTAGGTATATATAGGAGGAAGGAGTACGTCGGTGGAGCAAAAGGGGGCCCACGAGGGTGGAGGGCGCGCCCTGGGGGGGCCCTACCTCGTGCCCTCCTCCTTTCTTTCTTGACGTAGGGTCCAAGTCTCCTGGATCATGTTCGGTGAGAAAATCATGTTCCCGAATGTAAGGGCATATTTATCCCGTAAGTGTTTTGGTGATTGATGACGATACTTTTGCGGACTAATCGCATGCTTTGAGTTCCTCAGATGGTTCATCTCTAGGCTCGAGACGATTCGGTGCCCCTCGGAGACTATTGAAGACGGCGTCGTCCTACGTTTCTTTTTGGTGGATTTGAGTCGTGGGAGGCGTACTATTAAGAGGGGTCCGCGTCGGAAAGGTTAGGGCGGAATCAACACGTACACTTGTCCCTCCTTTCCCTGCACTTTGGAGCTTCCTTTGTTATCTTGGTTGTGCGGAAATCGACAATTGCCATTGTACTTGCGGTAGTACCGCAGGTACACGCTGATAGTACCGCTGCTCCGAACCTAGTGCGCTCGGTGCGATAGTAGGGCGGATGTAATTTTACATCCGCGCCCACCACGGTAGTACCGCTCGTCCAATCAGCGGTAGTACCGCTGGGGCCCACGGTAGTACTGCTCCCTATGAGCCGTAGTACCGTGGCCCTCCTACCAAGCACCGTAGATTCACGGTAGTAGGCACGCCTTCTGGTAGTACCGCTCCTAAGGAGCGGTAGTACCGCGTCGGATTTTCGCACTACCGCAGTTTCAGCGGAAGTTAGCACGGATGTAATTTATTTCATCCGCGCCCTTCTCGGTCGTGACTCCCGCCTTGCGGTAGTACCGCAAGGGGAGCAATAATACAGCATAGCGTAGTACTGCCCTTAGTCGAGCTAGTCGGCTTGTCTTTGCTGCAGCGTAGTACCGTGGTTCGCCACAGTAGTACCGCTGTGACCCATGAGTAGTACCGCTACCGAGCGGTAGTACCGTGGGTCGCGGGCTGAATAAGTGGATAACGGTTGGATGTTTTCCTCGACTATATAAGGGGCTTCTTCAACCTCTAGTTTACTACCTCTTCTTTCTCTAAGCTCCATTGTTGCTCCAAGCTCCATTTTGGCCCGATCTCTCTCCCTAGCCAATCAAACTTGTTGATTTGCTCGGATTGGGTGACAAGGGCCGATCTACACTTCCACCACAAGATATTTGATTCCCCCCACTTATCCCTTGCGGATCTTGTTACTCTTGGGTGTTTGAGCATCCTAGACGGTTGAGGTCACTGTGGAGCCATATTCCATTGTGGTGAAGCTTCGTGGTGTTGTTGGGAGCCTCCAATTAAGTTGTGGAGATTGCCCCAACCTTGTTTGTAAAGGTTCGGTCGCCGCCTTCAAGGGCACCAATAGTGGAATCACGACTCTTGCATTGTGCGAGGGCGTGAGGAGATTACGGTGGCCCTAGTGGCTTCTTGGGGAGCATTGTGCCTCCACACCGCTCTAACGGAGACGTACTTCCCCTCAAAAGGAAGGAACTTTGGTAACACATCCTCGTCTCCACCGGCTCCACTCTTGGTTATCTTATCCCTTTACTTGTGCAAGCTTATTTGTGTTCCTGTCCTTGCTTGCTCGTGTGCTTGTGTTGTTGCATCATATAGGTTGTCCACCTAGTTGCACATCTAGACAACCTTTATTATTGCAAAGTTTAAATTGGTAAAGAAAAGCTTAAAAATTGTTAGTTGCCTATTCACCCCCCTCTAGTCAACCATATCGATCCTTTCAATTGGTATGAGAGCCTCGTCTCTTTTTAAGGACTTTACCGTCCGTAGAGTATGGTTGACGTCGTAGATGATGTGGGGGAGCACTCCGGTGCGAATCCGACATCATCTATGGGAGATGGGAGTACCTAGATCTCTCGTGAGGAATTCAATGTGGCGTTGGACACATTGAAAAACTCCATGACGAGCAAGGTCAAGGACATGTTTAAGGAATTCCTATAAGGGCTTAAACTTTCCACCGCACCCGTGAAAGTGGGTGATCCCGCCAACACGGGAGCGGATGCTAACTCTGATAAGGGGGAGGCTACTAGTGAGAAAGCCCCCTCGTCTAGTGGTAAGAATGGCACCGGCATCTTCGCCCATGTGCAACCTCCCGTTTATGGTGGACCGTTTCCTTCCACTCATTTGAATCATGCCGGTCCACCACCTAAGATTAATAAAAAGAAGGATTTTGATTCTTGGGTTTATCGTTTTAAGCGTCATTTAAATCATGTGAACACTAACCTTTGGAGAATCATTGAAGAAGGTTTCTATCCGCATGATCCGAGCAACTTTTCTCCTAGAGAGGTCGTGGACCATCAATTCAATGAGAATGCTCTCTTCATCATCCAAGAAGCAATCCTTCCCGAAGACCTCCCTCATCTCCGGCCTTACACCCATGCCAAAGATGCTTGGCTCAAGGTGGTTTCCATGTATCGAGGAAGCACAAGCATTCAACGTTCCAATTATGAAGTGGTCCAAGATGAAGCCGATGAGTTTGCAATGAAGGAAGAAGAAGAACCTCGTGAGCTCTATCGGAGAGTAACCAAGCTTGCCGTCTCCCTCCGGGATCATGGAAGTAAGGACACAGATGACAACTGGATCAAGCGCAAATTTCTCAAGGCAATGATGCCCTACCACAAAGCCATTTCCTCCGTCATCCGTCAACGACCGGACTTCCACACCTTGTCCTCAAGTGATGTGTTGGATGAGTTTGTGGCTATGAGCATATTGGACAAGACCGCCGACAATGCGGTGCTTCGCTCTCAAAGAGCAAAGAAGCCCAACCCCGCTTTGAAGGCCAAGATTTGTGTCGAAGAAGATGGAGAGGAGGAGGAAGAAGAGAGAAACCTCGAAGATACTAAGTATGATTATCATGAACACATGGCCCTTGCTTCAAGACAATTTTGGAGCAAGAAGAACTCAAGGCCCAACTTCAGCAAGAGCAATTCAAGTGGCTCTAAGGGCAAGCAACGAGTGAGGACGTGTTTCAATTGTGGAAATGTGAGTCACTTTGTTGCGGAGTGTCCATATGAGAAGAGGGAAGACAATGGTGGCAAGCTCATCCGTAAGGACAAGGCCAAGTCTTTTCCCAACAAGAGCAACTTCCCAAAGAAGACTCCTCACAAAGCCTTGGTGGTTCAAGAAGAGTACAATGAGGATGATGATGATGATGAGGATGGTGAATCGGTTGCCATGGCCTCCGTGGCCATTGCAATGACTCCTCGGGTGTCTCTCTTCGGTTCACCCAATGAAAGCATCACCGCCAAGTGCCTCATGGCTAAAGCCACCAACAAGGTAACCCCAACGTCAAAACTACCATCATCAATCATTCTTCTTTGACGGATTGCATTGATGAACATGAGGGACTAATGTAGAGGAAAATGAATTTGAGATCTTTATGAGTAAACTCAAAGGAAATCCAAGAAGCACTTCGTTGCTCTCTTGGAACAACTTAGTGAAGCCAATGTCATGATCGAGACTCATGAAGAAACCATCTCTAAGATGGAAGGGCATAGTCGTGACTATGCCGATGAGATTTCGGATCTTTCCAATGCTCTTGAGGAAGAGCGTGGTCTTCGTTTGGCTCTTGAGGAGTCACACAACGATGATCACGCTAAATTAAAGAAAGACCTTGATCGGAAGAGGCCCAGGGCCTTCGCCTATAAATAGGAGTATCCATCTCCATGGTAGAGGATCGCCCCAGTATGAGATCGGAATCCTCACCAAGGAACCAGAGCTAGAGCAACTGAACACCACCTAGCAGTTCATCACACCCACCAAGAATGACCCTCGCGAGGCTGTTCTTCCCTATCTTATTCCTCATCAGCCGAGAGAAATCCACCACACCACAAACTAGAGTAGGGTATTACACCACAGCGGTGGCCCGAACTAGTATAAATCTCGTGTCTCTTGTGCTGTTCAGTTTAGTAGTTTAGGTCCCTGCGATTCAGCGAGGTACGAGACGGTGGAGGGTTGGATCTCCGTGCGCACCCCAGTGTTCGAACCTCAAGGGTCTGCCGGAACCCGAAATCCGACACAACCGATCCCGCGGTATGGACCGAGGACTTCATCCTCCACATCCACATGGCCCGGGGAGACGACCTCCACACCATCAAATACCTCCCACTAAAGCTATAAGGGCCAGCCCTCACTGGTTAAATAGCCTGCCTGAAAATTCTATTGGCAGCTGGGAGGACTTGGAAGAGGCCTTCCTCGATAACTTCCAAGGTACATATGTCCGGCCACCAGACGCCGATGACTTAAGCCACATAGTTCAACAGCCGGGGGAGTCCGCCAGAAAGTTCTGGACTAGGTTCCTAAGTAAAAAGAACCATATCGTCAACTGTCTGGATGCCGAAGCCCTAGCGGCCTTTAAACACAGCATCCGCGACGAATGGCTCGCCCGCCACCTCGGCCAAGGAAAGCTGAAATCTATGGCAGCCCTCATGGCACTCATGACCTGCTTTTGCGCGGGTGAGGATAGTTGGTTGGCTCGCAGCAAAAACACAGCCAGCGAGGCAGGCCCCTCCGAGGTCAAGAACAACAACGGCAAGCTCCGACGTAATAGACACAAACGCCGAAGCAATGGCGATAACACCGATGACACTACAGTTAACGCCGGATTCAGTGGCTCCAAGTCCGGCCAACGGAAGAAGCCCTCTAAAAGGAACAGTGAGGGACCATCTAGCTTGGACCGCATACTCGACCGTCCGTGCCAGATACATGGCACCCCAGACAAACAAGCATATCATACCAACAGAGATTGTTGGGTCTTTAAACACGCTGGCAAGTTAAACACCGAGAATAAGGAAAAGGGATCACAAAGTGAGGACGATGACGAAGAGCCCCGGCAGTAGAACACTGGGGAGCAGAAGAAATTTCCCCCTCAAGTCAAAACGGTGAACATGATATATGCTACACACATTCCCAAAAGAGAGCGGAAGCGCGCACTCAGGGACGTCTATGCGGTAGAGCCCGTCGCCCCAAAATTCAATCCATGGTCGTCATTTCCGATCACCTTTGATCGTCGGGATCATCCAACTAGTATCCGTCATGGAGGTTCGGCCGCACTGGTCCTCGACCCAATCATCGACGGATTCCACCTGACACGGGTCCTAATGGACGGTGGTAGCAGCCTCAACCTGCTCTATCAGGATACAATGTGCAAAATGGGCATTAATCCCTCACGGATCAAGCCCACAAAGACTACCTTTAAAGGAGTCATATCAGGTGTAGAGGCCCGTTGTACGGGCTCAATCACATTGGATGTTGTCTTCGGTTCCCCAGACAACTTCTGAAGCGAAGAGCTAATCTTCGATATCGTCCCCTTCCGCAGCGGCTACCACGCACTGCCCGGACGAATCACGTTCTCTAGATTCAACGTGGTGCCACACTATGCTTATCTCAAGCTCAAGATGCCTGGTCCATGCAGCGTCATAACAATCAATGGAAATACGGAACACTCCCTCCGTACAGAAGAGCACACCGCCACCCTAGCAGCAGAGGTACAAAGCGGCCTTCTCAAGCAGAAACATAATCTAGCTGCCGAGCCCCTGGACATTATTAAGAGGGTTTGGACTACACTGCAACAGGATAGCTCGGCTCGTCAAGAGCTCGATTAGCAATTCGGCCTCCGTCCCAGTCCTGATAAGGTAGTGGCATTCGTACCACACATACATAATTACGCACTCAAATTCCATGGGCATCGACGGAGGCACAGCTAGCTCGTGATCCATAGTTCGGCTAGACAGATCCCAGGCTCACATATGACTTCACTATTTTCTTTTCCCTTTTTTTTGGGTTTCTTTTACACAGGCCCCCTTAGACGGCCTGATTACTGGTCTTGTCAAAGGATAAGTACACCAGAATGGCAAGAAGCACAAGCCTACAGGGGAAGTTCTAGAGGTCAATTCAATGATTACTCTACCTGTTTTCAGGACCCACACGCAGCTCGTCTTTGGTTGTGGCATGTTAAATAGCCGGTTGCTTAGCGCACTATTTTTGTATCAACACGCTTTGACGCATTAATCCAATTATAATCGAAACAGTTCATGGCCCAAGTTCAAGGGCCCCAGATACTACCCACGCTCTCTTTCTGTTTTCCTTTTTTTACTTATCTTCTAGCATCCGTACACTTTGGTACCTCTCATATTTGCCAGGGGCTCCTCACCGCCCCATAATACGGCAACAAAGTTCGAACACTTCTTATAGATAAGTTCGGCACCCCGAACTTAGCATTATATGCATTGGCTCTGAATCATGTCTTTGGTCAATAGTTGGGTTGCCCGGCTCCTATGCTTGCTACCCTACGTTCCGCTACATTGGCTAGGGTAGTAAAGGGAGAACTACTACGATTGTGCCCTATTTCACCCGGATGAGCACCTCAGTAGAGAAAGCCGAAAACTGACTGTCATGATGCGGCGAGAGCCGGTCAGCTGTTCGAGAGGTTGCAAATCGCTGGAGATTTTTTCCGTATTACGTGAAGGATCGGTACTTCCCGATCAGACGGCTCACAACACCCTGGTCCGGACACCAGGGGCTGCGCCCATTTTTTATTATAAAACTCCTATGGCTAAGTGAGGGCGTTTAAGCCGCATAGTCTGATTGCCTGGTTCGTTGCGCTAAACAACTCCTTCAAGGACCATATAATTGGATCAAGATTGTTTAGATTCCATCCCGAACACCTCCGTACTACCTACGCGAGGGCAGAAGCCGACGACTGTCCAACCCTCAGATTCCATACAACACGGCCGCACAGGAGGAAACAATTAAAACATAAACAACATTGTATTACAAACCGGCTTTGTTTTTCACCATACAAGGCAAAGACAACACGAATGTATTCATTTGAAAATAATGTCATGCCCGCACTGCGTCGCTGCAATGCGAGACCCCTCCAGGACATCCATAAAATATCGCTCGGGCGTGCGGTGCTCCTTGCCCTCTGGCGGCCCCCTGGTCACCTCGACGGTGTCCATCTTCGCCCACCACATCTTGCAAGGGCCGAAGGCCATGCATGCACCTTTGATGCAGACTGATTGCTTGACGATGTCTAGCCGAGGACAAGCCTCCACCACCCGCTTCACGAGGCCAAAATAATTGTTGGGTATCGCCTCGGCTGGCCACAGCCGGATTATTAAATCCTTCATGGCCAATTCGGCCACCCTGTGCAGCTCGCCCAGTTGTTTCAGCTGATCGGTAAAGGGCACCGGGTGTTCTGGCACAGCGTACTGCATCCAGAACAGCTTCTCTATGGAGCTCCCTTCTTTGGCTTGGAAGAACTCCGCCGCATCGGACACACTGCATGGTAGATCCACAAAAGTCCCTGGGCAACTCCGAATCCGGGTTAGTAAAAGGTACTTCCTCTCCGCATACTTGCTTTGCATGTTAAATGCCTTACCCGCCGCGATCTTCTTGGCCTTCTGGATCTCTTTGAGGATGTCTTGGGCCTCATTCCGTGCGGCCTCCGCACTCTAACGAGCCTTGGTGAGTTCGGTCTCTTGGACCGACGCATCACGCTCCAAGGCCTCACACTTCTTCATCGCATCCTGGAGCTCCTTCTGGACCTCGTCGAACTGGGCCTTGAGCTTCTTACGGGTGGCTTGCTGCTGGACAGCCTTCCCCTCGGCTTCGGCCAGGGCCTTTTTCAAGGCCTCGACCTCAGTCGCCGCTCCTACACATATTATGACACTCCGGTCAATACACACCACTTATTGTTTTCGAATACATAGCAAGTCGTTACACACCTTGCTTCTCCTGGAGCTGAGTCTTCACCTTGCCGAGCTCGTTCTCGGCCCGCTCCAGCCTCTGCTTTAGTTCAGAGACTTTGGCAGTATGCGAGGTCGCGGCCAACAGCAATGCCTGCTTATTCATACATATCAAGTTAGTCTCCTACAAACAAAGGATTCATCCTTTGTCCGGTCTTTCTTCCCGAACACCGGACAGTGTCTCAGGGGCTACCGTCTGCATGGGGCCGTTCTCTTTCTACGTGACTTACCTCAAAACCTATCAACAGGTTGTTGCAGGCTCCGTCTAGTCTGCTCTTGGCGGACTGAACCTTCTCGATCACCGCACCCATAAGAACACGGTGCTCGTCTACAATGGAGGCGCCTCTTAGCGCCTCCATCAGGTTATCCGGTGCCCCTAGTTGGACAGGGGCCACCGGTGGAATCGGCACACCTTCCTCCTTCGAAGGAGGGTGCTTGCCAGATTCCGGAGCCGTATGGGTCTCTGGAATCGTATTCGGCTAAGGACCGAACTGAACACGTCCCTCCTCGCCAGTCTCCATGGGGGTCTGCTCCCCCATGTGTCCGAAAGCGGAGGTCTCGCCTTGCGGCACCTCCTGGACAGCGTCCTGGGCACCTCCCCGGCTCTGAGCGGTCCTCTGGGACAACACTTCAGCGTCATCCTGGGCCTCGGGGGAGTGATCGGTCGGCGGTGATGCGTTGGCCATTTCCGCCGTATCCAACGAACCTCCAGAAGAAGATCGCTGGATTTTGTCGCGGGCCGTACTACAATAGCACAATCAACCATGTCAAAACGATAAAGAGGAGAGGCCGGATATACGGGTATATGTGAGTCATGGTACTTACGATGCGGCCTGGGGCTTAGTGCGGGGGCGTCGCTCCGGACTGCTGTCGACATCCCACACGGTGTTGACCGCAAGGGCACCCTTCCCCTTCTTGGCCGTCCCCGCTTCCAGATTCGTGGAAGCCGCCCTTTTCTTCTTTCCCTCCTCAGGGGGAGGGTTGTTCTCCTCCTCCTCCCCCACTTCCTCATCGTCGTCCTCAGGGACGGAGGAATGGGTTTCTTCATCTTCGGACGTCGCGTCCGAAGCGCTCTTGCGGCGGGGGCCACTTTTGGCCCCCTTGGCCTTCTTCTCCGGCGCCCTATAGGGTGCCGGCACCAGCATCTTTGCTAGACGCGGGATGACCGGTTCTTCAGGCAGTGGAGCCGGACACTGGATCCGCTTCGGCCTCTCCATCCAGTCATGAAGAAGCAATGATAAAGGCTAAGACATCATCCCCGAAACAAGCAAGTAGGGGATGCATTCAAAATAACATACCTCACTGGCGAGGTGGTTAATGTCGTGCCTGCGGTCTGAATCTGTGGCCGGCGGTTTCTCGTTGCCCTTGAAGAGCAACTTCCAGGCGCCCTTGTGAGTGGTCTCAAAGAGCCTCTTCAGGGTATGGTGCTTCTTCGGATTGAACTTCCATAGAGGAGGGCTTCGGCTTTGGCACGAGAGAATCCGGCAAACTAGCATCACCTGGATTACATCGATAAGTTTGACATCCTTGTCCACCATGCTTTGAATGCGCATCTATAGCGCCATCAGCTCGTCTGGAGAACACCAGTTCGGGCTCTTCTCGACCCAGGAGGTGAGCCGCATTGGGGCACCGGGGTTGAATTCGGCAGCTGCGGCCCAGTCGGTGCCGCGGGGTTCTGTAATGTAGAACCATTGTTTCTGCCATTCCTTGACAGTGTCCACAAAGGTGCCTTTCGGCCAAGAGACATTGGACAGCTTACTCACCATGGCTCCTCTGCACTCCGCGTGCTGGCCATCCACCACCTTCGGCTTCATGTTGAATACCTTGAGCCACAACCCGAAGTGGGGTTGGATGCGAAGGAAGGCCTCACACACGACGATGAACGCCGAGATGTTGAGGAAAGAGTTCGGAGATAGATCATGGAAGTCTATCCCATAATAGTACATCAGCCCGCGGACTAAAGGGTGGAGAGGAAACCCTAGCCCGCGGATGAAATGAGGGATGAATACCACCGTCTCATTGGGCTTCGGCGTGGGGACGACTTGCCCCTGGGCTGGAAGGTGGTGGGCGATTTCCTTTGCCAAGTACCCGGCCGCCCGAAGCTCAGTAATGTCCTTCTCCTTAACGGAGGAGACCATCCACTTGCTCTGACCTCCGGATTTGGACATGGTTGAAGTGCTAGCTCGAGTGGAAAGGAGATGAGAACTTGGGTGCTGGAGCTCGAGATTGGAAGGGCGGAGAAAGAGAGAAGGCGTGGGGGGGAAGAAGGGAATCCTTATCCCCTTATAAAGGTAGTGAATATCAAATGCCTCCCAATTCGCCTCGAAACTTGCCTATTCCCAAGGCCTATGTAAACGGCATGGTTTGGTTATCCACGCCCGTATTGATAAGAATCCCGCGATAAGGGGACACGATCTCTGCTTCGACAAGACGTGCCAATGGCCACCGCGTCTCGAAACATGGAGCGGCAGAAAAACGGTTCGGAATTATGACCGGGCAGACGTGATGTCATGTTGTAAAAAGTTGTCAGCGGATTGGACTTGTGGAAGTATTATATTCTCTCTGCGGCTGTGTGTGGTGTGTGTTACAGGTCCGGATACAGTCATTGCGTCTGAAGATTATCTTGGAGTTCAGGAAGGGGAACCCGCCTTGCAATGCCAAAGACAATCTGCGTACCGAACTCCTCGTCATTGAAGCCAGGTTTAGGGGCTACTGAGGGAGTCCTGGACTAAGGGGTCCTCAGGTGTCCGGCCTGTTATCCATGGGCCGGACTGATGGGCTGTGAAGACATGAAGGCCGAAGACTATACCCGTGTCCGGATAGGACTCTCCTTGGCGTGGAAGGCAAGCTTGGCGATCAATTATGAAGATTCCCTTCTATGTAACTGACTCTATGTAACCCTAGATCTCCCCGGTGTCTATATAAACTAGAGGACTTAGTCCGAATAGGGAGATATACATTACCATAGTCATACAGGCTAGACTTCTAGGGTTTAGCCATCACAATCTCGTGGTAGATCAACTCTTGTAATACTCATATTCATTAAGATCAATCAAGCAGGAAGTAGGGTATTACCTCCATAGAGAGGGCCCGAACCTGGGTAAACATCGTGTCCCCCATCTCCTGTTACCATCGATCTTAGACGCACAGTTCGGGACCCCCTACCCGAGATCCGCCTGTTTTGACACCGACACCCGTCAACTTAGTAGGCCCACAAGTCAGCCTCCCACCAAGGTGGGTCCCAGCTAGTAGGGGGAGTATTCATTTTTTTCTGCGTAATAAGGAGGCACTTCTGGTGGGTCCGAGCTGACAGCGGGGGAAACATTTTTTTCGTGAAATATGGTGGCCCGTCCGGTGGGTCCCAGCAGTCAAGGGGGAAACGTTTTTTTGCAAAATACGGTGGCCCATCCGGTGGGTCCCTGCTGTCAGGTGGAGGAATCATTATTTTCCGCGTAATAAGGAGGCACTTCCTTGCTGCGGCCGTGGACCCAGCTGTCAGCTTCTCCATGTACAGTACACTTCCGATGGAAGTCGTTCCTTGACCATGTTGACCACGCCGCGTTCCATTGCATGCATGCGTCCATGGGCGTGGTGCGTCCCCACTGTCGGCCTCTCACGTATAGTCATCTTCCGATGACTCTCGGTTGTTGACCACGTTGACCAGACCGTGCCGAGCGCACCAAGGCCGGTGGACGATGGCGAGGCCCCAGACTGTTGGAGATATGCCCTAGAGGCAATCATGTATGATGATATTTCCTATGTGTTTATGAATAAAGATAGTCCTTGGACATTATCAATGATGTGTATCAGTAAGTACGTGACTTGTTTGTGGGACTATGCATTGTATGATGACTGTCCTAAAAGGTCCCTAGTCGAAAGGGCTGTGTGGACGCGCAGCCGACTAGACTAGCATATGACACGGTCGATGGCTTGGTCTCACTAGCCATGGAGCATTGGATGCTAACCGGATAATATGGACTTCGAAAGGTCTGGTCGGATTTGGCGTAGTTGCATCCGAGTCGAGATAAGGTCCGAGTCGGACAGACCCAACTATGAGACGCAACGATATGTCATCTGTGAGTCTCTAGTACAACATATGTTCTATGTCCTAAGACCTGAGTTGACGCATGTACTCGGGATGGTGACAGACTTGCTTTGGGCCGACCAAACGCTACTCCGTGGTCGGGTAGTTATAAAGGTAGGTTTCGGTTTGTCCAAATTCATGTTTGCGAGACATGGTCGAGCAAGATGAGATTTGCCCCTCCGATCAGGAGAGATATACTCTGGGCCCCTCGTGTGATCCGACCGGTATAAGCATGGCCATGCGACAAGGATTATGAGATAATCCGGATAGTGGTCGGCATCACTGGAACGAGAAAGAGGTCGGGTTACCACAAGGATGATAGACTCGCCTTGAGCCCGACAACATATATCATGTGGAAAAAGGAATGGAAGTACGATGTACAGGTTCGCCTAACCAGCTTCATGGTCTGCTTGGTGTTCGGCATGCCTTGCTAGAGGCCGCTACCAACCGTGCAGTTCGGAGGTGATCCGAACTGCGACCAAGCCGACTTGAACCTAAGGGGTCGCGCGCTTAAGGGAAGGAACCTACGAGGTCGGATCCAAGGACACTAGTCGGATGTGATCCGAGCTGTATTCGGATTGTGGCCGAGTAGACTTGTGGGCTTTAGGGTCCGTGCGAGGCCCAAGTGTTGAGCCCATGACGGACGCCTATATAAAGTGGAGGTGCAGCACACTGTGACGCCCCCAATTCGACCGTACACTAATCATACACGCAAACATGTACGATCAAGATCAGGGACTCACGGGAAGATATCACAACGCAACTCTAGACACAAATCAAAATAATACAAGCTTTATATTACAAGCCAGGGGCCTCGAGGGCTCGAATACAAGATCGATACACAAGAGTCAGTGGAAGCAACAATATCTGAGTACAGACATAAGTTAGACAAGTTTGCCTTAAGAAGGCTAGCATAAAAGCAACACGATCGAAGAGGCAAGGCCTCCTGCCTGGGACCTCCTAACTACTCCTGGTCATTGGCGGTCTCCACGTAGTAGTATCCGTCGGCGGTGGCATCTGGCTCCAAGGATCCACCATCTGGTTGCACAAACCGGAAAGAAGAAAGAAGGGGAAAAAATGGGGAGCAAAGCAACCGTGAGTACTCATCCAAAGTACTCGCAAGCATCAGATCTATACTAAGTATGCATTGATATCAAATGGAAAGGCTGTATCTATGGACGGAACTGTAGAATGCCAGAATAGAGGGGAAGGCCTAGCCTATCAAAGACTAGCATCTTCAAGCAGCTCCACGCATCTTGCAGCATGTAGAAGAGTAAAGAATAGCAGTTTCAATTAACAAACATGTTGTAAAATTAATGCCCAAAGATCCTTCTTCGACTCCCTACGAGAAAGCAACCCCGGAGCCACATCACTTAAGTATCCATTTCTAGTTGTATTAGATCAAGATATAAGTCTGAACGTACATTACCGTGGACACGGTATTCGAATAAAGATCTTCCCTGCAGGGGTGCACCACGTTTTCCAACACGCTCGATCACTCTGGCCGGACACACCTTTCTGGGGTCAATGCCCGGCCTCGGAAGATCAACACGTCGCAGCCCGACCTAGGCTCAGCAGAGAGGTCCCCGCCGGTCTACATCCTATGCACTCCGGGGTCTGGGCCCATCGCCCGTTGCACTCCGGATCGTTGTGTGCAGGGTGGATACCAGCACCACCCATGTAGTGGATGGCACGATCCTACCGTGCCACAATGCCGAACTGGACATCTGACAAAGCTTCGGCTGATACCACGACGTCGAGGCCCATAACTATTCTTGCGTGGTGGTTAGTGCGTAAAGGCCAAAGGCCAATTCAGAACAAATACCCAAACCATAGTGTATTGTTAGCTCGCGAAGACGAGCAGAGACTCACGATAATGTGACCCCATCGCCCCGTCCTGAGGAAATATGGCAAGGGCAAGCTCATCCCACACGAGGGCTGCCTGACTTCCCGGCCGTGCCTCGTAATCATCTTGCGGGTGCTCTCCGGGCCCGCCCGACTTTCCCAAAGGTCTCAAGTAATGTCAAGGTAACCGTGTGTCCAAACATCAAGGGGAAAACCCAAGGAATCACCCTCGGAGGATTCCACTCGATGTAATCATCAAGGTGAACGTAAGAAAAACCACCCTCGAGGTTCACACTTGAGGGGTTGCACGACAGAGCCGTATCGAGAATGGTGAAGGACGAAATCACCCTTGATGACCACGACCAAATAACTACACTATAGAATTATCATCAGGAGTGTGTTATGAGGGATCACCCTCGGAACTCGATAGTAGCTCTGCAAAGTCGAACAACTAAAGGGGCGTGACGTGACGTGCGGTGTCGGGCTCTGGTCGTCGACCATGTAGTTGAGTCGTCGATGATGAAGCAGGGGCAATAAGGACAAGGTGGAGGTCACTGATGGATCACTAACCAACCTATACTAAACAGTTTAGGATAAGCAGGTAAGGTACAATAGCAGGTACAAAAGCAGGCTATGCATCAGAATAGGAGCAAACAATAACAGTAGCAAAATCTAATGCAAGCATGAGAGAATAGAATGGGCGATATCGGGATGATCAAAGGGGGGGCTTGCCTAGTTCCTCAGACAAGAAGAAGGGGTCGTCGTCGGCGTAGTCGATCACAGGGGCAGCAGCGGTAGTCTCAGGGTCTATCGGAGAGAAGAGGGGGAAGAAACAGTAAATACATAGCAAGTAAGTGCATAACAGGACAACAGGCAGAGCTAGACGTGTTCTAACGCGGTGCTACACGTTACCGGCGAAGGGGTATAACATCCGGGAATGTTTCCCCAGGTCTAGCATTTTTGGACGGATGAAGAGAGAGGGGACGGTTCCATGCTCAGCATGCTAGGGGCATGTGACAGATGAACGGACCGCGTATTCGGATTCGTTGGATTTTTCTAAGCAACTTCCATATAGAAAACATTTTCATCGGAGTTACGGATTATTTTAAATGATTTTTCTAAGTTTTAAACAATTTCTAAAATTATCTAAATTAACAGAAATGGAATTATGATGTCAGCATGACTAGAGGATGACTTCACCAGTCAACACAGGTCGGTTGACCAGGTCAAACCTAACCCATGGGTCCAGCAGGACCCACATGTCAGCCTCTGTTAGCTTAACAGTGGACTAAACTAATCTAACTAAGCAAATTAGGGGTGTGGGCCCCATATGTCAGTGAGTGTTTAGACTAGGATAATTACTTTTTATAAAAAATGTTTATTAAAGTAATTATTAGAGTGGGGGCCCACATGTGAGTGAGAGAAGCCAGCCCAGTCAGCGTTGACCTCGGTCAACTGGTCAAAGTGGGGCCCCTGGGCCCACCAGTCAGTGGCCCAGGCAGTGCCACACGGGTGCCACGTCGGTGACGTCGCCGGAATCACGCCGGCGACCATTCCCGCGGCGGAAGTTTGTCGGAGTTGGCCGGAAAACGGCTACAAGGCACGGTTCGTCGCGTTTTAGATCGTGTTCAAGAGCTGGCGTCGGCGCGCATCACGCGGTGCCACCTGTTGGTCTCGGGAAGGCTCGATACGACGACGGCGAGAGGCGGGACGGTCGCCGGAGTTCGGCCACGTTCGGGTTTGGCGCTACAGGGCTCGACAGAGCGCGGGGATGGGTGCTTCAGGCTCGCACGGGCGTGCTGAGCACGAACCCGAGCTTGTTTGAGCTCAACGGGCGGCGAGGGCACGGCTACGAGCTCGTTGGCTGCGAGGTGCTCGGGCGAGACAAAAGCGGCGGCGGCGGCTACGGGGTGAGGCCGGAGAGAGGGGGAGGTCATGCGGCTGCTCACCGTGAGCCTATAGGTGTGCGTTAGCGGGCTCGGGGAGGACCAACGGCGATGAATCGGCGCCGGAGACGAAGACGGCCGCAGGAGAAAGAAGGGGGGTCGTCAGGCTCGCGATGGTGGCTCCCTTCTCGCTCCGGTTGGTGCAGAGGGAGTAGACGAGGACGGCGCGTCGTTGTGGCACGGTGAGGGGACAGAGAGGTGACGGTGGTCGCGGGATCGACGGCGGCGCGTCGATGACCGCGCACGGGGAGGGCAGATCTGGGACGAGGCAGAGAGGGGGAGAGAGAGAGGCAGGTGGGGATGCGGGGAGGCAAGTGGGGAGGGGAGACAAGGGGAGCCCGAGGCGTCGCTTTTATCCCCTCGGGGCGGCGCCGGCGAGGCTGGTCCGGTGGGGACGAGCCCCTGTAGCGGCTCGGGTCGGGGGAACAGAGAGGAGGGAGGCGACCGGAGGAGATGGGCTGGACCAGTTGGGCCTACTGGGTTGCGCCATCCACGTGGCTAAGGCCCAGGTGACAGTGGGCCTTATCTCTTTTTCCTATTGCATTTTCCTTTCTTTATTAACAGAAGTTGTCTAGAAATAATTAGGGCTGCCAAAACACTTTTGATAAATGTGGAACTGGGCCACATAAATACTTTGTGAAATATGAAACTGCCACCAAATGTTTCAAGGCATTTGGAAGTGACTAGGTATTTTTAGAAATTAAATAAGGCAAGATAAATGTTGCTGGACCAAAAAATAAAATCCCAGGGGCATTTTGGGAACTCAAAAGAGGTTGGTTCCAACATGAAAAATATCCAAGGATTATTTGCCACACTTTGAACATTTTAGTTTTTATGTTTGACAAACTTGGATTTTGACTTTAATTTGAATTGAATTTGAATTATGCTTCGGATCAAATGAGGATTAGTAACAGTAAGAATGATGACTTGGCATCATTAGCAGGAGATTACTGTAGCTTAATTATCCGGGCATCACAATTCTCCTCCACTAAAAGAAATCTCGTCCCGAGATTTAAGGGGTGAAGTAAGGGGGAAAGACTCGAGAAGGACGGAGCTCAACTCAAGATAGGTACTTGGGGGCTATCTCAGTGAACGAGGCATAGAGGCATCTCTCGAGTTGAAATTAAAGGAAGTCATCGTGAGCAAGGTAAGGAGGTGCAATAAGAAGCTTCAACCGGGTAGACGACCCTTCGATGTCTGAAACAGAGTGTGAAAGGGGCTCAGAGCATCGAGAATAAGTATTGCATCTGATATCGGAACAGATCACAAGAAGGTGGCTCGTGAATTACATACGAAGCCAAGCGCGAGGGATAACTTGGAAAACAAGGGGAGTCAGGTTTCGATCCTGTGAAACTGTGGGTTATGGGCCCATCATGTGGGTTAAAAGCAGGAAGGGTGCTAACATTTGCACGGTCATGATACAAGGCAGATCAGAGGACAACATGTCAGTTATGTTGGCAACAACATTGGTACCAAGGGCGAGGGACGAAGAGAACCATTTTCCTGCTTGTTAAGACGAGGTGGACCAATAGGCAAAGTTCTCGTCCATCGGTGGCTACTGGAATGTCATCAACAATAGTAACAAGGTCTTACAGACAGAGCTTGTACATTGAGGCATTTACATAAGCAGCGAATTATCACTGCTCGGATATGTTATGTTACAAGAAAGTTTAAACAAAACAATGGAAAGGAAAGTGTAGACATCGAATTAGTTATCGGCGTTCTCGAGTGTCTAACATCTCAGAACCCGTAGAAACTTGGAATCAATGAGAATTAATAGTTCATGAAGAACACATAAGATGTTATGTATTTCCGTGATATTCTCGAGATACTAGAGGTTAATACCCGAGGGTAGAGCAGAATAGAGGTTGGACAGATGAAATGATCTGTAGAAGACAAGTACTTCAACTTGTCCGAGAAATCAAAGGAGAACTATCATGGTCGAAACCACGGATGAAAAGGACCAAACAAAGATACAAGATGAACTTATCACAAGGGGATTATTATTGTTACAAGAAGCTTCCGTGATAAGTTCCACATTGGGTCCATGGGCATGAACACAAAGTTCAAGGTCGACTCCCACTTCTCCAATGCATAACTTTCATTCACTTCTCGTTTTTGAAGAAGTTGTAATGTTGAAATTTAACCTGGCGAAAAGCCAGTAGAGTATAACCCGCATAACTTTCGAGTTCACACGAATTTATGGAAGACATAGATTCAACCCATAGGGGCATCTTAGGAACATATATCACAAACTTCATGAGTAAATAACTCAAGCCCGGAAGCAGAGTATGGTTGACAAGAGCGGGGATACAATTTACCAAATGCATTATGTATCCGAGGAAAGGCTCTCAAGGTTACTGAATATGAAGGACGTAGTCGGATAAAACCCAACAAAGGATATGGTGGTCCACAAGGGATCTGATATGAGTATCGGTACTCACCCAGAAGAAGAAAGAATGCAAGGATATCAGATTATAGAAACAACTGATTAATTCAAAGCTTAACTGCAAAGGAATTACTATTTCCAAGACGGTGGATCAGAAGCAGTGGCTCTGATCAAAGACAAGTAAGTTGAATAGACATAGATCAACAATCAATCAAGGGTTGATTTGTCAAACACCGGCTCATGTCCGGAGTGACGTCTGAACCAAATGGAAGAATTCTAGTTGTGATTGATGATTGCAAGCATGCACAAACATATCGAATCAAATTTTCAGAAAGACGATGACAAAGGATACTACTAAATTTTGTCAGACATATGGAAAGTATCCATAATGCAAGCTGACAAGTATTTGCAGAGCAATGGTTGGAGAGGATTATTGGAAGATCGGATAGTATTCCAAAGTAATTTGTGAAACACATGAACAGTTGTGGATGAACGGATACTCGGCAAGCGCGAGTAATTATCCGTAGGGGTATTCATGTGGAAAAGGGTTGCAAGGCAGTAGGCTCAACGGGTTCTCAGGATAATAGAGAGTAATTCGGGGCATCTTGTAATAACAAGAGCAACTGGGGATGAAAGTATGAAAGACAACGTAGGTAGTTACACATAAGGATTTATCGGTGGTAGGGATCGCAATGGCGAAGGGTATAAGGGTCTCACGAAAACATCTAAGAGTATTGACGGTGTCCTGGACTAGGGGGTACTCACCACGTCGTCTCCCGATCAGTTGGATTGGGCTGAGGATCCCCATGGTCAGATACTCATGGGCCATCCCGCATAGCTTGTCGATACAAGGAAGATTCCACAAGACTTGGCGATCAAGACAAGGACTCCTCCCCACCGGCGATTCGGCTAGGACTCTTGTTATCCTAGGCCTCGGTGCATTATATAAACCGAGGCCAAAGCTAGTCGATAGACAATCTCATATACAACAATCATACCATAGGCTAGCTTCTAGGGTTTAGCCTCTTTGATCTCGTGGTAGATCCACTCTTGTAACACACATCATCAATATTAATCAAGCGGGACGTAGGGTTTTACCTCCATCAAGAGGGCCCAACCAGGTAAAACATCGTGTCCCTTGTCTCCTATTACCATCCGCCTAGACGCACAGTTCGGGACCCCTACCGAGATCCGCCGGTTTTGACACCGACATTGGTGCTTTCATTGAGAGTTCCACTGTGTGTCCGCAAAAGGTCGATGGCTCGCTGCGCAGATCAATCGCGACTTCGCATCTTCGTCACCAGCTTGATTGGTCACCTTGGTTCGACCAAGGACTCGCCCTATCTCCGATCGTCAGGTTCGGATGAGGGCCTTCATCAACATCAACTCCGATCTCTATCAAGATCATGGAGGAATCATCCAGGGAGCCCGGGGGCTCAACGTCAAACATTGCCCTAGGGCGACCGTACTGTTTTTTCTGGACGACGGACTTGTGTCCGCCGCCACCGCCTCCTCAAGCGTCGTTTTAACGATCGCTTCGGTGGAATTGTGCGGAATTGAATCTGCAACAACCCTGGAAAATTTCGTCGAGTTCCGATGGAGGAATCTCTGGCAATCTCCGATATACCGGAGCCACATTGAATCTGGACGAGAATCCGGACGAGTTTAGGGCGTGGTGTCCAGCTTCTGGCTCGGACCTCCTTCGGAAGATCCAACCGTTGATCGGCTGCGGAACTCCTGTATCTACCACCCCTCAAAATTTCAGCTCGATCCGACTGTCCAAACTCCGGGAACCTTCCGATTAGTGCATCACTTTTCGGATCTGTTTTCTGCGCGAAAACGAATCCGACCCGAGTTCGTCTTTTTTATGAACGGGATTTCGGACATCCTTTTTGAAGGAAGTTTTGTGTGGGGTGTTGTGTTTTGTTTCCGAACACATCCCACTAATTTTGAAATCTTTTGAACATGATCTTCAATATCATGCTGGTGTCAAACCAGTCCGGCAATATTGCTCCACGGCTGCCGACCTGTGCTAGACACGTCGTCACTTTGTTGAGCCGAGTTCAACTTCTTCGGATCATCATCTCGGCAAGCCGAACAAAAGTCCGGCATCGCGAAGGATAAATCATCACCAACATCGCCGCCCCACGGATTACACGGAGCGGTCATACCAGCATTGCCGCACGGTCGCTTCATCAAGCCGGCATCGACCACGTCTCGACCTACATCGGCAGGGCCGCACTATTGCTTCTTCAAGCTGGTGTCCATCACGTCGACCTACTTCGACATCTCGGCTGGACCGGGGGCTTTGCCATCTCTTCATCAACCTACTCCAGACACTTCGGCGTCACTAGCCGACCAGGCAATGGATGCGCGGATCGAGTCCCAATTTTGGGAATCACCTTCCTTCGGATTGCTATGACAAATAAACCAGGTGCTATTAATCCTAGTATTTCTTTTTGCTTGTTTGGGTTAATTTTTTCCAAGGAATTATTACTCTGGTTTGTCCATCATATGTACACAGGTCTATCAAATGGTGGCCGCATTATCGACGGTCGCATGATGGTTTGGTCAGTTTCCGTATATAGTCCGGCAAACGCCGCATCTGGAACTCGGACCGACCTGTGAATCCAGGCTTTGACACGCCTTTATTGCATTACACCGACGACCTGCATCGACATTGACTTCGGCTCCAGGCCATATTTCTTTTATTACTCACTTTGCATAAATTATTTATTATGCAACGATTTTTTTTACTATTATCTCTGGTTTGCACTATTTTTGTGCACGGAAAATGATCCAAATGACTATATCTTTTGACGTCACCTCGGCTGGACGGGGGGCTTCGTCATCACTTCATTACCCCATGCCAGGGACTTCGGCATCACTCTGCCATCCTGCATTGACCGTGCTATGTCACCACTTCACAGTGTCGAGCTATTGCTCCGCCACCTCGGGACCGGCTTGGGGGATGGAACCTTGTCCCGCATCAAGCTCGGACCGCATCGTCAATACCGAACACATTAACCAGCTAAGTTGCCTTCCTGCTCAAAGTTTTAAATTTCTAACTCGTGTTCGGTTCGACCAAGCATTATACTTTTTTGGAAAAAAGTTGCTTGTGAAAATTTTCCTTGTCGAAACTTTGTTCAAGACACTTGACGCGCTACCCGCTCATTATACTCGGGGCTTCTTTATGTGCTTATTAATTCGGCTTTATGCCCAACGCATGTGTCAAACTTCCGCATGTACCTTTTATTCACCATTATATGCATCGACATGACTTAAGTTTTGGCCAAGCTGGGTTGCTGGCTCCTGATTTGCCCCTCGCTCCCGATTGTTCGGCTAGGTGGTAAAGGAGCACCTCTGCGATTGTTACCGCCGGTCACCGGATGTGTACCTCGACCGGGTGAAGCGAAAGCTAGCGTTCTTAAGGGAATACTCGGTCGGTGAACTAAAAGATGATTTCTTACCTATTCATTTACCTGCCCCGGATGTTTTTCTCTCTTTTTCGCAGTCCGGACATGCACTTTAGGGCATGCCTCCCAGAAAAGGAACCCTTAACGGAACTATTCTCCCTGGAAGATGTTTCTTACTAACCATGTAATATAACATAACTAGTTGGGCACTTGTCTGTTAAAGCACTAATGACCCCTACGCCTGGTCTCCACGCTTGTCCCGGTTTTTATAACCGCGAGGGTATTCGGACACACTCCGGACTATTGGGTCCAGAGGTTGAAGCAAAAAGGTCCGCTACAACAAACGATCTACAATCCGGCTAGAAGGCATTTTTACATGTCACCTTACATTATATAGACAACTTTTACCCAAGTCACTTGGGGGCTCTTATGTTTATTTGAGCCGTTTTATACTAAGTGTTTTTCTTCCTAGTTGTTGCAAAGTTTTTTATTTATCACTCCTTTTTTCGACACGAGTGTGCGGTCACTAGCCGGGGAGCCTAATTTCTCTCTCAAAACCGCTAGAGTTTAGTTTTCTAAACTGGCCTAATGAGAAGTACTCCGCCTTCGGGATGGAAGACTGAAGGCGTAGGCTGACCCGCTTGAAGTCTTGAGATAGGATGTGTCATGTTAAAGCACGGCAGAAGCACTTTTTTTTTCTAAAGTCCAATTTTCGGATTGGCATCGAATACTTGATCTTGTTTGGACGTCATGTTTTTACTGACGTTTTTTTGGTTTTCCAAGCTTTTGGCACTTTTAAACTATTTGTGTGTTTTCAACAAAAGTCTCGCAGTGCAACGCCGGACACCTTTAGAGATTCGGCAAAAACATTCTCGGATATTGCTATATATGCATCAGTTTCGAGTTGTGTCTTCGGTCAAATAGTTGGGTTGCCTGCTCCGCTTGCCTCCTACGCCCGCTTTGTTCGGCTAGGTGTGCAAAGGAGAACCATCGCGATTGTGCTTCCAGCTCGCATGGTCAAGCACCTCGATGGAGAAAGCCAAAACCGACCGTCACAATAGGTGTAAACTGGTCAGCGATCCGATGACTATATTAAATGACGGGCCATTCATAACATTGGTCAAGTGTTTACGGCTCGACCTCAACTGTCAGCCAACACTACCGGGGCTATTAATCGCCTCCCAAACTAAATCCTCGATCTTTTGCTCTTACATTGAGCTGAGGCTTCATGATCATGCTTAGCATGACAACCCAAAGAAAGGAACCGATAGCGGGACTATTTTCTTTGGAAGACATTTCTTCTATTAAATAGTAATATAACATATCTCTCTGCGTACCTTTGTTTATAAAACCGTATGGCCAGATTGCCTTGTTTGTCGTAAATCTTTGCCCTTATAAAGGCTTTATAAAGTAGGACAAACACTCCTCGCCATCGGCGAGGAGGTTGAAGCCGATGGTCGGTCAACAAAGTTTTGTACAATGCGGATCCGAGCATTAATGACATAAAGTACTTGGATACATAGAGTCATTACACATAATTTGTGATTTTATGGATATTGATCCTTAATTCGGCCACCCGTGCCCGCATTACGGCTCGGGGGCTACTGAGCTTCGGGCTTATTATTTACAAATATTAAAGGGGCATATTGATCCCCTGATCTGTTGTTGCCACCCGACCAGTGTCTCGGGGGCTACTGCATTGCTTGTTCTATGCAGAAAATCTTAAGTGCAATACAGTTTTCGAGGAGATTTTGATCCTCAGGTTGGTCGACCGCACCCAACCTGAGTCTTGAGGACTGAGCACGCCGTTTTTTGCGTCCCGAAGTATTCTGCCGAGCTAGGACTTGATCCTCGGACCGATTTTGCAAATCAACTTGAGTCTCAAAGATTCTACGGGATCAGCGGTCTTATGTCATCCTTCATGTGCATCTCGGGTTTTAGACCATACCCACCTTGAGGGCTACTGGCTATGTATCTCGGCAGAGAATAAATTGCACCAATCAAAAATATTGACAAAAATCGGCCCACATTCGGGGTGGTGCACCACCTCGGAAGCAGTCCGGCATAAAGCTCGGACGCTAGTGGCTGGCTCCATAGAGGGTATTTCCGGCATTAAAGCTCGGCTAAACTCCTTCAAACTTCTTTGAACCAAGGTGATTTACGACACCTCGGATACAGTCCGGCGTTGGAGCTCGGATGCATAGTCCGGTGTTGGAGCTCGGATACATAGTCCGGTGTTAGAGCTAGGAAGCAGTCCGGCATTGGTGCTCGGCTGCAAAAGATACCTCGAATGCAGCCCGGCGTTGGAGCTCGGACGCAAGAGGACGCTGCCGCCCGGGAACAACTCCAAACCCGAGGTGTGGCATAAAAATAACAAGGCATTGATAAAGGCCGGAAACTTAAAGGGGCTCCTCGGATACCCGACGTATAAACTCGTCGAATGCATTTCGCGATCCTCAAGATCAAGATGAGAAGATATGTTGAACCAGTTTTCAAGACCGCAAATCAAGATGAAGAACAGTTTGAAGAATCGAGGAGCGCCCCTAACTTGAAGACCGGTTCAGGGGCTCTCGACGGTGTCCTGTACTAGGGGTACTCACCACGCCGTCTCCCGATCAGTTGGATTGGGCCGAGGATCCCCATGGTCAGATACTCATGGGCCAGTCCGGACGGTTGCCGATACAAGGAAGATTCCACAAGACTTGGCGATCAAGACAAGGACTCCTCCCCACCGGCGATTCGGCTAGGACTCTTGTTATCCTAGGCCTCGGTGCATTATATAAACCGAGGCCAAAGCTAGTCGATAGACAATGTCATATACAACAATCATACCATAGGCTAGCTTCTAGGGTTTAGCCTCTTTGATCTCGTGGTAGATCCACTCTTGTAACACACATCATCAATATTAATCAAGCAGGACGTAGGGTTTTACCTCCATCAAGAGGGCCCGAACCTGGGTAAAACATCGTGTCCCTTGTCTCCTTTTACCATCCGCCTAGACGCACAGTTCGGGACCCCCTACCCGAGATCCGCCGGTTTTGACACCGACAAGTATCTTCAGAATCTTCTGGTGCACCAATCAATCATCTGGAGCGAGGGGCTCCCAGGGAGAAGTATTTACGAGAACCTAGAGTTATTGTTTGCAAAATCATTTAACCCGAGTAGAAGAGAGATCAGATTCCCAGAGTATAGACGAGGAGTAAAAGATCCTAATACCACCCAATGGCGACGTGGGCCGATAAGCCACACATCCATGTTAGTAAAACCGTTTTTCTTTGACTAGACTCAACTTCGGCCAAGGAGTTGGAAAGGGGGATCCTACAGGCAGTCGGCTCTGATACCAACTTGTGACGCCCCCAATTCGATCGTACACTAATCATACACGCAAACATGTACGATCAAGATCAGGGACTCACGGGAAGATATCACAACACAACTCTAGACACAAATCAAAATAATACAAGCTTTATATTACAAGCCATGGGCCTCGAGGGCTCGAATACAAGCTTGATACACAAGAGTCAGCGGAAGCAACAATATCTGAGTACAGACATAAGTTAGACAAGTTTGCCTTAAGAAGGCTAGCATAAAAGCAACACGATCGAAGAGGCAAGGCCTCCTGCCTGGGACCTCCTAACTACTCCTGGTCGTTGGCGGTCTCCACGTAGTAGTATCCGTCGGCGGTGGCATCTGGCTCCAAGGATCCACCATCTGGTTGCATCAACCAGAAAGAAGAAAGAAGGGGGAAAAGGGGGGAGCAAAGCAACCGTGAGTACTTATCCAAAGTACTCACAAGCATCAGATCTATACTAAGTATGCATTGGTATCAAATGGAAAGGCTGTATCTGTGGACTGAACTGCAGAATGCCAGAATAGAGGGGAAGGCCTAGCCTATCAAAGACTAGCATCTTCAAGCAGCTCCACGCATCTTACAGCATGTAGAAAAGTAGAGAATAGCAGTTTTAATTAACAAACATGTTGTAACATTAATGCCCAGAGATCCTTCCTCGACTCCCTGCGAGAAAGCAATCCCGGAGCCACATAACTTAAGTATCCATTTCTAGTTGTATTAGATCAAGATATAAGTCTGAACGTCCATTACCATGGACACGGTATTCGAATAAAGATCTTCCCTGCAGGGGTGCACCACATTTTCCAACACGCTCGATCACTCTGGCCGGACACACCTTTCTGGGGTCAATGCTCGGCCTTGGAAGATCAACACGTCGCAGCCCGACCTAGGCTCAGCAGAGAGGTCCCCGCTGGTCTACATCCTAAGCACTCCGGGGTCTGGGCCCATCGCCCGTTGCACTCCGGATCGTTGTGTGCAGGGTGGATACCAAAGACCACCCGTAGTGGATGGCATGATCCGACCGTGCCACAATGCTGAACTGGACATCTGACAAAGCTTCGGCTGATACCACGACGTCGAGGCCCATAACTATTCTCGCGTGGTGGTTAGTGCGTAAATGCCAAAGGCCAATTCAGAACAAATACCCAAACCATAGTGTATTGTTAGCTCGTGGAGACGAGCAGAGACTCACGTTAATGTGACCCCGTCACCCCGTCTTGAGGAAATACGGCAAGGGCAAGCCCAGCCCACACGAGGGCTGCCTGACTTCTCGGCCGTGCCTCGTAATCATCTTGTGGGTGCTCTCCGGGCCCGCCCGACTTTCCCAAAGGTCTCAAGTAATGTCAAGGTAACTGTGTGTCCAAACATCAAGGGGAAAACCCAAGGAATCACCCTCAGAGGATTCCACTCGATGTAATCATCAAGGTGAATGTAAGAGGAATCACCCTCGAGGTTCACACTTGAGGGGTTGCTCGACAGAGCCGTATCGAGAATGGTGAAGGAGGAAATCGCCCTCGATGACCATGACCGAATAGCTACACTATAGAATTATCATCAGGAGTGCGTTATGAGGGATCACCCTCAGAACTCGATAGTAGCTCTGCAAAGTCGAACAACTAAAGGGGCGTGACGTGATGTGCGGTGTCGGGCTCTGGTCGTCGATCATGTAGCTCGAGTCGTTGATGATGAAGCAGGGGCAATAAGGACAAGGTGGAGGTCACTGATGGATCAATAACCAACCTATACTAAACAGTTTAGGATAAACAGGTAAGGTACAACAGCAGGTACAAAAGCAGGCTATGCATCAGAATAGGAGCAAACAATAACAGTAGCAAAATCTAATGCAAGCATGAGAGAATAGAATGGGCGATATCGGGATGATCAAAGGGGGGGCTTGCCTAGTTGCTCAGACAAGAAGAAGGGGTCGTCGGCGGCGTAGTTAATCACAGGGGCAGCAACGACAGTCTCGGGGTCTATCGGAGAGAAGAGGGGGAAGAAACAGTATATACATAGCAAGAAAGTGCATAATAGGACAACATGCAGAGCTAGACGTGTTCTAACGTGGTGCTACACGTTATCGGCGAAGGGGGATAACATCCGGGAATGTTTCCCCAGGTTTAGCATTTTCGGACAGATGAAAAGAGAGGGGACGGTTCCATGTTCAGCATGCTAGGGGCATGTGACAGATGAACGGACCGTGTATTCGGATTTTTTGGATTTTTTTGAGCAACTTCCATATAGAAAACATTTTCATCGGAGTTACAGATTATTTTAAATGATTTTTCTAAGTTTTAAACATTTTCTGAAATTATCTAAATTAACAGAAATGGAATTATGACGTCATCATGACTAGAGGATGACGTCACCAGTCAACACAGGTCGGCTGACCAGGTCAAACCTGACCCGTGGGTCCAGCAGGACCCACATGTCAGCCTCTGTTAGCTTAACAGTGGATTAAACTAATCTAACTAAGCAAATTAGGGGTGTGGGCCTCATATGTCATGGAGTGTTTAGCATGGATAATTACTTTTTATAAAAATGTTAATTAAACTAATTATCAGAGTGGGGGCCCACATGTTAGTGAGAGAAGCCGGCCCAGTCAGTGTTGACCTCGGTCAACTGGTCAAAGTGGGGCCCCTGGGCCCACCAGTCAGTGGCCCAGGCGGTGCCACGCGGGTACCACGTCGGTGACGTCGCCGGAATCACGGCGGAAGTTCGCCGGAGTTGGCCAGAAAACGGCTACAAGGCTTGGTTTGCCGCGTTTTCGATCGCGTTCGAGAGCTGGCGTCGGCGCGCATCACGCGGTGCCACTTGTTGGTCTCGGGGAGGCTCGATACGATGACGGCGAGAGGCGGGGCCATCGCCTGAGTTCGGCCACGTTCGGGTTTGGTGCTATGGGGCTCGACAGAGCGCGGGGATGGGTGCTTCGGGCTCGCATGGGCGTGCTGAGCACGAACCCAAGCTTGTTTGAGCTCGACAGGCGGTGAGGGCACGGCTACGAGCTCGTCGGCTGCGAGGTGCTCGGGCGAGGCAAAAGCGATGGCCGCGGCTACGAGGAGAGGCCGGAGAGAGGGGGAGGTCATGCGGCTGCTCATCGTGAGCCTGTAGGTGTGCGTTAGCGGGCTCGGGTAGGACCAACAGCGACGAATCGGCGCCGGAGACGAAGACGGCCGCAGGAGGAAGAAGGGGCTCGTCGAGCTCGCGGTGGTGGCTCCCTTCTCGCTCCGGTTGGTGCAGAGGGAGTAGACGAGGACGACGCATCGTTGTGGCACGGTGAGGCGACGGAGAGGTGACGGTGGTCGCGGGATCGACGGCGGCGTGTCGATGACCGCGCACGGGGAGGGCGGATCTGGGACGAGGCACAGAGGGAGAGAGAGAGGCAGGTGGGGATGCGGGGAGGCAAGTGGGGAGGGGGAGACAAGGGGAGCCCGAGGCGTCGCCCTTATCCCCTCGGGGCGGCAGCGCCAAGGCTGGTCCGGCGGGGACGAGCCCCTGTAGGGGCTCGGGTCGGGGGAACAGAGAGGAGGGAGGCGACCGGAGGAGATGGGCTGGACCAGTTCGGCCTGCTGGGTTGCGCCATCCAGGTGGCTAAGGCCCAGGTGACAGTGGGCCTTATCTCTTTTTCCTATTGCATTTTCCTTTCTTTATTAACAGAAGTTGTCTAGAAATAATTAGGGCTGCCAAAACACTTTTGATAAATGTGGAACTAGGCCACATAAATACTTTGTAAAATATGAAACTGCCACCAAATGTTTCAAGGCATTTGGAAGTGACTAGGTATTTTTAGAAATTAAATAAGGCAAGATAAATGTTGTTGGACCACAAAAATAAAATCCCAGGGGCATTTTGGGAACTCAAAAGAGGTTGGTTCCAACATGAAAAATATCCAAGGATTATTTGCCACAGTTTGAACATTTTAGTTTTTATGTTTGATTGACAAACTTGGATTTTGACTTTAATTTGAATTGAATTTGAATTATGCTTCGGATCAAATGAGGATTAGTAACAGTAAGAATGATGACCTGGCATCATTACCAGGAGATAACTGTAGCTTAATTATCCGGGCGTCACACACACTTACTTCACTACAAAAAAATACACTTCCGTGATGATACGCGTTTGTTACAGTAGGTCGCGTTTTTTGCCATGCATGTACATCCATGACGATTTTATGACAGAATCAAGATAGTCATACCGTCTTTGTCGTAGAAGTGTTCCATGACATTACCAAAATTATCATCACGGAAGTGTCCACTTCCATGATGATAAATCGCGCATCACAGAAGTGCTTTCGTCAAGGGTGACCGACACGTGGCATCCACCGTAACGGAACGTCGTTAAGCTATCGGGTCGGGTTTTGGATCCGATAACCCATTAACAGCCCCGACCAATGGGAAATTTTCACGTGTAAAATTCTTATTGGCCGGACGAAACACGTGTCAGCTCGTTAGTGGGTCAGATAGGCGCCTATGATATGTCGACACGTGGCACGGCCCAACAGTGGCCCATTTAGCTTACAAAGCCGACCCGTTTGACTTGGTCAAAAGTTAAAGGGCTGAGCCATGAAAAGCATGTTAACAGTCTCTTTGCAAATAGCCCATTTTACGGCCCGTTAACTCACGACCCGTTAGGCCCTAAAGGAAATCGGCCCAACAACGTCATGTGGGCCGTCGAATATAATACCAGCCCATTTCACCTTCGGCCCATGTATGGCCCACGACGTCTTTCGGCCCATATGAGGCCTTCGTATCTTTCGGCGCATTACAGGCCCACGGTGACTATAGCCCATAATGAACAGTAATTTTCTTTATACCTGTTAACGGCCCGTGATTTACATGGGCTGTTTCCAGCCCGTGTTAGCTTTCGGCCTATTGACAGCCCATACGTTCTTTGGCTCCTTTTCAGCCCTCGATTACTTTCGGCCCGTTACTGGCCTGTTTCCCTAATTGGCCAAATTCGGCCCATGGCAAGAGTCGGCCCGTTACTGGCATGTTCCACTAATGGGCCAAATTCGGCCCATGGCTAGAGTCGGCCCGTTACTGGCCTGTTACCCTAATGGGCCAAATTCGGCCCATGGCAAGAGTCGGCCTGTTTCTGGCCTGTTAACCCGTTGCGCCATTTCCAGCCTGTCCTATATTCTGGCTCATTAACGACCCATTATGCCTGTGACAGAATTAAGCCTTTGATGTCCTACGGCCTGTTAACGGCATGTTACCGTGCTGGGCCGATACCAATTACGCCCGATTATGGCCCATGTAGACCCATTTATCCGACGGCCCGAGGCCCACCGATTGCAGGCCCATTTATCGACGGCCCGTAGGAGACCCGTGGATCCTACGGCCTGTATATGGCCCATGGTAGTTGCGGCCACTAGCAAACCAAGGAAAAAGAAGACTAGGAAATAAATAAGGCCGAAACTAACGCTAGGCTATTAAGGCGATTGCACAGATTACATCCACTCGGCATCAAAGATCGCCACCAAGGCAAATATAGGGAACACCCTACACTATACAAAAATGGCTTGTGTTTTCTTGAAAGGTGGCTGCACGTTAAGAATAAATTTTGTATCGCACCAAAACAAATTATAACTATATAACAAAAGGAAGGTTGGCATAAAACTTAACAGTCTAGCGTATAAATGCACCACCGAAGTTCGAAGCTCACCATTTGACCGACTATTACGTTTTCATGTTGTATTGTCCGATGGTGCACCATAACCCTCACCTTCATTTCCCCTAGGCTCCTGAACAACATAGCAAATGTCTGATAGTCTGGTTTCAAAACCATGCATATCTTGACGACATTGAGCAATGTTTCTCCTTGTTTCACAAAGGGTCTCTGTTAGGGAATGGACTTGTGTCTGGAGCGCAGTTTGGACGATATTGCCTTAACAACCAACCCAAGATACGCAGAACGTGCTTTTGGCACTGTTAGTGGACAGTCTTCACCCACCGCAGCAAGAGCGACATTGCGGTTATAGTTGCCTCGCCACCTTCGAAGGTGGCGGTTCCACCATTTTTTTCATAGCTCATTTGAAAAGTTGAGGTTTTACATTAGTAGTACCGTAACGTAAGATATTAAGGAGGCAACAAAACCAAACAAAATAGCTTTGATCTATATACAGAACTTATTCTGGTGAACCCATGTAAAATATTAGTTGTATTTTATTGCAAAGTACATAATAAAACCAGGTTCCAAACATACGACCATGTACCATCGCTAATGTATTGTCTATTTCTTCACATTGTATTGAGGGCTAAGGATGAAGAGACGAAGTTTATAATACGGTAAGCATAGTATGACGTCGTTCATATCACAAAACAACTGAGAACAGACAAACATGCAATTGTAACGTTGTGTTGGAAAGTCCAGCACGGAACTAGATTACAGGTCAAGATCAAAGGAACATCACTACTCTCTTTTAAACCTTGTAAGGTGCAATGATACGCTAAGACAATTGTGTATAAAATTGAAAAGAGTAATAGACATTGGCTGCAAACCATGTAGTTCAAGGCACAAGTCAGAGTAAGTAGTAGTTAAAAGGCATGAGGATTAAGGACTTACAACAGCGGCTTTGACTGGTGTAGTCATGCCCTTCTTCTTGCTGGTGTGACAGTCCTTGAAGATTTCCACAACATTTGGTGCAGGTACTTTTTGGTCCTTGCGGGCTTCATTTGGAACAAGTCAATATAGATCTGATAATATGGTACAGCGAAAAGAGTGAAACAGCAGCTAATTACAAGAGCCTCGCGAGTGCAATATAGCTACGGGATCCCGTAAATGCATTGAATTTCACTTTAAATGCGGTTGGCCTTGTTCTTTGAACAGGTCACCTACAAGAAGATAAGATTTGTGTGGCACATGCGTAAATAGGACTTCAACATGTGATCTGATGACATATATATAATGTACCTGATACTTCGGATCGGACCAGTGTTTAACGAGGCCTCTCCAGTCTTCATCAGATATATTTTCCATGGGAGATGTTTGGGCAAGTTCACTGTTAGCCTTGCCTTCAAAGTGAGTTTTCCTCAAGTTATACCGATACTGTCACAGAGTAGACTTGAAAACATGGGTGCAAGCTTGTCTTGTTGCATCATCTTGGCTATCCAACTTGAACCTCATCTGTTGAAAATTATGGGAGTCTCATTATCAGCAACCTAGAAAGTATTGGACAGAGCAAGACGATATTACTAGTTTCCATACATAACCATACTTACAGATAAATGGTCGAGTAAGATGTTGAACTGGGTTTCGTCTTTGTCATTCCTGTACTGAATCCATGTTGGGAGGATACGTACATGACACCTAACAGCAACCGCTGCCTCGATACTTACTTGGTGACTCAGAGCATAACGTGGCCTTTTAAACCTGCCTCAAAACGGATCTCCATTCTTCCTCCTCTAGATTTAGTTAACCTATCGAGCATTATCCCTGATGTTTGTTTCCTCTTGCGCCTAGGTGCTAGTCCAACAACAAACATAGGAAGTGTTAGTGTACATCAAACTGTGAGACTACATATAAAGAAGCATGCAACTGTAACTTGACTCCAGCAACTACCTTCTTGCTGTTGAAGCTCACAAGGTTCATCTCATATTGCCAACTCGTCTTGTGTCAAGAGTGCTTGGGAAGTAGTGTCAGGTGGCAAGGGAGCTTGGGAACGTGCTGCTAGCTCAGTTGACGCACGAGTACGTCGTGCAGCTGGTAGTACTGTGGTAGGTGTTGCAAGAACTAGGGTTGTCTCTGCTTGTTTGGTGGCAACTATTTGTTTCTGTTTGTCTTTTTTTGCAACTCGTGTAGCATCGGATGCCGTGTTTGTTGAATTTTCTGCTGGACTTTGACCTTCTATTGCACCATCAGTACCAGCAGAATCTGCAGGATTCATCCGCTTCTCATTCCCTGCCATTCTGTGTTTCTTCCTCTTTCTCTGTGCCATGTTAAGTCAAGCCGACAAGAAAAACGAATAACAATTTAGTTCTTTAGAACAAATTGATGCATGACACAGACGAACTGAACTTTGATGTTATACAACCACATGATAGGAGGATGTAATATGTATGAAAAACATGACGAAAGAGATAACCAGAACTATGATGTGTAAACTAAGAAGACGACATTTCACCAAATTAGAAGCAATGCAATGGAAGGTAGACACCATATGAAAGATGCTACAAATATCGCTCTGCCAAGTTAATAGTGTCTCATCATAAATGGCGTTTAAACAAATGGGAAGCAGTACAAGAAATAAATCATATGCAAGATGCAAACAACATCACACTACCATGTTAGAGGTCTCTCATCATTAGTGCCATTGCGTATTCACAGCATTGCATATTCACAGCTTATGATGTGTAAACTAAGGAGAAGGCATTTCAACAAATTAGAAGCAATGAAAGCTAGACATCATATGAAAGATGAACGAATATCACTCTACCAAGTTAAAAATGTCCCGTCATAAGTGCCATTTCAACAAATTAGTAGTACAAGCTAGAAAAGAATGTGAGATGTAACCTATATCACACTCCGAAGTCAAACGTGTCTTATGATAAGTGATTGCTGCAGGTTACACAACAGTAGTAATTTGATGTAAGAACATGGTGTGATAGACAGATATTGTATGTTCTAGAAATAGGAACACGTGTCTTATTCAAGTATAATGTGTAAAGTAAGCAGATGGAATTCAACAAAATTAGAAGCAATACAAGCTAGACATCACACATAACATGCAACCACATATAACAGTGCCAAGTTAGAGGGAGCATCGGTGATGCTGCACTAGGGGAGATGTGCTCATCATAAACACAACTTTGTTGAGTGTCTATGCATGTGTTGTCTTGGAAATCATCTTGGGGGTGTGGAGGAGTAGAAACTGTAGAGGTCCTCCGTTCGGAAGGAGCACCTTTATCCGCTGCCTTGCTAACTTCCTTCCGCTTTATTGATTTTGAATTGTCAAGTAAAACCGACAAGAAAAAGCAATAAAATTCTCTCTTCAGAACTCATTCATGCATGATACTGACAATCACTACTTTGATGTAAGGCAAACACATGATACCAGGATGGAATATGTACGAAAAACAGGACGGCATGGCATGTTCACAACTGTTTTGTAAACTAAGCTGAAACCATTCCAGCAAAAAGAAGCAATGCAAGCTAGACACCACATGAAAGATGCAACTAATATGACTCTGCCAAGTTAAAAGCGTCCCATCATAAATGGAATTTCAACAAATTAGAAGCAGTGCATGCTATAAATCATATGAAAGATGCAACTAATATCGCACTGCATATACTAAAGGTGTCTCGTCATGTTGATTGATGCGGGATACAAAAAGAATAGTTTTATGTAAGGACATGCTTAATAGACAGATGTACTATGTACTAAATACAGAAAGGTATGTCACATTAACAGGTATAATGTATAAGCTAAGCAGACTAGCACATGTAGTTTAACCAGATTGGAAGAATTACAATCTAGACACCATATGCAACATGCAACCACATATCATGCTGCCAAGTTAGAGCAAGCACCTGTGATGCTAGTGTAGGGGAAATGCTGTAATCAACTACAGAGCTACGTTCACTATCTTCATGTAGCATTTCTGTTTCTTGAGAGTCATGTCGGGAGGCTGACGCTGCATTCTTTAAATGAGGAGTAGTCCCCTTGCCTGCCTGCCTCGTCATAAGTGATTGATGAGGGATACACAAGAACATTAGTTTGATGTAAGAACATGGTTAATACACAGATGTACTAGTATGTACCAAAAACAGAAAGACATGTCATATTCAAAGGTATAATGTGTAAGATAAGCAGATGCAATTTAACCAAATTGGAAGCAATACAAGCTAGACATCCGGCTGGAGTGGTGAGCATGATCATCTAGGACCTGAGAGCCTGGTGGGAGGCGGGCTGCTTCGCCACCATCGTAGCTTTTTAGTTGGCTTCCAGGTGATGCCTATCTTTGCTGGGCTTGTCACTGGCTCGGCTAGTGCCCTGACTAGCTATTTGTCTTCTGGTGCTCACGGGATGGTGGTTCATGTAAAAAAATATCTTTCCTTATCTTATCGACTTCGGCCTTTCGAATACAAGCTAGACACCATATGGAACATGCAACCACATATGACACCGCTGGTTAAAGCAAGCACACAGGATGGTGGTTCATTGCGGCGAGGTCATCAACTCGAGCTCGTTCCCGTCTCCATCAAATGACACTACATCCTTTAAAGCGTTGAAACGTGTCTTGCCTAGCCGCACACCAAACTGGAGCGACTTCTCTCTTTTCTTTTTGGCTTCTCTCATGGCAACAGAGTCTGAAATACCCTTGCATAAAAACACAACAATGAGAGTAAGGGTGAAGTGTGTGCAGAACTAGTGCACTGTAAAAGTAGCAGATAGCAGGTGGCTGAAAAATAAATGACAGGAGACATATGGTAGATCTACAACATTGCATGGCAAATAAAATTAGATTCTACTCCGTATGATTTTGTAATATATGAGCACAGGAAATGCAGGTACTCCTCCAGCACACCACCACATGTGGTCATATCTAAGATAACGATGATTTGAAATAAATAGGTCACCGATTTTTTAATGAACCGTCCGATCTATAAGGAACGGGCAGATGGCCTTCGCTCTACCTCCCGCCATCACATTGACGGTCTTTCTCGAACCGCCAAGGTGACCACCGGCCTGACCCCTGCCTCCGCCGCCCGCCTCCCATTGACCTCACACCACCGTCGTGCTTGGCAGCGCCCAGGCCATCCCTTTAATCCCGCCGACCTCGGATCTAGGCCGCTGCGCCTCTAAGATAAACACCAAGAGTTGCTTCCCGGCGTAATAGGCGTACTAGCGCCTGTTACGCTGGGGAATGCTTCCGTTAATTGGGAATCAAGTGGCCAGAAATTGAAATTCAGGGGGGCGACGGACCTCTAGCTAAGGTGAAATAGTATATGAGGAGAAACCTTGTGCATCGTGAGTTACTAGGAACATCTAGTATCAAGAAGAAGCGGTCAACTAGTGTCTATGTGGGATGAATACCGTGCAAGCAGAGACGTAAGATTTGCATGAATAAGGGAAGAGGAGTACCTTTTTCGGTTGCCGGTGTGGTCACCTCCAAAAGTCGCGCCGATTTTCTTCTTTTTAAGGGGGAAACCGATGTTCTGGAGGGTGCAGGCTTGGACGAACCCATGGCCAAATTGTTGACTGTGTTGTCGTGGCCGTATGTCGGCGGAGGAGAAGTAGATCCGAGGCGGCGAAGGACGGCGAGGGAACAGCTCGGTCTGCGGTGGAGGTGGCGGTTGGAGCGGCAGCGGTGAGGCGCAGGACGGCGTGGTTGAACTGGCTCGGGTACGGATGGATCGTCCTCGGCTTCAACTACTAGCCGTGGAGGGCGTTGCGGTTGAGGCTGCGGTGGACGACGACGTCGGGGTATCGGCTCCGGCATGATGGAGGAGGGCAGCGGTTGATGGGTGGGATGGGGTGGCGGACGGAGGACGCGGGGTTTCAGCGGCTGGTGGAGAGGTAGTTTTGGCGCCCACGGAGTCTGAACGGGAATCGACGGGTGGGGGAACCATGTTTCGTCCAGGGACGCGCTTGTTTTTGGCTTTTTGAAGAAGATGGGGCGACTTGTTTGAAATTTGGGGAAAGTACAAACTTTTCCCCCTCTTAAATTTCGGACCCATGTGGGTCGGGGTAGGATGGTAATCCCAGTGTCCCAAATAGTGGGCGGGAGGCGATTTGACGCAGCGCATGTGTGCTTGGGCGGCCATTGTGTATGAATGTTTTTCGGATGCGGTTGCGTGGCCTAGATGAAGCTACAAACCTACCCTGTTTAGACCTTTGGACGTCGGGCGGTAGGTTTCACGGTCGGAGTTATTAGAAAAGTAATTTCCTTGTACTACCAAACATTGGTCTCCACGCGTTTCAAGTAGTAAAGGCTCTTTTGGCGCTTCGTTCGAAATTTTGAAACACAAGCATTCACGTTTAGAGTACTCTTGAACTATGAGGATTGACCTAAATATACAACATTATATTTGACCTTGTATGTTTGAAAACCTCATTAAATTATCCGCTTCTTTTTGAAATTTTGACACTTGAAAATCCTATAACTACGATTATTTTGGAATGGAGGAGCTAAATATGAATCTATTTTGTACACGACTACATATGCTATTATGTACAAAATCGAGCAAAGATTGGTGCCCCATAATTTAGGTATGGTTTACAAATGCCATGATATCAAATTCAAATAATTGAATGGACTTCATGTTGAATTTGATTTTTAAACCACCTTAAGTTGAATTCAAATGTATGCTAGTTCATAGGTAGTAGCTATTTATAATGTCCATTGTGTAACTTTCAGATGTATAATGTGCTTTACACACACAACATGAACTATACTCACGCTTATATTCGATTGCTAAAGCGATGCATTGTCCGGAGTTCAAAATACTAACTATGTGGATCAATTGTGTCGAATAATAACATAGACATGCTCAAATTCTATAGAATCTAGATGTCGATGGATCAATGACCGCTCCTTCTGCTAATTGCAAATATCATGATCCCATCCTAATATTTGGATACAATTTATATCTTTAATCAATGTGTAGAGCAATCTTTTACGTGTAGTTTCACTCTCCATCGGTGGTCTCTCACATGCTCACACACTCTCTCCCGAGGTGTCTTTCTCGCACATATGCTCTAGATATAACCCTCCTCCCTCTCGTAACCATTTACAACTGTTTTCACTAACCTTTATCACAAGCACTCTTCCTCTCGCAAACATACACACGCACAATCCTCATCGACCCTTTCTATATACATGGACCTGCCTCGTGTCTCATGTATGCACATTATCTTTACTTTGTCTCTCACGCATTGTCTCACACCTCTCTTCCTAATCGATTTAGTATGATTCTAGCAGAGCATTCTGTAGGATGCCCTTAAAGTTAGGTTGGATGAATAGTAATATTAGAGATAAAGGGTTACCTTAGTCCGGGAACCTAGGGTTACAAATCCTAGCCAGCTTTGTCAAGGGACACAGAGTCCTTCACAATTCTGCTATCTTTGTCTTGTACGACTAGTCATCCATGGGTCTTCCTAAATGCGTCACGGGCCGACCAATGTGGCGCAGGACGGAACAGAACGAAGGGCCTCACCTCGACCCACCAGACCTCACGCGGTGACACACCCTCTGCCCCCACGTCTCATTATCTTCTCACACCCACACATACCAACACAAACACCACACACACGTAAAATTTCTCTTGGTGCCTCTATTCCCTCCCCCTTGCATATACACACTCAAGGGAATGGAATCTCTTGTCGTGACGCCATATTCGCTCTCTCTCTCTAGACCACTCTCATTTCTCGTGCTATCTCCCCCCGTCGGCCCCTCTATCCATGCCTCTCTCGAATCGTAACACACACATACCTCTCTAGGCCCCGCCAAATGCATCAACTACACATTCACACATGTTACATCAAAATTCCATTGATCTAAAAGCCCTCTCTTCACGCTTATTTCGCATACAACATTCCTTTTGAATAAAGTGTGGCCAAAAAATTATTTTAGAGTTTCTACATATATACAACATTACAAAGTTATATGGAGGATTACGAACGCTAATTTGCATTGCATGGTGCCCACAATGATATACAAAGTTAGTCATAATAAAGAGAAACGAAGAGCATCTCTCTCTCCATCGCATACCCCACTGTACGCCCCTTTCACGTATGCACACAAAACTATCTCCAGGTCCTCTAAAAGTAAGCACCCAACAAATTCACGCATGTTTCATCTTTCTCTCGCGATATATGCAATGACGATCATTGTTGTAAGTGCATCTAGTGCCCCTTAGTGATTTTGGTGTATTGAAGACTTATAGGTTAAGTAACTAATGCGTTTGTGAGTGTACACAGGTCTATAAGTCTATGAGGAGTTTGATATTTACAGAGAAAGTCGACCCTAAAATGAATTTCTTCAATCAAGAATTTGATATTCGAAGACTTTCAAGACTTTGAAAGTGAAGAAATTGGTGTGATTCTCAAGACTTGGTAATCGCTGAGGAATATGAAGCGTGAAGACTTTTGTTTTCGTAGTTTCATTTTCTCTTTCTTGAGTCATAGGAAACACCGTCTTCGTTAAAGGGGTCGAGGAAATACTAAGGAAAAATTTCCATTTGATGCTCAACTCAAAATCCTACACCTACCAATCCCTTCGAGTGAAGCTTTTGAAATCTCATACAGCTTCAGTCAATTTCTTCAATGACGAGACGAAGCTCTTCCAGTCACTTGAGGAATTTGTTCTCGATCGAGGAGTTAGGAATTCGCCATGTCTGGTTGCCTACACAAAGGAGGAACATGATAGCCCCGAGGAATTTGATATTCCAATTTCGACCGTTCTTTGTCTTTGCTTGCCACCGTCCCCAAAATATCTCCACCTAACGGTCATATCATTGAAGGGCATTTATGTCTTATCATGTCGGGCTGCTCCTAGGCTATAAATAGCCGCCTACAACCACTAGTTGGTTGGCTGCTCGAGAGAACTTGACACTTGTCATTTGAGAGCAACCCATCCTCCGAGGACTTTGAGCGAAAATCATCAAGTGAGGAAAACCCAAAGTGAGGAAAACCCAAAACCAAACCCCAACAAACCCAAAGTGATTGAGCATCATCAAGAAATTGATCCCGCGTGGATCCGACGCTTTTACCTTTGAAGACTGTGCTTCTTCCAGACGGTTAGGCGTCACGGTCTAGAGCATCCAAGAGGAATTGTGGATCGCCGAGTGACCAAGTATGTGAAGGTTTGGAAGTCGCTGAAGACTTACCACGAGTGATTGGACGAGGTCTGCGTGACCTTAGTTCAAGGAGAATACGGTGAGGACTTGGTGTCTGAGCTGCGTGCTCAGCGATCGGGTGTCCGGATCTGCGTGTCCTCGAGTTTAAATACTCAGCCGCTCCAACCAGACGTATAACCGAGACAGCAGTTGGAACTGGTCTACCAAATCATTGTCTTCACCAACCTAATCGGTTCTATTTCCTCAACCCTTTCATTTCCTCATTCTTGTGTTGAGTGTTTGTTCATATCTGTGTTTGAAGACTTTGATCAAGACTTTCTCAATTTCCTCAGTTCAATTTCTTCACTGTTTGTCTTCATCTTGTGTTATCCTGTGATTACGCTTTACGTACTCTGTGATTGTCTTCATTTCATCATGATGACTATGCATGTAATCTGCTATGCTTACTTCGAGTACTTATTCCGCTGCATGTATTTCTTCGCTAAGGAATTTCCTCACCAAAGAAATTCCTCGGTGAAGAATTTGGAAAATTCTCTAAAATCGCCTATTCACCCCCCTCTAGTCGATATAACGACTTTCAATTGGTATCGAGCAAGGTACTCCCTTGTTCTGTGTGATTTTGGTTTAACCACCGGAGTTTTAGTTATGTCGACCGCAGGTATGATCAAGGTCTCAGCAGGTGTCCTACCTTGATGGGACGGACTACCCCTCATCGAAGAACAAAATGCGAATGCATCTTGAAGCAATTGACAACGATCTACGGTATGTTGTGACAAAGGTGTTTCCTCACCACACCCTCTCTGAATGATGCTGATGTGAAGAGATTCAAGCAACTTGATTCTCAAGCGAAGAATATCATATGTGGCCATCTGAGCAAAGGTCAATATGGAAGAGTGAGTGCTTTGGAATCTGCCAAACTCATCTGGGACAGGCTGTCCAAAGTAAATGAAGGTGTTTCAACTCAGCGTGACTCTCGAGTTGATGTTCTTCGGAATCTCTTCAAGCGCTTCAAAAGACTCGACAACGAAAATGTTCAACAAACCTTCGATCGCCTCACTGACATCTCAAATGAGCTTCAAGCACTGGGTGCCACTGACATCACCGACCATGAGGTGGTGAAGAAATTACTAAGATCGCTTGATTCCTCATTTGACACTCACAATCGATGATACAAGAACGAGCTGACTACAAGTCTCTTGATCCTGCTGATATCCTCGAAGGCTAAATACTCACGAGTTCCAGCTTGTCAAAAGAGAGATCTCTATGGTTACGCTATGGAAAACACGTGCCTCAAGGCCAAGGCTGAATCTGAATCGAGAGTGAAGACTCGCTAGTAGCCTTGGAGATCTGAAGAATTTGGCGAGAGCTAGCATCGCTCGTGAAGAAATTCCAGAAATTCACAAGGCGTGGTCGTTTTGGAAAATCCTCAAGAAGCAAGTGATTCCTCATCTAGTGACTATAAGCGAAGACTTTGCCACAAATGCAAGAAACCTGGTCACTATATCCAAGATTTGTCCTCGATGGGAAAAGGAATTGAAGAAGAAGAAACACAAGGATTACAGCCTACGATGACGTGAAGAAGAAGAAGAAATCATCCAAATCTTCATCATCAAAATCCTCAAAGCCTTCTTCTCACAAGAAGAGCAGCTCCAAAAAGGCTCGGGCATTCATTGGCAAGGAAATGGACTCGAAGCTGAATCGAGGAAAATGAGGAAGAGGAGGAGTCTCAAGAATCCGAATCTGGTGTGGCTAGTCCGGCTCTTGCTATCGCCTATGTTAGCAAGTCCATCTTCAACGCTGAAGAAACTGACTCCGCGACAAACCCGATGAGGAAAATTATGACTACGCCCCACCTATTGCTTCATGGCAAAAGGTGCCAAGGTACTCAATTTCACCTCCTCTGAATCCAGTGAAAATGAATCTGATGAGGATCTTAAGCCCAGCTACTCTAAACTTGCTAAGATTGCTATAAAACAACAAAGGGCTTTTGAAAAGGTTCAAAACATGCTAGATAAGAGTGATGATATGTTAGGTGAAGAAATGGATCGCACTCAAGCCCTAACTGAAAATCTTCAGAAGTTCACCTAGGCTTGACAGCCTTCAAGGTCATCATAACACTCTCCTAATCGATCATGAGAAACTTTCTTATGAATTTCTTCAAAGAAAGCAAGATCTTGAGAAGCTAAGAGCGAGTTATGAAGATCTTCAGAAGGAGCGCGATTCATTGCTTGCTCAACAAATCAGCGCTTCTCAAGAAGAATTTGTTCCTCCATGCTTAAAATGCATTGAGCGTGAATCGCTAATTCTTCACCGAATGTTCAAATGCTTCAATGTTACAAATTCTTCACCTGCCTCTACTATCACTAATTCCTCATCCGAGGACATTGCTAGTATCATCGACGATGCAGGGTCGAAGGAATTGTACATGATGAGCATGTACAAAAGCCTCAAAGGGCATCGACTCTTTGTGATGTGCTTAAAAGCAGATCCTCAACAGAAACCCTAGGAAAGAGGGTATTGCCTTTGAGAGGAAACTCAATGCTGATGGAACGTCTTCGAAGCTTTGAGCGGATCCCAAAACCTCATGGGTTGCTGCAAAGGGACCTCCAGATTGATCCATCTACCTTATCTGGTTTTACATGTGAATTTCCTCATTCGATGATGAGTCATTTGACTCAAACTATAAACTGTTCAAAAATCAGAATGGTGAAGTATTTGCTAGATATGTTGGCACTAATCTGCAGAACGGTCCCCTATGAAGAAAATCTGGGTTCCCAAGAAATGTCTTGAAAGTCTTCAGTGAATGTCCTCATGACACCACCGTGAAGAAAAGGAACCCCAGATCAAATTCTTCATATGGACAAAATTCTTCATATGGATCCAAGTCCTCATACGGACCAAATTCCTCACGTGGATCAAATTCCTCAAAAGGATCAAAGTCCTCATATGATTATCATCGTGCTAATAACTCTGTTTCGCAGGGTAGAGCTAAGGGCTATGAATATGTGCATTATTCTTCAAACCAATATGTTCATAAGTCCTCGAAGAATTTCTCTGCTTATTCATATGCTTACCCTAACCCGTCTTATGTGAAACGAAATGGATTGGCCTCTATGCCACCATTCTCATATGGTGCTCGCAGAATGATGAACTCTTTGCCACCCCTTCAGATGTGGGTGGTGAAGAAAAAGAACTAATCTCTTCTGCAGGGTCAGGTCTCCGGCGTGCCTCAACGTCTCAAGAATTTGTTTGGGGCACGACAAAATGCTCGAAAGGACGCTTGAGCTAATCATGATGAAATGAACTTTCATTTCACACGTCCTCATAATGCTTATCGAATACTGATTGATGAAATTCATCGATGAACTTGATACCATATTCTTCACCGATGAAGTATATGAGATCGTAAGTTGTACTAATTCATCTGCAGGATGATCAACCCAAAGCCACCGAGTGGGTTCTCGATAGTGGATGTACAAATCACATGACCGGTGACAAGAATCTATTGATGGATGCTCCTTATCACCGTCACATCTGAAGCATATCATCTTTCTTGACAAAGGCAAAAGTCGTATTGGGACTTGGTAAGGTTGCTATCTCTAAGGACATGCACATGGACAAAGTCATGCTTGTTGAGTCTTTAGGATATAACCTCATGTCAGATCTCAATGCTTTGTGATCTCGATATGGTTGTTATCTTTGGCAAGTATCGTTGTGTTGTGATTATGGAAGTGACAATTCCAAAGTCTTGAAGGCTTTAGGAGAGGAGACTTGTATATTGTTGATTTTTCCACAGACCACAACCAGCCGTGTGCCTACTTGCAAAAGCCTCGGAAGGCTGGCTATGGCATCGACGACTTGGTCACGCAGGCATGAGGAATTTGCACACGCCATGCGAAGAAGAAGCATGTCATTGGCATTGAGAATGTCAAATTCCTCAAGGATCACTTATGCGAGCTGTGAAGCGGAAAAAATGACCAAGGCCAAGCATCCAAATAAGACTATCATGACCACTACTCGTCCTTCAATTGCTTCACATGGACCTCTTTGGTCCCAATCATTACTCAGCTGTCACTAATGATGCATCTCTTTATGGCTTTGTTATTGTTGATGATTACTCTCGTTACACATGGGTACACATTGTTACTTACAAAAATCAAGTGCAGGAAATCTTCAAGCGATTTTCCTCGAGGGCTTCAACCAACTTTGGTGTGAAGATCAAGCACATCGAGTGACAATGGAACTGAGTTCAAGAATTCGGTCTTGATGATTATCTTGATGAACTTGGTATTACTCATGAGTTATCTGCTCCCTATACTCCTCAAAAAATGGCGTCGTGGGCGCAAGAACAGAACTCTTGTTGAGATGGCTCGCACTATGCTTGATGAATACAAAACGCCTAGTCGTTTCGGATTGAAGCAATTGACACTGCCGCCACATCATCAACAGAGTATATCTTCACAAATTCTTCAAGAAGACTGCCTATGAACTCCTCACCGACAAGAAACCCAATGTAAGTTATTTCAAAGTCTTGATTGCTAAATGCTGGATTAGAGATCCTCACCACACCTCTAAATTTGCACCAAAGCACATGAAGGTTTTATGCTTGGTTACGGAAAGGACTCGCACACCTACAGAGTCTTCAACATCGCACTTCACAAGATTGTTGACATCAGTAGATGTGCGGTTCGATGAAACTAATGGCTCGCAAAGAGAGCACCTACCTTCATGTTAGACGAACCAGCACCGAGGATTCTATCAGGTTCAAGGCAACCGAGGATGTCATTCCCTTCAAGAAACTGCTGAAGAATTCATTCCTGACGCCAAGAACGTCGAGCTGATGCACTGAAGATAATGTCAAGAAAATGGTGCCGAGGAAAATGATCAAATTCCTCGAAGACAACCAGCTCATCCTCGCGTTGCAAAAGAAGTGCAAGTTGACAAGATCATCGATGACATTGAAGCGCCAGTCCTCTCACTCGCTCAAAAGCTTCACACTTATCTAACTTTTGTGGGCACTATGCTTTTGTCTCTATCACAGAGCCCACTAAGGTAGATGAAGCATTTCGAGCCGGAGTGGATTCAGGCCATGCAAGAAGAATTACATCGATTCGAGCTCAACAACGTCTGGGAACTGGTCAAACGTCCGATCCTCGCAAGCATAATATCATTGGCACAAAGTGGATCTACCGCAACAAGCAAGATGAAAATGGTCTTGTGGTGAGGAATAAGGCACGACTAGTAGCTCAAGGCTACACGCAGTTGAAGGAATTGATTTCGATGAAACTTTTGCACTGTCGCTAGACTTGAGTCTATTCGCATATTACTCGCCTATGCTAACCATCACAATATCACTTTATATCAAATGGATGTGAAAAGTGCATTCCTCAATGGTAAGCTTGAGGAAGAAGTATATGTTGCTCAACCCCCAGGTTTTGAAGATCCAAAGAATCTCGACAAAGTCTTGAGACTAAATAAGGCCCTCTATGGCCTCAAGCAAGCCCCTCGGGCGTGGTATGATACATTGAAGGAATTCTTCGTGAAGAATGGCTTCACACCCGGTTCACTCGACCCTACTCTCTTTACTAAATCATATGATGGTGAACTGTTTGTGTGCCAAATATATGTTGATGATATTATCTTTGGCTGTCGACCAACGTTATAGTGATGAATTTGCCTATATGATGAGTGAAGAATATCAAATGTCTATGATGGGAGAGTTGAAATTCTTCTTAGGTCTTCAAATTCGCCAACAACACAATGGCATATTCATATCTCAGAGAAATACCTCAAAGATGTCCTCAAGAAATTCGCATGCAAGATTGCAAAGGCGTCAAAATTCCTATGCCCACAAATGGCCATCTATGCAATCGATGAAAATGGTATTGACTTGATCACAAGGTATACCGCTCCATGATTGGTTCTTTATTGTACTTATGTGCATCTAGGCCAGATATAATGCTTAGTGTTTGCATGTGTGCCCGATTTCAAGCTACACCAAGGAATCACACCATAAGGCTGTGAAGCATATTCTTGATATCTAGCTCACACACCAACACTAGGATTATGGTACCCCAAGGGCTCTACTTTTGATCTCATTGGATATTCTGACTCGACTATCTGGTGATCGTGTGGACCGCAAGTCAACATCTGGTACTTGTCATTTCCTCGGACGATCTTTGGTCCGTTGGTCCTCAAGAAAGCAGAATCTGTATCACCGTCCATCGCGGAAGCTGAATACATTGCTGCTGGCTCGTGTTGTGCTCAATTACTATGGATGAAGCAAACCCTCAAGGACTACGGCATCAACGTGAAGAATGTGCCTCTCTCTTGTGACAATGAGAGTGCCATCAAGATTGCTCACAACCCAGTTCAGCACTCAAGACAAAGCACATTCAAATTCGTCATCATTTTCTTCGTGATCATGTGTTGAAGGCGACATCTCCATCGAGCATGTGAAGATCAAGAACAGCTAGCTGATATCTTCACTAAGCCCTTGGATGAGAAGAGATTTAGCAAGTTGCCGTGTGAGCTAAATATCTTAGAATCTTGAATGTTCTTTGAAAAGGACACACATCCTAACACTTATGCAAAATTGATGACTTAGATGTGCAACACATGAAGAAACGTTTTCTTCAATCAATGAAGAATAACACTCTAAATGTGAAGAAATTAATGAAGAATTTGATTCTCGTAACCCTCGACAATTGTACGCGGTGTCTGAAATCATCATTCTTATCTGGTGGTCACGCCACCACCAAAGTTGAAAATCTTCAATTTGAGTTTTTCCTCGCTTTTGAAATTCTTCAGTTTTGAAATTCTTCAGTTTTCAAATTCTTTAGTTTTCAAATTCTTCAACTTTGCAAATTCTTCACTGTTTCCGTCGTCTTTCTTCATTGGCTATATATATATATGGATTTATGTCCTCTACAGCATTCACTTATGGCTATTTCTTCAAGTCGCTTTTTACGCTAAGTGAATGTGATCGGACCCTTCCTCTCTATGCTATACTCAACCCAATCCATTCACAAATTCTTCATGTGCGTTCTACTTTGAAACTCGCTCAATTTCTTCACGTGTCCTTGATAATGAAGAAATTGCGAACGAAACTTTTAAAACGAATCTTATCCAAACTTCGATTTTACCGCTCAAACCGTTCCGCATCCCACGATGCATTATTATATCCACCCACGATCGCACACGATCTCCACTACACTGTACGTGGGTGACACATGTCGTGAGAAGGGAAGCGGTCAGGGGCATGTTCGTCCTAAATCTTCGGACGAGCCGTTTTTCACCGTGGCTATAAATACCCCTCTCTCCCTTCCTCACTCTTTTACTTCGCTCGATCTCTCTCCCGCTCGAGCTCCTCGAAACCCTAGCGCCGCCGCTACTCCATCGTCGCCGGTGAGGAAAAGCTTCACTGCCTTGACCTCTTCGCCGACGTACTCGCGCCGACCGTGGAATTTCTTCACTCCGCCGTCGCCGTAGCTGATTTCCTCTGCCAAGTTAGGGCGGAGAAGATCTGAACGGACGAACTTCTCAACTGTTCATCTCAGTTCGTCGTGTTCTTCACTTCGGGTAAATTAAAAGTTACTTTTATTTACTCGCTTTGATTCTCAAATTTTCTTCAAATTCTTCAAAGGTGTTTATTTCAAATTCCTCACACATATGAACACCTCAAATCTCTTGACTCATTTCTCTAAGCTATGATTTTCTTCAAGATTCCTCAATTGTGTGGATCTTGATCTATACAACTCGGAACCTAAGATAAAGAACGCTTATTGAAATTCTTCAAGGCTCATCTGGTCAAAATCCTCAAACTTGTTCTTTTGAAAAACCCTCCGAGAACGATATGACCTCTTCAAATTCCTCGCACCTATACTCATTCTCACAGGTACAAATGTCTGCTGCTGAATCCCTAGGTTCTCATCAACTTAACTCATTTGCAGCGTTCCTCGAAGAAAAACTGCACACTTCTTCAGAGAACTCAATTGTTCAATTTCCTCACCTGAAGAAAATGGCAGATGGTAAGAAGCCGCAGAAGGGAGGAAAGAAACCTGAGGTCATGACAGCATTCGAAATCCCTGAGGAAATATATGCTGACTCATTGCACACCGGATGAGGAAAGCAAAACCAACGCAAGGTGCGATTCAGAAGATTGAACGGAGATGGGCACGGGAATGGAAGGAATACCGCTATGTTACACCTAAGTACATGAAGAAATTCGCGTTAAATCCTCCATGCCCAAGAGCTCCTTTGGCACCAGGCCAAATAGCTGATCCCACTAGCGTCAAACGCGGTGAGGACTTTCCTGATGAGTGGGCTAAACGCCAAGCAAAGTTGGCTAAGCAAGCAAAGGAAGCGGTGAAGAAATTCAATGAGGATTCTGCGCTGCTGCTGCCACTGAGGTCTCGGTCAAACCGAGGAAATCGATGCAAAAGAAGTCTGCTAATAAGCCAAGTGCTTCATCATCTGCGCCTCACGGCCAAGTTCCTCGGCAGCTCCCTCAAGGCAAATTCCTCAAAGAGCAAATTCCTCACACTGCCATCGCTCCATCAAAGTCCTCAATCGCTCCGTCCAAACCTTCGGTTCTGTGCACCTGCTACATGTCAAAGAACTGCTGGTTTTCAATTGCCTCGAGCACCTCTGCAAATTCCTCGGCTGCTTTCAATTCTTCATCGGCCCGACGTTGTTTGAAGACAAAAGCAACAATGGGCGTGGTCCTCGGCCTAGCCAAAGAAGAAACAGCTTGTCGTCCACGTGCCATCTGATGATGAGGCATCTGATGAAGAACTTGAAGAAATCATCAGAGACCGTCAAGCTAGAGCCGCAAGAGCCAAGGGAACAGCTGTGCCACTGCTTTTGGACCCGAAGAAAGTCCTCAATTTCATCGACCTCTGGCACAACGATCCCAATACCCCTCTGCCTGATCTTCCTTTGACACCTGGTCAAAGTCATATGTTGACTCACTTCATCGCTGAAGAAAAATGGAAGTTCGAGAAGGCGAAGGAAATCAAGAAGGCTCAATACAAGAAGGAGAGGTTTCTGAAGAAAAATGTTGTCAAGATGACACCTGAGGAACTTCTTCAAGCTCAAACTGAAATTCAGAACCTCAGCAAGAACTTTGATTCGTACTATGCTGATTGGCAAGTTGTCAAGACCAGATTCGTCAATCTGACGAAGAAGCTCACAACTGTTGCTGCACCTGTGCAACATGAAAATCCTCAGGCTGAAGCCTCTGCTCAGCCTAATGAAGAAAATGCTGAATCCAGGGCTGATGAAGAAATTCCAGCCGCTGAAGAAACTGCCAGGGCACCCACTAGTGGTGCGCCTGAAGAAACTGCTCAAGACAGGGAACTGCATCGCTTGCTCTGAAGAAACTGCCCCAAATTCCTCACCTGCTCCTGCCCAACTCCCACTCCAATTCTTCCATCTGCTTGGATGTGAAGAAAACCAAGGCTGCGAGAACGAGCTGCTGTGAAGAAGAGAAAAGCATCAACTGCGTCGATTCTTCGACTGCGAAGAAAATGAAGCCAATGACCAGCTCGATTGAAAACCCGATTGATGCTATTCCAATTTCCTCCATACCTTCAAAGGAAGTGGTTCCTTTTGGAGAAGAATATGAAGTGCCAACCGGATCGATGAAGAACATCAATCTCCGCTCGTGCGAGAAAATTGATGAGGAAATTGAAGTGGAAGTTGTCCTTCAACCCCGCTCATTCCCTCATCGGACCATGAAATTCCTCAAGATGGTGCTTGAGGAAATTGAAAATGAAGATGTGGATATTGGATGCACCACTCCGGTAATCAATGATGATTTTGGGAAAATCAACATCCCAATACTCCGCTCTTCACCCCGCTTCAACAAGTTCCTCACTCCCTGCATGCAGATCGTCCCAGATCGACTCAAGAAAATCAACCCACGAGTCCATGCATGAAGAAATACCAGCCACTAGCGCCGATGAAACTGCTGCTGCTGCTGAAAATCCTCAGACTGCACAAGTTGAGGATCAAGAAATTCCTCAAGCTGAAGAACCTGAACTTACGATTCCAGAGGTGGTGATGCAACTCACTGACACCCCTCTGCCAAAGCAAAAGAATCCATTCTCAACCAAACAAAAGTTCAAGGCTGAAGATTTCTTTGCTGAGCATGTGTTCTTCACTGAATATAATCCCTATGATTCTGCTCGGATTAGGAAGAGGCGCTTACGGACTGCCACCAAGCCAACTTCTATTCCTCGGTGCTTTTCAACAAGGACAAAATCTTCGATCATGCTCATATTCCTCATGTGGATATGGAGTCACCGCCGAGCTTTGAGCCCGTCCTAAGTGTTCTTCACGATGCAGGTCTTCTAAACTTTTGCACCGATATTTGTGATTGGAACGAAGAGCTAATTCTTCAGTTCTATGCAACACCGCACATCACCGGAGACGTCAAGATGTGACTTCATGGGTCTTGGATTGGATGACCGAAAACACTCACTACAAGGCTCCAACAAGTGAATTGCTTGAGCCCTTCCACTCGATCCTCCGCTTGATGGTGCACGTCGCATCTATGAAGAAAAGGAACTTTCAAATCACTATATGCAAGTGCCGATGAAGCCTTTGAAACCAAGGCAAGCTCAAGGACCAAATTCCTCGTCAAGGAATTGTTATATGTGCCTCGAACAGTCTATCGAATTCTGACGAAGACTATGAGTCCTATCAAGGGCCACGACTCGAATGATGAAGAGGTCGTTGGCATCATGAAGAATATGCTTTTCAACATCATCCATGGCGTTCCCGTCAATTTCCATGATTTCTTCATGAGGACTCTGGCTAACATTGCCATGTCACCTTTTGAGCTGAAGCCTTATGCGCCTTGGATTATGAGATTCATCAGGTCAAGATCTTCACTGAATTACAAGGTCGACACTTTGAACCACCGCAGCTACCTGCCCCTATCGAAGTCCTCAAGCGGCCAATTGCCTCGGTGATGAAAAGGGAAAGGCTGCTGCTGTGATAGATGAAGTCATTCGTCCATTGGATGGACAGTTTCGCAAAGCAGCATCTTACTCCACCAATGATGACTCTGCCAACATGACTCAAGGAAGAAATACCTCGGTCAAGCAAAGTCCTCAAGCTACTGCACCCAGGGTGATGACTGATCGTGAGTTACTCCTCAGTCTTCATCAGAAGGTTGATCGCAATCACAAGTGGGTTAAACATCAGTTTGGCACTCTTCTTTACAACATGACCTCAACTCACAATGCAGTGAAGAAAAACCACTACTATCTTCATGAAACCTTCAAGCGCACCTGGGCTGTTCTTTCACATGTATACAATGAAGAAGAACTGCAATCAATGGGACTCAAGGAAGAATTTGACTGGTCTGTACCTCCTCCGAAGAAATTCAAGAAGGTCAAAGTTCCTTCCTTGGTAGCCAGCTCCTATTCTTCATCTCGCGATACTGATGAAAATGAAGATTTGGAAGACACTGCTGCTGGTCCTACCTCAACGAACAACCCCGACAATGCTGGCGCTCCGTCTTCAACTTGAAATTCTTCAAGAGCGTTAGTCCTCAGTTTCGATCCTTTTGGTCATTCGATGACAAAGGGGGAGAAATTTGAGTTAGTCTTCAAGCGGGTCTCGTTTTTGTCTATATACAATATTTTATTAAGTTACAACTCTCGTTCTTCCGAAACCTTTTATTGGATCGAGTTGTAATCTTAAACCCGATGGTGCTTTGATACTTTTGATGCATTATGCTTTTGCTCTATGCTCTGATTACAATAGTGTTGATATGCATTGATCCTTGTTATGCTCTGATCCTCATGAGCTCGGTGAAAATCTTCAAATCGATTTGGGATCTGAAAAAGGTTTCAAATTCCTCATACGCATTGGGCTCTGATACTCTATACATTATTTTGCATGCTCTGCATATCATCAAGCACCATATTTCATCATGCATTTCAAATTCTTCATACCATATGTTAAATGCGTGTATGAATTACAAGATATAGGGGGAGATCTCCATGATTCAATTCTTCAAATGTGCATTGCCTCAAAAGCAAATTCCTCACTATGCACATCTTCAGGGGGAGTTCTTCTATATCTTGCAATCAAAATCCTCATTATCGTAATTACACTTCATATGTTTATCCCGTTGAAAACTTAACTCAGATTGTCATCAATCACCAAAAGGGGAGATTGTAAGTGCATCTAGTGCCCTTAGTGATTTTGGTGTATTGAAGACTTATAGGTTAAGTAACTAATCGTTGTGAGTGTACACAGGTCTATAAGTCTATGAGGAGTTTGATATTTACAGAGAAAGTCGACCCTAAAATGAATTTCTTCAATGAAGAATTTGATATTCAAGACTTTACAAGACTTTGAAAGTGAAGAAATTGGTGTGATTCTCAAGACTTGGTAATCGCTGAGGAATATGAAGCGTGAAGACTTTTGTTTTCGTAGTTTCATTTTCTCTTTCTTGAGTCATAGGAAACACCGTCTTCGTTAAAGGGGGTCGAGGAAATACTAAGGAAAAATTTCCATTTGATGCTCAACTCAAAATCCTACACCTACCAATCCCTTCGAGTGAAGCTTTTGAAATCTCATACAGATTCAACAATTTCTTGATGGATGAGACGAAGCTCTTACAGTCACCGAGGAATTTGTTCGACGAGGAGTTAGGAATTCGCCAAAGCTGAATTGCCTACACAAAGAGGAACATGATAGCCCCGAGGAATTTGATATTCCAATTTCCGACCGTTCTTTGTCTTCTTGCCACCGTGTCCCAAAATATCTCCACCTAACGGTCATATCATTGAAGGGCATTTATGTCTTATCATGTCGGGCTGCTCCCTAGGCTATAAATAGCCGCCCCTACAACCACTAGTTGGTTGGCTGCTCGAGAGAACTTGACACTTGTCATTTGAGAGCAACCCATCCTCCGAGGACTTTGGCGAAAATCATCAAGTGAGGAAAACCCAAAGTGAGGAAAACCCAAAACCAAACCCCAACAAACCCAAAGTGATTGAGCATCATCAAGAAATTGATCCAGCGTGGATCCGACGCTTTTACCTTTGAAGACTGTGCTTCTTCCAGACGGTTAGGCGTCACGGTCTAGAGCATCCAAGAGGAATTGTGGATCGCCGAGTGACCAAGTATGTGAAGGTTTGGAAGTCGCTGAAGACTTACCACGAGTGATTGGGCGAGGTCTGCGTGACCTTAGTTCAAGGAGAATACGGTGAGGACTTGGTGTCCCGAGCTGCGTGCTCAGGATCGGGTGTCCGGGACTGCGTGTCCTCGAGTTTAAATACTCAGCCGCTCAACCAGACGTACAACCGAGATAGCAGTTGGAACTGGTCTACCAAATCATTGTCTTCACCAACCTAATCGGTTCTATTTCCTCAACCCTTTCATTTCCTCATTCTTGTGTTGAGTGTTTGTTCATATCTGTGTTTGAAGACTTTGATCAAGACTTTCTCAATTTCCTCAGTTCAATTTCTTGATCTGTTTGTCTTCATCTTGTGTTATCCTGTGATTACGCTTTCGTACTCTGTGATTGTCTTCATTTCATCATGATGACTATGCATGTAATCTGCTATGCTTACTTCTGAGTACTTATTCCGCTGCATGTATTTCTTCGCTAAGGAATTTCCTCACCAGCAAATTCCTCAGTGAAGAATTTGGAAAATTCTCTAAAAATCGCCTATTCACCCCCCCTCTAGTCGATATAACGCACTTTCAATTGTATTTGAAGCGAAAGCACGATACGTACATTGGACTTCAAAATCCACTCATTACGGTCACCATTTACGTTTAGTGGTTATTATGCAGTCACGGGCTCACCGTACAACTCTGTATTTGCTCATGACATGACTAGTTGACCAGTTAAACGCTCCACGTGGCACCTCTAGTGTTGCATCACATTATCTCACTACCATCGTGCCCACCTATCGACTTGTATCTACTCTACATCTACACTCTTATGAAATACATAAAATACACTCTTATAAAAAACAGAGTTGGTGATGATGGTGTGCCTGCCATCCTGCAATATAGGCCGTCCGATTTATATATGACGGATAGGAAAGAAATTATGGCAATTTTACAAAAAGGTACCCACACCTCTCCACATTTGCAAATAAGGCCTTCCCTCGTTCATCCTTTTCTCTCACAAGATAAACAAGTCATACAAATGCATCTTGATGTTACGTGCAACACACGGGCATCTTGCTAGTAAGAATGAAAACAAATGACAAAAAAATATTTGGACGGTGGTTCGAAGTCATGACCGCGGGCACATCGGACAAGGTGGCCTTGTATTGGTATGCTGAGCCGTCTGTTTTAACACACAGGAGTTGGTGTGGTGATTATACACACACGCACGCATGCACACGAACTGCATCCATGCAACACTCACACAAACACATGCACCCACGCACGCACGCAACACTCACACGTACACACGCAGCCACGCACGCATGCAACACTCACACGCACGCACGCAACACTCACATGCACACACGCACGCATGCATGCACACACCAGTACACCACACGACCAACACGCACTCTCACGCTCAAGTGCTCAACCTACACGTGCATGCGCACACATCAGGCCCTGACAGACACATACACAACCAAGTGATTCCCGCGCACGGGTTGGAGCCTTGTCGCGCCTACGTAAATTTGTGTTTATTTGACCTTTTGCCTATGCGAACTGACAGGTGGGACCAACAACAAACGTGGTCAATTTAACTAGTCAACATGGCGCCATGCAGACTATTTGGCCAGTCAACAGAGTGCAATCCGATGCTGAGCTGTGAGCAAGTGACCGTATAATCACAGCAAAACGTATATAGTGACCGTAATCAGCTTATTCTGAAGTTCGGTGACCGTATTACGCTTTTCTCTCTAGGCCCTCCAAAACTACATCTCTACACGTTCTCGCATGTTACATCTAACAACTATGCAATACAACACTACTACTACACTCTAACACAATAAATCATATGTGTTTTTAGTTTTACTAGATATCATATTGTTACTTATAATTATTCAGTTTGCATACATTAAAATTTCCTTTGAAATGTATGGCGAAGATCATCTACACAAGGAAAAATCCCGCCCTTTCCTGTATAATCGGGTTTGTATCGATGGATCGTGCGAAACAACAAAACTATACTAGTACTATACAGTACAAGTGACAGTTCACTGGGCCGTCATGTCGTCTACTCCTCCGTCGTAATAGTGGAGCGCTCGCTTTCATAAATCTTCTAGTCCCTTTCGCCGACATGTGGGACATCAAGCTACCGGGTCCACGTGCCATACCGGAATACAGTGCTGAGCAGCCGGGGTGAAGCACCCCAGTCATGGCGCCGGCGTAGTAATGAGCAATGAGGCGTCAAATCACAAAGCCGCACCTTTCCCGTAGTTAAGTTGGAGGGACGAAGCAACCATCATTTCACTCGTTGCTGAATCCGCTTCTCCATCATCTTCTTTAACTTAACCACGTGTTGCTTCTGCCGTTGTTCTGCCTCATGTGGGACGCGGATCGGCTTGGTAAAGCACTGACACGTGGGACCGCATGTTAACAAACCGCCAGGACAACGTCCTCCAAAAATAAGAAGCCTAACCCTAGACTTACAAAGGGCTACATAGCTGCTACATATACTTTGCATCTAATCTATATATGCCCCCCTGATTTTCAGGTGGGGTGGGCCTAATCCTCTCCTTTAATCCAATCAAATAGTCCCACATCACATCAGTTCGTAACTTTATGTAAACCATTACGTGGATGTAGCATTGCTCAAATAAGAAACCTCCCCCGCCATCCGCGCGGCAAAATCACCTCCTTTTTACTAATCTCGATTCTATAGTTTTTTAGATCAATATAATTGAGATTTGTATAGATAGCACACAGGAGCAAAACCAAGTGGTACGGTTAAGGGCATCCACAATGTGTAGCTAAATGTGAAAATAGCTTTTGGCATCGTGGGAACCATTGTGGACGGTGTTGCCAAATCCAAAAAGATGGAACCGAAGCTCCCTGATTGATTGATTGAAGGAATAGAAAAATGCAACGTCTCTCCTCTTTCTCCCATGCTTGGACGCATGTAGTACAGTATAGAGCACAGAGTCTACTCCCCTGTCCCTTCTATCACAAATCACAAAGCAGTGAGGCGTCAAATCACAAAAGCACGGACGAAGCAACCATCATTTCACTCTTCGCTGAATCCGCTTCTCCATCGTCTTCTTCGAGAAGCCTCTCACCGCATTAGTTACTCCTAGTAGTACTAGTAAAGGACTTCCTGGATGCAAATAAGGCGGTTGTCTCGGCTTGCAGGCGGCACTTGCGAACGACGTACCGTGGTCTCCCTCAATGGTGTTCTCCATCGAACGCACTTCGCCAAACCACCAAAAAAATATCATCGACGTCACCGCAATGGGGAAGGAAGTCAAATTTAGTTACTACCTCCATTTTTTTGTACACAAGGCCAGTATATCAAAATTACAATTTGGAAAGGGCCACTAACACTAATCGAGGCAAAATTGATGGGGTTAGCAACCAAGGACACTAATATCCCCTGCATGCATGCGGAAGTGAGAAGGTTGGTTTGCATGGCGCTGCATTAATCAAGCGATGAGGAGTGAGATGGTTAGCTCTTTGGTCTTTGGAGAAGAAAATTTGCATTAATTGACACGTGAAACGAGGATTTGTATCGATTAAATCCCGCGAAGGAAAACCCAGCCTTTATTTTTTAACACTAGTACTCCTAGTACGTACGTACTTATCCTGTTTGGGTCTAGGCCTTGCATTGCCAAACTTCGCCACACATTTTTGCCAAGCTTGCCTAAAGTTTTTAAAATGAGAAGGAGGTACACTTGCGCACGGCTATCGCGGTCGGACCACACCCTCACACGGTCGCTCCTGCACGCCGCGGTCGCACCGCACCCTCACACGGTCGCTCCTGCATGCCGCAAACCCAACCAAGGGAACACACCCTCACTGACACGTGTTGTCGCATGTGAAACACCAAACTCAGCCATCCTATCGCTGACACATAATTTTTGTTCATAGAGTATGTTTATCCAACCGCATGTTGGGGAGTAACCGTACGGCCCGTGCGGTGGTCTGTTGGGGAAGAAGAAGAGGTGAGGAAGAAGGAAAGAAGGGTTAGGAGACATAGGATATTCATCCAACCGCCTGAAATGGTAGACAGACCAAAGTTAGGCGACTTGCATAAGAAATATATGTTTTTACACAGCAAAAGATCCATGAAAACAACAGCATAAAGAAAAACTATCACTGCTCGCGGAAAGAGACGACCTCGTCGTCTTTGGCTGCCAGCGCGAACCAGCCGTCGCTGCCGACGTGTGTCTCCGCACTGTGGTTGTCCTCGGCCTCCAGCTACTCGTTCAAGCGGAGCGTGCGGGTGCTCTGCACGGACGAGAGCACAGCCCGGTTCAAGTCGAGGACGTCCGGTTCCGCGTGTAGGAGGGCCTCGATGGAAGCGGCATCCGCGCGCTCCGCGTTGAGTCGAGCCTCCGCCGCCCGGTTCAAGTCCAGGACGTCCAGTTCCGCCTGCAGGAGGGCGTCGATGAGAGCGGCATCCGCGTGCTCAGCGTCGAGTCGAGCCTATGCCGCCCGGTTCAAGTCCAGGACGTCCGGTTCCGCCTGCAGGAGGGCCTTGATGACAGCGGCATCCACGTGCTCCGCCTCAAGTTGAGCCTCCACCGCCCGGTTCACATCCACGACATCCGGTTCCGCCTACAGGAGAGCCTCGATGGCAGCGGCATGCACGCGCTCCGTGTCGAGTTGAGCCTCTGCCTCCCGGTCCTCCTTTAGTATCGCCATGTTGAACCGCTGGTCCACCTGCACCATGGGGGACTCGGATGCCGGCACGAAGTCGACGTCCATCGTCTCATACCCATCGGGGGCCTTCTGCGCCGCGACCTCCGCCATGAACATTGGATCGGTTCCTCCTCCTCGTAGCTTGGCTCCATAGAACTCGGGGATTGGCCCGCCGCAAAGCGAGCTTGGGAACGGAGGTCTGTGGCGCCGACCGCTCCGTGATTTCTGCGCGGCACTCCGGTGTTAGCATCTTGTAGTAAGTGATCTTGCGGCGCACCATGGCTTTCCGGAGAACTAGGGGACGCTTGATGCGGGCTAGGGGATCGAAAGGTAGGGGAATGGGCTGGAGATTTGGTGTGGTTTTAGGGCAGTGGCTGGCATAGGCCGAGCAGCGAAGGTTCTGGTGTGAATAGTGGTTCCGATGACGATCGGTCAATCGGTTTTGACTGTACATCGCTCTTGTCGCGTTCGGGTTGCAGCCCGGCACGCTGGACCCTCCACGTCGCTCACAGAATGGTACGCGCTTCGTCTTGCGTTTTCGCTCGCTTGTGGGACCGCAGTTGAGAGAAAACTGACGTCCCTCCCCCTCCCCCGCCCACGTCATTTATTATACCACCACTCCCTCCGTTTTATGCGGAGTAAATAAAAACAGAGGGAGTATACTACGGATGAGGATCCCCTGACGTGGCCGAACCCATTGAGTAACTGAGATGTGGGGCCTAGCAAGCATGGGGTCCGCCAGTAAGTGACCGAAAGGGAGGGTAAGGCAGGGATACCTACGTCAGAGGATCCACTTACACTATACTACTTTGACCAAATGTTAGAGTAATAATATATGACATGCAACTTACACAAATGTTAGAGTAATAACATATGACATGCAACTTACACAAAGCATACAGGGTCTAATGCGTTTTTCGAGGCTAACTTTGACCAAATGTTAGAGTAATAATATATGACATGCAACTTACACAAAGCATACGGTCAAATTCGTATGTGAAAGGAGTTTCCAATGATATAATTTTCATATTATACATCTCATGTACTATTAATCTTGTCAATAGTCAAATTGGAAACCATCTCGAGTACAAATCTAGGAGTACGTACGAATCTAACAATATTGATTGGGCGTTGTTGAATGTTGATACCTTTTCTTTATCAAAGTAGATATACTTTGACTACACATAAAACTTATGTAAACTACTCCCTCCTTCCATCTGTATAGGGCCTAATGCGTTTTCGAGGCTAACTTTGACCAAAAGGTAGAGCAATAATATATGACATGCAACTTAAACAAAGCATACCATCAAATTCAGTATGTGAAAGGGCTTCCAATGATATAATTTTCGTTATACATGTCATGTACTATTAATCTTGTCAATAGTCAAAGCGGTCTTGAAAAATGCATTAGTATAGATGGAAGGAGGAGTAAAAGGATAGGATTGAGTATATTATGCGTTCAAAATGAAACGAACATTGAATACCCTTTATATATGATTTATGGATGCTATGATCACGGTTCAAAATTTTGAATCCGCCTTAGGTATCACGTGCCCCACTCGTTCCTCTCGATTTCATCTCGGGTCCGGAGATCTATTGAAAGAGGACTAGGGTGGGTACATGCGAATGATACTCGGCAGAATGTTCAAATGAGGCATGCAGGAGGATGGACTCGACTAGAGGGCGACATGATCGATCGAGAAGAGGGTTGGAGAGGAATGAGAAATAAGCAAACGCCACATGATTATACTTGAATGGCTCAAATAAACAATAAGTTGTCTCGCTTGGCGTACATAGTGAAAGGCCTAATGTGCAACGCGGAGCACTGACGCTCGAATATGGCCGGGAAAACAGGGAAACAGACATGTGGGACACACCCGTCGGGACAACATAGCGCAGACTAGTCCAATGGAGGAGCTGGCCCACGACCTCCTCGCCATCGACAACCGTTCATGTGGGTTATTGGGGCCAACAACGGGGTGAAGCTCCAGCACCGCCTCTGGACACGACGACCACGGTGAGCGACACGCTCATATCATCGCTAGACATGGTCGGTTTCAGTTTGCCGAGGGTGGCGTTAGTGTTGTGGCTCGACCAACGGTATGTTTGGTTTGTGCCCAAGGTTGCCCCATCAAAGCATTGGGTAGCCAAAATTTTGGTTGAGGTATTGGTTGCCAATGATTTGGCTGACATTGGCAAGAAAAATGAACTTGAGTTGGCTAGAGTTCATTGGCATGCCAAAGAAATGGCAACCATCCAAACAAAGACCAATCTTTGGGTCATGACCAAAATTCTGGTTGAGGTATTGGTTGCCCATGATTTGGCCGACATTGGCAAGAAAAATGAACTAGAGTTGGCTAGAGTTCATTGGCATGCCAAAAAATGGCAACCATCCAAACAAAGGCCAATCTTTTGGTCATGACCAAAATTTTGGCAAGGTGCACTTTGGCCACAATCCAAACACACCCCAACACCCGGCTCATCGAGGTTGCACGGGGCGCCGCGATGCGTCCACGGAGTGGTGTAGCGCGGCCAACTACATCGTCTGGACCTGAGACCATGTCGGGTCGTCTTGCTTTCTCAATGACATGCGGGGATCGCATGTGAGCAAAGGGCATCTCCAACGTTGCCACGACCGCAGCTGACTACCCTGGCACACCAAAACCCTCGTCCCTCGCGCTGTTGCACGGTGCGTTCCCAGCCGGCGCCAGCTACCCGCATTCATGCCGTCCGTTCGTATGTCGTCGTTAAGAGGCTCGGTGCCCGAGGAACCAACTCCGGTGACTTAATGACGCACCCGGATGCTTGGCCTCACCGGAATGCGCTACTTAAAGCGGCAACGCCCAGCTAACCTCCACACCATAGCGCATCGTCCTCCTACCTGGAACCACATCCGCCATGACCGCAAGCGCGAACGCTCTACGGGAGAGCTTGTCTTCGGGGATGGAGCTCGAGATCGCCGCCCTCGCTCAAGTCGCCGCACAAGCGGTGGCCACTCTGGCGGCCGACGACGGGAGCACCGTCAGCCACGCGTCCTACTTGCCGCCGTCCAACGTCCGGCACCGCCGAGGTCGGGGACTCCTCCGAGGATGAGTAGGGCATGGGAGGCAGCAGGGCATGATGTGCCAACTGGCCGGTCTGTCTCCCGTGTTCTACTTTTCCTCGCCGGAGACCGCACCTTCACTTCACGGGTCTTGAACCCCGCCCCCGTACATGGAGATCACAGATGGAGGACGTCGGTCGCCGCCATAGAATAGGTTTAGGGTCGGGTTTCTTTTATTTTTTTGTCCTATAAAAGTTCGAAATGTAATGAAAATCTGTCGTGTTTGCATTAATCTCGGTCGGTGTATATGAACTTTCACAATAATATACATATTGTAGGAGTACTAGCAAGATACCAGTGCGTTGCATGGAAGATCAAGATCTTGTGGGAGAAAAGGACGAACGAGGGAAAGCCTTATCTGCAAATGTGGAGAGGAGTGCGGGTAAATTGTCATAGTTTCCTTCCTGTCCGTTAGATATAGATCGGACGACCTATATTGCAGGATCGGACACATCTTTCTACATCTACGGGAACCTACGAAAGGGTTAACGTAAATTTCCTCTCTCTCTCCTCCCCTGATTTTCATGGTGGTGGGCCCCTCCCTCCCCCCAATCTACAATCAATAGCTCACACACTTCACATTACGTTAATTACGTAACTGGGATTACGTAGGTGTAGCATTACTCGCCCTAAAAAACCCAACTAAGCCAACCTCCCAGCATATCGCGCGGGAAAAGACCCAGTCGCACCGTTTTACTCGGGATTACCGTATTACTAGTAGTAGTATCGACGGATCGCACGAAGCAACCGATTTTTTTTGAGGGGGCGAAGCACCTAGTTTAAAAGGAAAAAATGTGGTACACTCACAGCACTCCTGTCGCGGTCGCATTGCACCCCACACACGTTCGGTCCTGCACACGGCTCACGCAAAGGGAACACGCTTCGACTTGCCTCTTCACTGACACGTGGGACTGCACTTGGAGAAACCGACCATGCGCCAAACTCCCCGCCCACCGCGAAAAATCCTCCCCCACACCCAAAAATTCCCCCAAATCCGATTCAACCGCCTTCGCCAACTAGCCAATAATATTCCCCAAACCCTCCCCCGTCCCCTCCACTCCATTCGCTCCGCCAAAGCCGCCCTCCCAGCGACGATACGTCGGCGCCATGTTTCGCGATCCTCTCGCTCCCACAAGACGCTCGTGAGATCGCCGTCCTCTAGCCGCGCCGCCACCTCGCTACGTTCTTGTGGGCGCCGGGCGGTCGATGCCGCCATCACCGGCGACGTTAGGTGGAGACGCACGCGGTCAGCTTCTCCCACGGTGCGCGCATTCTAGACTAAGGCTACGCTCATGTCGGTGTAGTGCTGAATGTTAGCCGATAGACGCTGTTAATCTCACTGCTTGTCAAGTATTTATCGTCAATATGCTCGCTTAAGAAGCTTCCTTGCCTGCTCGCACTCAATCTGCTTAGCTGAGATGGCATGCCAAGGCCGATTAGTTGCTAAAATATCCTGCCATATATTTATTGTGACGTAGATTGCCATGGTCTAGTAGCCAATCTGTTAGGTGAAATAGCTCTACACCGTTTTATACTCGATCTTTGTTGCTGCGATGGCCTTCGATAGTTCGATGGCTGTGTGCTCGGCCTCATTGACTGCTAAAACAGCCTGCCATAATTTGGCACTCAAATCTGTTTGCTGAATTAGCTTTACATATATTTCGTTACTTAGATCTGCTCGTCCAAATATCTTGCCATAGCTTTAGACATCGACCTAGGTATTTTTTTTCTCGGACTTCATAAAAAGCATATATGTTTTTCCTGTAATATCTAGTAGAAGAACTAATTTGTATGTCTAATGATGGACATGACTTGATAACTTCTGCTCAAGATTCTCCGCTGCATATGTCGAGGGGTTGAAAACTTCATGAACTTTATCGAGCTGAGTACGGTGGTTCAAATCAGATGTGCTCTGCCTGTAGCAGTTGTATGAATTCAGTTACAAGACCCTGCATAACCGTGCAAAATCATCTACACTTGTATGGGATGTCGGTCACATATACTAGGTGGGTTCATCATGGTGAAGCTGTGAACGCCAATGTTATTGACTACGTGGAAGCAGCAGATCACCATCTTGATCTGCCTGATGCTCGTGGAAGAGGAGGAGGAGGTGGTGGTGGCGGAGCCAGTGAGTTTGACCAACATTGAAACAATGCTACGAAATGCTCGTGCATTCCGTGAACTTTCACCTGCAGAAGAAAAACGGTGGGCCCACATGTTGGAACAATGCAACGTTGCTGTCACCCCAGGAAATAAGCTGTCAGTATTCTCAGCTATGGTCACCTTTCTTCAGGTGAAGACATCTGAGCGGATGACCAACAAATCATTCGAGGCGATGTTGGCTGCTTTTCGCGAATCTTTCCCAGATGCGTCTGAGCTGCCACACACCTATAGTAAAATGAAGAATTTCCTTCGTGCAGTTGGAATTGGATATGATATGATCCATGTTTGTAAGAATAATTGTGTTCTGTTCCGGAAGGATTATGCCAACTTAAGTGAATGCCCGAAATGCAAATCATCAAGATGGAAAGATGGCGATGCTGTGAAGAGGATTCCTCATAATGTTCTGAGACATTTTCCAATTACACCAAGATTGCAGAGGTTGTTTAATGATGTCAAACAAGAGAGGATGTACTTGTGGCATTCTAGGAACTAGGAGTACAGAGATCGAATGTAATGAGCCATCCATCTCATGGTAGTGAGTGGAAAAGCTTCAATGATAAACACAAAGAGTTTGTCACTGACCGAGAAACATTAGACTTGGCTTAGCTTCAGATGGATTTAACCCATTTGGCCACCAGAGCGCCACATATAGCATGTGGCGATGCTTGTTATCCTTACAACATGCCTCCAAATGTCTGCACCAAAGAATCAAACTACATGATGGACTTGCTCATCCCAGGTCCAAAAGTCCGGAAAGGATTTTGATTTGTTCATGGAGCCTCTTGTGGAGGAACTTCAACAGCTATGGAAGGGTGTTCTCACTCGAGACCTATATAGCAGCCCACCAGCTGATTTCTTTCTGCGTCTTTGTTATAATTTGGTGCATCCATGATTATCCGGCTTTGGGCACTATGTCGGCGAACGACACATGGTTACAATGCATGTGTTCGCTGTGACAGAATCATTGTCAACGCAATACTTAGCAAGATCTGTTACATTGACACCGCCGTTTCCTTGCCAAGGACAAGTCGCTTCCTAGAAAATACCAAGACATGTGTTCAATGCAAAGCATGAAAACCGTGATGCGCCAAAGAGGCTCACCGCCGATGAGTTGCAAGTGGAATTAGAGAAGGTCAGTATATTACACCGTGAAACCATCCCGATAATGGTAGCGGAAAAGGAAGCGTGGCGAGGCGAAGAGAGATTATTGTTTGCCCGCAGGTCCACTTTGTGGGACTTGGAGTATTGGAAAGATTTGGATCTGCGGCATAATCTTGATGTGATGCACATCGAGAAAAATATATGTGACAGCATTATCGGCACACTTCTTAATATTGAAGGCAAGACGAAAGATACCTTAAAATCTAGGATTGATTTGACACACCTAGGTATCGTAAAGGATTTGCAGTGCAAGATGAAGGTAAACCACGGATATGGCACCAGCGTGTACGCCTTGGACAAGGTAAAAGAAAAGAATTCTGCGAGGTCCTCACACGTGTGAGATTCCCACATGGATTTGCTTCCAACCCCGAAAGGAGAGTCGGTGCAGATGGAAACAAGGTACAAGGGTTGAAAACTCATGACTGCCACGCCCTACTTCAAAGGGTTTTACTGTTATCCTTAGAGGATTGGGCCGCCGACTTATACTGAGCAGATGCAAGAGTTGGGACAATTCTTCGAGGAACTCTGCGAGAGGAATATCGGGATAGATGCTTTGGAGCGCCTTAGAGACAAGATACCAACTATCCTATGCGACCTTGAGAAGATATATCCTCCACCTTCTTTGATGTGATGGTGCATTTGGCTGTTCATCTACCCGATGAGGCACTACTTAGAGGTCCAAGACAAGATGGCTGGATGTACCCTATTGAAAGGCGGCTAGGCACTTTCAAGGGCTATGTTAGGAACAGAGCTAGACCCGAGGGTTCCATTGCAGAGGCCTACATTGCTACTGAAGCGTTGACATTCTGCTCAAAATACATTGAAACAACTGATAAGCTTAGCAAAGAGGTGGGTGAAGACAATCCCGGCTCAATGTTTTCGATTATTCTGCTCGAAAGTTACGTGGAAGAGTCGACAAGAGGACAAACCTAAAGATTTGCACAAAATGGTTTGGTATGTGTTGAGTAACAGTCCTGAGATACTACCTTATATCAAGTAAGTGCAGTACTGCAGCTTATACATCATAATCTACTAAACTTGCAGCACATTCTTATATATTTAGATGTTTGAGGCGATCACTATGTTGTGCAGCATCTACAAAGAGGAGTTATTGCAGCAAAATCCGAGAAACATTGACAAACTGGTTATGGCAGGATTTGCGAAATGGTTCAAGAATCATGTAAGCTTTTGAAGTGCAATCGCCGCTTTTTTTAATATATTGAGTACATAAGATGATCAGCTTTTCTATTTTCTAACCATAGGTTAAGAAGATGCGGGAGGATGGGCAGGCAGTTGATGATGCCCTTTACTCACTAGCAATGGGTCCTAATACTCGGGTAAGACATTATGAATCTTGCGTTGTTGGAGATGTGCGCTACAACACCCTTGCACGAGACGAAGGCGGAAGACACAAAACAGTGCCATCATGAGCATGGATATGTATGACAAAGAGACAACTGAAATGTATGCTAACATAATGTACATTGTTCAGCTTGCAGTATATCTCCGCCGAGGATCATTGGTGTTTGGTTCTGTTGTCTTTGTCGTTGGTATAACCTGTTTTCCGTGATCGCAAAACCCGAGCTGATGATTATTTCAAATCCATCAATGTCAAGGCGGCATACCGCATCAACGAACCTTTTATTTTGGCAAATCAAGCAACACAGATATTTTTCTTGGAAGACACATTTGCACGTATGCGATGATCGGAGAGTATTGCAAAGGTTTGAGCAGAGGAATTCGCTTAATGAAGTTACACAACAAGATGATGCTTACATCGCTCCGATGTACAAGATAACACCGATGTTCCTAATATCTTTGAGAACCATCACGCCAATGACGCCGCGAAAAGATTGCCTGTCGTGTTGTGGACATACAAGAGTTGATCAAGAAGAAGCCAACGTTCGAGGACGTTGAGGACGAAGAAGAAGATGACACCGTGGGGAATTACGATTTAGACTGATACACATGGCGAAGATGTTGACGCTGCTGCTGCGGATGATGATTACATTGCTTTTGTCGTATTTGCCTGTCAGAAGACGTTTTTTATCTACAATGTGAAATTGTGTTTGCTATGACAACTGAAACCTGATGAACATGTTGTTTAGTATTTTGCTGTGAGAACATCACTTGTTATGTATGCTGATTTGTGTTTGGTGATTGTATGACAACTCAAACCTGATGACATTGTTGTTTAGTTGTACTCATATTTGGCTGTGAAACTTGAATTTGATGACATAGTTTGCTGTTGGACTGCAATTTGCTTGACGTCTTCGAATGAGAACAAAGCTGACCCTACAGGGCCTCTTCTATTTATTTATTTATTTATATGAGCAAAAGGGGATACCCCTGATTTCCGTTAATAGAAATCATTAGATGTTCACACCACTACGCCCAGCCTGCTACACAGGTTTCATTCATTACTAGTTTCGGCAAAGTGCTCATGTCGTAGCCACTGAATACATCACGAGTGCTACATACACTACAAATAAAGAGACAATCATCCTACATAGCACATCGATTTTGCCCATTATCTTCACAAGCTCTTTCATCTCCTCATTGCTGTCAAGGCCGCTCAAGAGCTTTTGCTTGGCCATGATCGAGGAACTGCATCTTTAACCTTCTGCTCTGATCTTCCTCTTCTGCGCTCCTTCGCCATTTGTCCAACACCCCAACCTGCTGGTATTGGGATTCCTCGGCTAACCAAATAATCAGCGTAGTTGCATTCCCCACATCAAGAACTTCCCGTAAATACAAATCACACGAATCTTCCCTTTTACGCACGAATCAAATTGGTAGATCATCAACCAAACTATTAAAAAATCAGCAACTGAAAGCAGCAGGACAACACTTAAACATATTATTACCCCATGATTCGGGCATTTGTAGAAGACTCGGCCAGGGTTGCGGATTGTGGTTGAGACGCGACGGATGACTCTGCGTGATTTGCAGCAGTGGCACCACACCAACGGCAGCGGGTTGCGATGAGCAATCGGCTGCGGTGCGCGTGCCGGCGAGGGTGTGATGAGACCCACAGGCGATGGTACGGGTTGCGACTTGGCGCATATCTGGTTGTTGCCTGCTGAAGAGCAGGTGGACGAGCAGCCAGCGGACATGGTTGCTGCGGCCAGAGCTTCTGATGCTAGGCAGAGTAAGTAGAGAAGAGGAGAAGCGAACGTTGGATATGTCGGTTTCATTACTTGCGAGTAGCATAGCACCATATATAGTCATAGTCTAGGTTTGATTCAACCAGCTACAGGAGCACATCTTTCTTTTTTCTAAAACTCAGCAACGTCTCTTTACTGGTACACTAGCTTGTTCTGTATGCCTTCCCAAGTCTTTGATTTTCTTTCCCTTTTTTTTGTGAGGAAGGAAGGAGGACAAAATTGAGAGTTCCTGGGACTCGAACCCAAGACCTCTCGGTTGAAAACCAAGGGTGCTAGTCACTTATGTGGCGAACGTTCCATGTGAGGAGGACGGCAGACTAACACATTTTCCTCACAGTTTTCTTCCTATATATAAAAAAGTATGCTACTTGGTGTCCGCTTAGTCAACAAACGATTGTGCCAACCTTGACCATTGGATTAACATTCAACATATGTCGCGTTTCTTCAGCCTCTTCTTCCTCGAGCCGCCAAAGCCAAACCAGCACCGGCGGGACCACCTGCTCCCGCCTCCCATGGCTGGCTGTGATCTGCCCCGGCTCCTGTTCGTTCCCGTCCGAGGCCTCACCATCGTCCTCCGTCTTGGTTCGCTCACCGCGGTGCCGCCCTCCGGTGTTGTCAACATGGTCAACAACCGAGAGGAATAAGGAGATGACTGTACATGGTGAGGATGACAAGAGGGACCCAAAGAGCAGCTGCAAGTAATTTTGTTTTTTGGGACGGAGAAGGGTATCAACTGGGTTGTGGGGACCCCTGGCCTGCCTAGCCTGTGCTTTTATTTCATATGTTTAGCACATGACCAGCCCAGTTTGTTTTTTTTCCTTTCTCAAAATTTCTAGCCAGCTATTTTATTATTTGCGTAATAACCAACGAGGCCTACTTGCTTTTCTACGCCTCTCAGGGCCGTAAATCTTTCAAGACAAGGAGGATGCATTTTGCCCGTAAAATGGGCTATAAGTAATAAGAAATGGGCTATAAGTAATAATAAATGGGCTGTAAAATGAAAAAATACAGCAAATGACAATTAGTTCCAAAATACTATTTTATTTCGGATTTTGATATTTTAAATTTCATTGTTTTTGTGCGGGTAAAATTTCATTGAATTTAAATTAAGGTATATTTAGATTTAAAATTAATTTGAATCGCTAGAAATTTCGGTCAGTATGTCTGTTTGGGACAGATTTGGAGGCTGACTTGTGGGTCTACTAGGTTGACGTGTACTTTGGCTTTGTCAACTTAGTCCACAAACGATTCTAGCAGCAAAGGACCATTGGATGTTAATCCAACGGCCATGCTGCTTCTTCAATATCTCGATCTTCTTGCTCCAAATTACCAAACCAGCTCCGGTGGGACTGCTCGCTCCCGCCTCCGTGGCGGGTTGTGCCGCCGCACAGCCGCACCGCCCCACCCTACTTCATTGCTGGCCGTGCCATTCCTCTACTCACCCACACCTCCTGTTATTTTCCGCGACGGCAGCCGACCAAGAACCTCAGACTCCCACCGCTGGGCAACCATTGCTGAGTCTTCCCGGCTCCGTGTTGTTCCTTCCTAGGCCTCGCTGTCGCCCACCGACATGGTGCTCTCGGCGCGCCTGGTCAACTTGGTCAACGAACGACATCCATCGGCCGTGGACTGTACGCGCAAAATAATGATTCCTCCACCTGACAGCTGGGACCCACGGAAGGGCCTCTGTATTTCGTGAAAAAATGTTCCCCCCGCTGACATGTCGGACCCACCAGCTATATCTTCGCACGCAAGGAAGTGCCTCCTTATTATGCACGTACGATGTCCATCCAACGGCCGTAGTGTTTCTTCAACCTCGATCTTCTTGCTCCAAATACCAAAGCAGCGCTGGTCGTGCCGCATGCTCCCGCCTCCCGTGGCCGATCAGGCTTGCCATGGACGCCTCACCGCCTCTACTATTCCCATCGCTGGCCAGGCCTCGCGGGCGACGGCAGCCTCACACCGCAGCCAACCAAAGAACCTCATACTCCTCTTCGCTGGCTTCCACTACCGCTGCCTTCCCCAGCTACGCGTCGTCCCCTTCTAGGCTCGCCGCCGTCCACACGCCGTGGTGCTCTCCACGCGGCGTGGTCAACGTGGTCAAGGAACGACTTCCATCGAAAGAGTACTGTACGTGGAGAGGCTGACTGCTGGGTACATGGCTACAGCCCAGTTTTTTTGTGATTTGCCAAGCAAGTCGCTTTGTCAGGCCTATTGGGCTGCAAATCTTTCAAGACAAGAAGAGCTTTCATTCGACTGGCCGAGAAAATGGCCCATCAGTAATGAGAAATGGGCTGTACATTTTTGAAACACATCAAACCGGCAATTAGTTTCAAATATCTTTTTTTTCATTTCAAGATTTTAAATTATATTAATTTTTATGCATGGAGAATTTGTTGGATTTTATATTGATATACATTTATTTTTAAAATCAGTTTGAATGTGAGTTGAAATTTCGGGATTAAAAACAGTTCGGACCGCACCGAAATATGCAAAATTTTGTATAATTTTTTAACCGTGGCCACGATTTGGGCTGTAATGCTAACAAAAAGAATATGGGCTCCAAAAAAACCTTAAGAATTAGCAAATGGGCTGAAAATTATTAGAAATAATGGCAGATGGGTTGTATGCTGTTTTCCACAGATTTGAGGCTTTCCTAAAATAAGGTTGAAGCACAAGCAGTGATTGTTGGATGTCCATCCAACGGCCGTCGTGCTTCTTCAATCTCTCTTCTTCCCGCCCAAATGGCCAAACAAGCGCCAAGGGACTGCTCGCTCTCCTCCTCCCTGCTGGTCGGTCAGTGCCGCCACCAGCAGCCTCAACGCCCCAATCAGATTCCCATTGCTGGCCTAGCCATCCTCTACTCACCCGACATGCTGTTATTCTCCGGCGACGGCAGACGAACCAAGAAACCTCAGACAACAGATTCTCTCTGCGTGGGAAACAACTGCCGAGTCTTCCTCGCCTCCGTCGCTCCTTCCTAGGCCTCACCGTCCGCCCACCGCCTGGTGCTCTCGGCGTGGCCTGGTCAATATGGTCAACGGCGGACATGCATCCGGCGGATCAGACGTGGAGAGGCCGACACCTGGTCCACGGCCGCATGCAAGGAAATGCCTCCTTATTATGCGAAAAATAATGATTCCTCCACCGACATCGGGGACCCACCGAAGGGCCTCTCAGATTTCGTGAAAAAACGCTACCACCGCCGACAGCTCGCACCCACCAGCTATATCTTCGACGCAAGGAAGTGCCTCCTTATTACGCAAAAAATGAATACTCCCCGTTAGCCGGGACCCAGATAGTGGCAGGCTGACTTGTGGGCCTACTAAATTGACGGGACAGAGGGCTTTGTCAACTTAGTCAATATGCACGATTCTAGCTCCAAAGGACCGTCGATGTCCATCCAACGGCCGTAGTGCTTCTTCAACCTCTGGTCTTCTTGCTCCACCGCCCAAACCAGCGCCGGTCGAGCCTCATGCTCCTGCCTCCCGTGGCTGGCTGCGATGCGGCGCGAGGCCTCACCGCCTCTACTACTCCCACCGCTGGCCAGGCCATCCTCTACTCACCCACACCCTCGTTACTTACTCAAGGGCGAAGGTGGCCTCACACCGCAGCGAACCAGTGTTCTCAGATTTCCTCTGCTGGGCATACACTGCCGCTGTTTTCCCCGCTTCGCCCGCCCCTTCCTAGGCTCGCCGTTGTCCACCGCCCTAGGCGCCGGGCGTGGTCAATATGGTCAAGGAACGGCTTCCATCGGACGTGGATCGTACATGGAGAGGCCGACACCGGGTCCACGGCCGCAGCAAGAAAGTGCCTCCTTATTACGCAAAAATAATTATTCCTCCACCGACAGCGGGGACCCACCGGACGGTCCACCGATTTCGCGAAAAAATGTTTGCCCCGACGCCGGGACCGACCAGCTACATCTTCGCAGCAAGGAAGTGCTCGATACCGGGACCCACCTGGTCAAGCGCACGCAGCGTTGTCATTCTCGCCGCGAACGGTACGCATATATACCGGTGAATGTAGAGGCGCACACGCAGTCGTAGTAGAGGCGCCGTGCGTGTCGTAGTAGAGGCGCCGCATGTAGCATGTACACGCACGCATAGCGCCGTGGTGCAAGAAAGAAAATACGGCCACGTACGTACATACGTGCAGGGTCTCGAACGCCTACTTGCGCATACGTACGACCAGGGCTCGTGTACATGGCTGGGTCGGAACGGAGAAACAGCATCGTCGTCGTGTTCATGGGGAGGCAACAAAATGCTCGTGTTCATGGGGAGGCAACGGAATGCGTCGTGTTCATCGGGAGGGCTTGGACGGAACAGGCGATGGAAACGAGTCCTGGTGTACCGCAGAACAGAGGAAACATCCTTGTGTTCGACCGGCCACGTTCGAAACGGGATCCTGTTGATCGGGAGGGGTCTAGCGTACCGCAAAACGGAGGAAACGAACCTCCTACGGTCGAAACGGGGGTCCTGTTGATCGGGAGGGGTGTGGCGTACCGCAAAACGGAGGAAACGGACTTGTGTTGGAGCGCGACGGTCGAAACGGGGGTCCTGTTCATCGGGAGGGGTGTGGCGTACCGCAAAACGGGACTCCACGGGATACTGTTCATCTCCACCGTCGACCCTCTCCACCTCCACGAGCCACTGCTCATCCACCGCCGACCTCCTCCACCTCCATGGCTCCTGCTCATCCAGCCTCCACCGCTTACTCCACCGGCCATCGCTCAACCACCCTCCACCGCTCCACTGCTCATCCAGCCCTCCACACCACGGGGTCCTGCTCAACCACCCTCCACGGGCACCCTCCACCGCCTCACTGCTCATCCAGCCCTCCACACCATGGGGTCCCGCCCAACCACCCTCCACGGGCACCCCTCCACCGCTCACTGCTCATCCAGCCCTCCACACCACGGGTCCTGCTCAACCACCCTCCACGGGCACCCTCCACCGCCTCACTGCTCATCCAGCCCTCCACACCACGGGTCCTGCTCATCCACCCTCCATGGGCACCCTCCACCGCTCACTGCTCATCCAACCTCCACCACACCACGGGTCCTGTTCATCCAGAGGCAACGCCACCGCCATCGCTCATCCAACCCCCCCAACGCCGCTGTTCATCCCATCGATCGGCTTCAGCTTAGCAGCAGAGCGGCGAATCTCGATCGGGTTCAATTAACAGCCATCGATCTATCGCCGGGTTCGAGAACGATAGCCTGCAGTGCAATCGCCGGGTTCGCTTAGAGCCCAACGCCTTGCTTGGGTTCATTAGAGCCAATGCTCGCGACACACGCCACAGACGTACGAGAAACGCGATTTCGCCCCGACCTCCCACCGTAACCAGGAACTCCCCGAAATTTTCCTCGCCCTCGCTTCTACCATGGTTTTTTCTGTCATGGACATCCCAAAGAATGTCATGCAGCTGCGTCTCCGGCCCGCCCAGGACGAAAAGCCCATTTTCTGTCATGATTTTTTGTCATAGAAGTAGGAGCCCACCACATCTATGATGATACCGGGTTTTGTCACAATTATCACCATAGAAGTGTCATATGTATGCCAGAAAAGAATTTCGTTCGGCCCAAAATGTCATGGATGTGTCTTTTTTTGTAGCGCTTGCCGCCGCACGATCGCTTCGGCGCTGTCACTAGGGTTTGCATGTGTTGCGAATAGACACCTCCACTCACCGCCGACTGTGTGATCGGACCTAGCAGTCCGCCGCACGGTGTTCCTCCTGCACGCGCGGATACCGTTAGAGGCGGTGCACTTGAGCCGCTCCGGCGAACTTGTACGTGGGATCGGACGACCGGCTGTTCGAGGGAGATCGGACGAGGAGGAGACGATCCACGCGGACGCGCTGCCTCAACTCTACTTCCGCTGCACGGCACTGCGCCTCTAGTGGTAACGAACTGTGATCCATCTACCGTAGCATGTTCTTGGTTGTTCTGTGCGTAGGAAATTTTAATTTGCAGTCGACGCACCCTACCATAGAATCCAACACAGACTGGAATGACCCAGAGATGGGGAAGACAGGGCAGTGGAGTCACAGATGGAGAGGAGTGGGAAACTTGACTGGTTCGGGTGCGCGGCAAAGACAACAAGGGTGCCGCCCACAGAGATGTGGAGCATGAACAGAGGTTGAAGAAGGAGCACGGCTGTTGGATTAACATCCAACGGTCCAGCTGCTAGAATCATTTGTTGATTAAGTTGACAAAGCCCTACGTACACGTCCGCTTAGTAGGCCCACAAGTCAGCAACCAAATCTGACGGGTCCCAGCTGTCAACGGGAGGAATAATTTTTTTTGCATAACAAGGAGGCACTTCCTTCCGTGCGAAGATACAGCCGGTGGATCCTAGCTGTCTGGTGGAGGAAACATTTTTTCAGCTTAATAAGGAGGAACTTTCCATGCGTGCGACCATGGACCTCGTGGGTCCCAGCCGTCAGGCTCTCCACGTGCAGTCCTATTCCGATGACTCTCGTTTCTTGACCACGCCGCACCGAGCGCAGTGATAACCCACAAATATAGGGGATCAATTGTAGCCTCTTTCGATAAGTAAGAGTGTCGAACCCAACTAGGGGCTAAAGGTATAACAAATATTCCCTCAAGTTCTATCGACCACCGATACAACTCTACGCATGCTTGACGTTCGCTTTACCTAAAACAAGTATGAAACTAGAAGCACTTTTGTTGTTGGATAGGTTTGCAAGATAATAAAGAGCGCGTAAATAAAAAGTAGGGGCTGTTTAGATAAAGAAACAATAAATTAAATATAGCGAGTGTGGAAAAGTGGTGGTAGGAGTTGCGAAATTGTCCCTAAGCAATTGACTACTTTACTAGACCGATAGCAAGTTTTATGTGGGAGAGGCCACTGCTAGCATGTCATCCCTGACTTGGAATTCTATGCACTTATGATTGGAACTATTAGAAAGCGTCCACAACTACTAACGTTCATTAAGGTAAAACCCAACCATAGCATTAAGATATATTGGTCCCCCTTCAATCCCGTATGCATCAATTTCTATGCTAGGTTGAAGCTTCTGTCACTCTTGCCCTCCAATACATAGTCCTATCAACATACAACTAACCCTATGGTGTGATCCACGCACGCGCTCATATGATGGGCAGCAAAGGACAACAACATAACCACAAGCAAATTAAATCAATCATAGCAATTCATCAACCACCGATAAGACAACGAATATCTACTCAGACATCATAGGATGGCAACACATCATTGGATAATAATATGAAGCATAAAGCACCATGTTCAAGTAGAGCGTACAGTGGGTTGCGGGAGAGTGGACAGCTGTAGATAGAGGGGGGAAGGTGATGGATATGTTGGTGAAGATGGCGGAGGTGTTGGTGAAGATTGCGATGATGATGATGGCCCCGGCGGCGTTCCGGCGCCACCGGAAGCAAGGGGGAGAGAGCCCCCCTCCTTCTTCTTCTTCCTTGACCTTCTCCCTAGATGGGAGAAGGGTTTCCCCTCTGGTCCATGGCCTCCATGGCATGGGAGGGGCGAGAGCCCCTCCGAGATTGGATCTGTCTCTCTGTCTCTCTGTTTCTGCGCTCTCAGATCTGGCCTTTCACTGCTTTTTTAACCGGAGATCCGTAACTCCGATTGGGCTGAATTTTGGACACGATCTCTATCCGGAAATTAGCTTTCTTGTGGCGAAAGAAGGGCTCCAACCGCCTTAAGGGGTGGCCACGAGGGTCAGGGCGCGCCCCTGCCTCGTGGCCCCCTCGGGCATCGTATCGCATTTATTCTTCTTCCCAAAAATCACAAATATTCCAAAAAAAATCTATGTCAGTTTTTATCCCGTTTGGACTCCGTTTGATATGGTTTTTCTGCGAAACAAAAACATGCAACAAAGAAGAACTGGCACTGGGCACTGAATCAATATGTTAGTCCCAAAAATAGTATAAAAAGTTGCCAAAGTATATGAAAGTTGTAGAATATTGGCATGGAACAATCAAAAATTATAGATACGACGGAGACGTATCAGCATCCCCAAGCTTAATTCCTGCTCGTCCTCGAGTAGGTAAATGATAAAAAAGATAATTTTTGATGTGGAATGCTACCTAGCATAATCTTAATCACATAATATAATCATGGCATGAATATTAAGACACGAGTGATTCAAAGCAATAGTCTATCATTTGACATTAAGACAATAATACTTCAAGCATACTAATAAAGCAATCATGTCTTTTCAAAATAACATGGCCAATGAAAGTTATCCCTAAGGTGTCAAAAAGAAAGTTATCCCTACAAAATCATATGGTCAGGCTATGCTCCATCTTCAACACACAAAATATTCACATCATGCACAACCCCGATGACAAGCCGAGCAATTGGTTCATACTTTTTAACGCGCTTCAGCCTTTTCAACCCTCACGCAATACATGAGCGCAAGCCATGGACATAGCACTATGGGTGGAATAGAATATGATGATGGAGGTTGTGTGGAGAAGACAAAAAAAAAAGAAAGTCTCATATCGACGCGACTAATCAACGGGCTATGGAGATGCCCATCAATTGATGTCAATATGAGGAGTAGGGATTGCCATGCAATGGATGCACTAGAGCTATAAGTATATGAAAGCTCAAACTGAAACTAAGTGGGTGTGCATCCAACTTGCTTGCTCATGAAGACCTAGGGCATTTGAGGAAGCCCATCGTTGGAATATACAAGCCAAGTTCTATAATGAAAATTCCCACTAGTATATGAAAGTGATAACTCAAGAGTCTCTCTATATGAAGAACATGGTGCTACTTTGAAGCACAAGTGTGGTAAACGGATAGTAACATTGCCCCTTTTTTTGCGGGCTTCTTTGGCCCCATTCTTTTTATTTAAGCTTCTTTGGCCTCTCCTTTTTTTGGGGGCAAAGCTCTAATAATGATGATCATCACACTTTTATTTACTTACAACTCAATATTACAACTCGATGTCTAGAACAAAGATATGATTCTATATGAATGTCTCTGGCGGTGTACCGGGATGTGCAATGATCTAGCGTAGCAATGACATCAAAAAAACGGACAATCCATGAAAACATCATGCTAGCTATCTTACGATCATGCAAAGAAATATGACAATAAATGCTCAAGTCATGTATATGATGATGATGGAAGTTGCATGGTAATATATCTCGGAATGGCTATGGAAATGCCATGATAGGTAGGTATGGTGGCTGTTTTGAGGAAGATATAATGAGGCTTATGTGTGATAGAGCGATCGTATCACGGGTTTGATGCACCGCTAAGTTTGCACCAACTCGAGGTGAGAAAGGGCAATGCACGATACCGAAGAGGCTAGCAATGATGGAAGGGTGAGAGTGCGTATAATCCATGGACTCGCATTAGTCATAAAGAACTCATATACTTATTGCAAAAGTTTATTAGCCCTCGAAGCAAAGTACTACTATGCATGCCCCTAGAGGGATAGATTGGTAGGAAAATACCATCGCTCGTCCCCGACCGCCACTCATAAGGAAGACAATCAATAAATAAATCATGCTCCGACTTCGTTACGTAACGGTTCACCATACGTGCATGCTACGGGAATCACAAACCTCAACACAAGTATTTCTAATAATCCACAACTACCCACTAGCATGACTCTAATATCACCATCTTTATATCGCAAAACTATTGCAAGGAATCAATCATATCATATTCAGTGATCTACAAGTTTTATGTAGGATTATTTGACTAACCATGTGAATGACCAGTTCCTGTCATCTCTCTAAATAGATATAAGTGAAGCAAGAGAGTTTAATTCTTACTACAAAATATATGCCCACGCTCTAACAAATATAAGTGAAGCAAAATAGTATTCTACAAATGGCGGTTTTCTATGTGAAGAGAAACAGGCAATCCAAACTTCAAATGATATAAGTGAAGCACATGAAGCATTCTATAAAGCCATACTCAAAAGATATAAGTGAAGTGCAATGAGAATTCTATAAATCAACCAAGGACTATCTCATAGCAGCATGGTGCATAAAATAAAAATGAAAACTAAATGCAAAAGACGCTCCAAGATTTGCACATATCGCATGAATGAAACGAATCCGAAAACATACTGATACTTGTTAAAAAAGAGGGGATGCCTTCTGGGGCATCCCCAAGCTTAGACGTTTGAGTCTCCTTGAATATTTACTTGGGGTGCCTTGGGAATCCCCAAGCTTGAGCTCTTGCCTCTCCTCCTTCTCCTCACATCGAGACCTCCTCGATCATCGAACACTTCATCCACACAAAACTTCAACAGAAAACTCGGTAAGATCTGTTAGTATAATAAAGCAAATCACTACTCTAAGTACTGTTGCAAACCAATTCATATTTATTTTTTGCATTATAGCTACTGTAATATAACTTTTCCATGGCTTAATCCACTGATAGGAATTGATAGTTTCATCAAAACAAGCAAACTATGCATCAAAAACAGAATCTATCTAAAACAGAACAGTCTGTAACAATATGAACATTAACCATACTTATGGTACTTGAAAAATTCTGCAAAAATTAGGAAAAATAAAAAAATTGTATATAAAGACAGTGTAAAAAGTTTCAGAACCGTTTGACGTTCCTGTAAAAAATGAAAAATCACGCACTACAGCCAAAGTTTCTGTCCTGCACTGTACAAACCAACAAGCATTGTAAACATCCTAAAGGCAAAACTTGGCACATTATTTTTGTAATACAATGGAGTTGTACAAGGGGATAATTATTTTTGTTGAAAAGTTTCTGTAATCAAGATTCACAAAGTTTCCGTGAGCATGAACAAAGTTCAAGGCTAGCTCCCACTTCAACTATGCTTGTCTCTCTCACTTTCACTTTCCTTTTTGAAAATGTTTTAGGTACCCCGATTTATTTTTTTGTTTTTAAACTATATGAAAGCACTCAAAAGAAATAAATGACTCTTTAAAACTTCCGGGTTGTCTCCCTGGCAGCACTTTCTTTAAAGCCATTAAGCTAGGCATAAAGTGCTCAATTAATGGATCCACCCGGATCCCAAGGTGTATCAAAGCCAATTTGAATTAGCAATGATTTGGCATTTAGTAGTGAGCACAAAGCAACATATATCAAGTAATGACGAATTCTAACTCTCTTCCTATGCATCGGCATGTTATAAAAGAACAATTCATGAACACCTAGTAAAGGCCAATGCATAGTATAAACAGTTTCTTGCAATTTTATCATGTGGGAAACATAGAGAGGTGGAGATATAGTTCCTCTCTCATAATAATTGCAAGTAGGATCAGCAAGCACATGCATATTATATCTATCAAAATCATCATGTGTATTAGTAAAAGGCAACCCATCAATATAATCCTTAATAAGGGCAAACTTCTCTGATATAGTATAATCGGGACAATTCAAAAAGATAATAGGACTATCATGCGTGGGTGCAATAGCAACAATTTCATGTTTAACATAAGGAACTATAGCAAGTTCATCTCCATAAGCATAATTCATATTGGCATCTTGGCCACAAGAATAGCAAGCATCATCAAAAAGGGATATTTCAAGAGAATCAATGAGATCATAATAGTTATCATAGCAATCATCCTTCGGTACGCATGAAGGGAAATTAAACAATGTATAAGTTGGAGGGTTACTCTCATTAGAAGGTGGGCACGGGTAGCTAATCCGTTCTTCCTCCTTTTGTTCTTCGCTCTCCTCCTCATCTTTTTCATCCAATGAGCTCACAGTTTCATCGATTCCTTCTTCCATAGACTCCTGCAAAATATTAGTCTCTTCTTGGAAAGCAGAGGAGTCCTCAATATATGGTTTAACATAGGCATTAGAAGCATAATTATCATAACAATATTCAAGTATGGCAAAATTTTCAGATTTGTAGAGAGTAGCATCATACTTTTCAATCGAAGAAGCAATTTCATAAGCACCCTTAAAAGCAACAAATTCTTCAATTTGTTGAACATCATAGTAATTATAAACACCCTAAGCATACGAAGATGCGATTCCATTATCACTAAACAAACATTGGTAGGGAAGGTGTTTCTTAGGGTCTTCAGAACAACAAGTAAAATCATAAATTTCACATAAATTCCAAGCATAACATTGCAAACGATGAATTTGATCCAGTAAAAGTTTCCCTTTTTGAGATATGCGGTGTCGCACATAACAAGCATGCTCATCTAAAGATTTGCCCTCACCAAAGCTAGTTGGGGTTTCAGCACAAGCACATAGGGATCAAAGATGATCCAAGTAAAAAGCTTCAGGAGTGTGATAGATTTTGAGTGGTTCTTCAACCATTGGTTCTCTAGGTACAACTAATTTTTTTGGTATTTTGCGTTTCCTACCCATAACTAAGGATAGAAAACAACTAAGAACAACAAATAAAAATTACTTAGTGATAAAGCAAACAAACACACACGAGAATATTCACCCCACGCTATTGCTCCCCGGCAATGGCGCCAGAAAAAGGTCTTGATAACCCACAAGTATAGGGGATCAATTGTAGCCTCTTTCAATAAGTAAGAGTGTCGAACCCAACGAGGAGCTAAAGGTAGAACAAATATTCCTCAAGTTCTATCGACCACCGATACAACTCTACGCACACTTGACGTTCGCTTTACCTAAAACAAGTATGAAACTAGAAGCACTTTGTAAGTGTTGTTGGATAGGTTTGCAAGATAATAAAGAGCGCATAAATAAAAAGTAGGGTCTGTTTAGATAAAGACACAATAAAGTAAATATAGCGAGTGTGGAAAAGTGGTGGTAGGAGTTGCGAAATTGTCCCTAAGCAATTGACTACTTTACTAGACCGATAGCAAGTTTTATGTGGGAGAGGCCGCTGCTAGCATGTCATCCCTGACTTGGAATTCTATGCACTTATGATTGGAACTATTAGCAAGCATCCACAACTACTAACGTTCATTAAGGTAAAACCCAACCATACCATTAAGATATATTGGTCCCCCTTCAATCCCGTATGCATCAATTTCTATGCTAGGTTGAAGCTTCTGTCACTCTTGCCCTCCAATACATAGTCCTATCAACATACAACTAACCCTATGATGTGATCCACGTGCGCGCTCATATGATGGGCACCAAAGGACAGCAACATAACCACAAGCAAATTAAATCAATCATAGCAATTCATCAACCACCGATAGGACAACGAAAATCTACTCAGACATCATAGGATGGCAACACATCATTGGATAATAATATGAAGCATAAAGCACCATGTTCAAGTAGAGGGTACAGTGGGTTACGGGAGAGTGGACCGCTGTAGATAGAGAGGGGAAGGTGATGGATATGTTGGTGAAGATGGCAGAGGTGTTGGTGAAGATCGCGGTGATAATGATGGCCCCGGCGGTGTTTCGGCGCCACCGGAAGCGAGGGGGAGAGAGCCCCCCTCCTTCTTTTTTTTCCTTGACCTTCTCCCTAGATGGGAGAAGGACACTACAAAAAAAGGACACATCCGTGACATTTTGGGCCGAACGAAATTTTTTCTGTCATGCATATGACACTTCTATGATGATAATTGTGACAAAACCCGGTATCATCATAGATGTGGTGGGCTCCTACTTCTATGACAAAAATCATGATGTAAAATGGGCTTTTCATCCTGGGCGGGCCAGAGACGCAGCTGCATGACATTCTTTGGGCCGTCCATGACGGAAAAAACCATGGTAGAAGTGAGGGCGAGGAAAATTTCGGGGAGTTCCCGGTTACGGTGGGAGGTCGGGGGCCGAGCGATGTGCGTTTCTCTCGTACATGTATGCGTGTGTGTGTGAGGCGTTGGCTCTAACTGAACCCGAGCGAGGCGTTGGGCTCTAACTGAACCCGAGCTATTGCACTGCAGGCTACACTTTACTGAACCCGAGCGATCGATCGATGGCTGTTAACTGAACCCGTTTGAGTGATTCCTTCGCTAATGCTGCTAACTGAAGCCGATCGATGCTGCTCTAGGATGAACAGTGGCGCTATGGGGGGTTGAATAGTGAGCGGTGGCGTTGCCTCTGGATGAACAGGACCCCATGGTGTGGAGGGCTGGATGAACAGTAGACGATGGAGGGGTGCCCGTGGAGGGGTGGTTGAACAGAACCCCGTGGTGTGGAGGGCTGGATGAACAGTAGACGGTGGAGGGGTGGGTGAACAGAGCTGTGGAGTAGCGCGGTGGAGGCTGGATGAACAGGAGCCCGTGGAGGCTGGAGGAGGTCGACGGTAGCCCGTGGAGGCCGGAGGAGGTCGATGGTGGAGATGAACAGATCCGTGGAGTCCTGCTTTGCGGCACGCCACACCCTCCCGATGAACAAGACCCCGCTTTGACCTTTAGCGCCCAACACAAGTCCGCTCCGTCCGCTTTGCGGTACGCCACACCCTCCCGATCAACAGACCCTCGTTTGACCGTAGGAGGTCCGTTTCATCCGCTTTTGCAAGACGCTACACCTCCCGATCAACAGACCCCGCCGACCGTAGGAGGTCCGTCTCCTCCGCTTTTGCGGACGCTGCACCCTCCCGATCAACAGGACCCGCTTCAAACATAGGAGGTCTGTTTCTCCGCCAGCGGTACGCCAGCCTCGCTTCCATCGCTGTTCCGCCCAAGCCTCCCGATGAACACGACCACGCATTCCGTTCCGACCCAGCCGGTTGGCTCCCATGCGTTCTGTTGCCTCCCGATGAACATGACACATTCCGTTGCCTCCCGATGAACACGACGCATTCCGTTGCCTCCCCATGAACACGACGCATTCCGTTGCCTCCCCATGAACACGACGACGGCGCTGTTTCTCCGTTCCGACCTAGCCAATTACACGAGCCCTCGCCGTACGTATGCGCGAGTAGGCGTTCGAGACCCAGCCCGTATGTACACATACGTGGCTGTATTTTCTTTCTTGTGCCCTGGCCACTGTACGTACGTGTACATGCTACGTGCGCGCCTCTACTACAACACGTGCGCGCCTCTACATCCACCAGTATATATGTACGTACATGTTCACGACCAGAATGACAACGCTACGTACGCTTCGACCAGGTGGGTCCCGACTATCAGGCACTTCCTTGCATGCGAAGATGTAGCGGGTGGGTCCCAGCAGTCAGGGGGGCGAATCGTTTTTTTGCCCGGACGCACTTCCTTGCATGCGAAGATGTAGCTGGTGGGTCCCAGCAGTCAGGGGGCGAATCGTTCTTTTGCCCGGACGCACTTCCTTGCGTGTGAAGATGTAGCTGGTGGGTCCCAGCAATCGGGGAAACTTTTTTCGCGAAATACAGTGGCCCGTCCGGTGGATCCCAGCTGTCAGGTGGAGGAATCATTATTTTCCACGTAATAAGGAGGCACTTCCTTGCTGCAGCCGTGGACCCAGTGTCGACCTCTCCAAGTACAGTCCATGTTCGATGGAAGTCGTTCCTTGACCACGTTGACCACGCCGCGCCGAGAGCACCAGGGCGGTGGACGACGGCGAGGCCTAGGAAGGGGACGACGCGGAGCCAGGGAAGACGCGGCAGCGGAAGCCCGCGCGGAGAGGAGTACGAGGGTTCACTGGTTCGGCTGCGGTGTGAGGCTGCCATAGCCGCAGGGCCTGGCCAGTGGTGGGAATAGTAAGGGGCGATGAGGCCTCCACGGCAACACATCCGGCCACGGGAGGCAGGAGCATGCGGCACGATCGGCGCTGCTTTGGGCGGCTGGAGCAAGAAGACCAGAGGTTGAAGAAGCACTACGGCCGTTGGATGGACATCGTACGGTCACTGGAGCTAGAATCGTTTATATTGACTAAGTTGACAAAACCCTCTGTCCCTGTCAACTTAGTAGGCCAACAAGTCAGCCTCCCACCAAGGTGGGTCCCAGCTAGCAGGGGGTATTCATTTTTTTGTGCAAATAAGGAGGCACTTCCGGTGGGTCCGAGCTGACAGCAGGGGGAACATTTTTTGCGAAATACGGTGGCCCGTCGGGTGGGTCCCAGCAGTCAGGGGCAAACGTTTATTTCGCGAAATACTGGTGGGCGTCCGGTGGGTCCCTGCTGTCAGGTGGAGGAATAATTATTTTCCGTGTAATAAGGAGGGACTTCCTTGCGGCTGCCGTGGACCCAGCTGTCAGCCTCTCCACGTACAATATTCTTCCAATGGAATTCGGTCATTGACCACATTGACCACGCCGCGCCGAGGGCACCACGGCGAGGCCTAGGAAGGGGACGACGCAGAGCCGGGGAAGACGCGGCAGTGGATGCCCACGCGGAGAGGAGTACGAGGGTTCACTGGTTCGGCTGCGCTGCCATCGCCGCAGAATAACAGGGGGTGTGGGTGAGTGGAGTGGAGGGATGACCTGACCAGCGGTGGGAGTAGTATGGGGGCGGTGAGGCCTCCGCGGCAGCACAGCCAGCCACGAGAGGCAGGAGCAGGCGGCACGACCGGCGCTGCTTTGGGTGGCTGGAGCAAGAAGACCAGAGGTTGAAGAAGCACTACGGCCGTTGGATGGACATCGTACGGTCAGTCGAGCTAGAATCGTGCATATTGACTAAGTTGACAAAGCCCTTCGTCCCGTCAAACTTAGTAGGCCCACTATACCGGGTCCCAGCTAGCGTGGGGAGTATTCATTTTTTGTGTAATAAGGAGGCACTTCCTTGCGTGCGAAGATATAGCTGGTGGGTCCGAGCTGTCAACAAGCGGTAACGTTTTTTAAGGAAATACAGAGGCCCTTTCGTGGGTCCTAGATGTCGTGGAGGAATCATTATTTTGCGCGTAATAAGGAGGCATTTCCTTGCGTATGCGGCCGTGGACCCAGCTGTCACCTCTCCACGTGATCCACTTTAGATGCATGTCGGTCGTTGACCATGTTGACCACGCCACGCCGAGAGCACCGTATGGCGGTGGACGGCAATGAGGCCTAGGAAGGAACGACACAGCAGGCGGGAAGACTCGGTAGTTGTTTTTGTTTCCCACGCGGAGGTGATACGTCTCCAACGTATATATAATTTTTGATTGCTCCATGCTATATTATCTACTGTTTTGGGAAATATTGGGCTTTATTTTCCACTTTTATATTATTTTTGGGACTAACCTATTAACTGGAGGCCCAGCCCAGAGTTGCTGTTTTTTGCCTATTTCAGTGTTTCGAAGAAAAGGAATATCAAACGGAGTCCAATTGACCTGAAACTCCACGGAACTTACTTTTGGACCGAAGAAGCCCACGAGTACCGGAAGCTCACTGGAGTCAGGTCTGCCACGAGGTGGGGCGCCCCTAGGGCGCGCCCCTACCTCGTGGACAGCCCGGAGGTCCACCGAGTACTTCTTTCACCCACATATACCCACGTACCCTAAAAACTTCAAGAAGAGAATAGATCTGGAGTTTCGCCGCAGAAGCCTCTCAGAGCCACCAAAAGTCAATCGGGACCTGTTCAAGACCCTGCGGAGGGGGGAACCTCACCGTGGCCATCTTCATCATCCCGACGCCTCCATGATGAGGAGGGAGTAGTTCACCGGGCTGAGGGTATGTAGCAGTAGCTATGTGTTTGATCTCTCTCTCTCGTGTTCTTGATTTGGCACGATCTTGATGTATCGCGAGCTTTGCTATTATAGTTGGATCTTATGTTGCTTCTGCCTCTCTCTCTCTTGTAATGGATTGAGTTTCCCTTTGAAGTAATCTTATCGATTGAGTCTTTAATGATTTGAGAACACTTGATGTATGTCTTGCCGTGCGTGATCTGTGGTGACAATGGGATATCACGTGATTCACTTGATGTATGTTTTGGTGATCAACTTGCGGGTTCTGCCCATGAACCTATGCATAGGGGTTGGCACACGTTTTCGTCTTGATTCTCCGGTAGAAACTTTGGGGCACTCTTTGTGGTTCTATGTGTTGGTTCAATAGATGAATCTGAGATTGTGTGACGCATATCGTATAATCATACCCATGGATACTTGAGGTGACATTGGAGTATCTAGGTGACATTAGGGTTTTGGTTGATTTGTGTCTTAAGGTGTTATTCTAGTACGAACTCTAGGGCTGTTTGTGACACTTATAGGAATAGCCCAACGGGTTGATTGGAAAGAATAACTTTGAGGTGGTTTCGTACCCTACCATAATCTCTTCGTTTGTTCTCCGCTATTAGTGACTTTGGAGTGACTCCTTGTTGCATGTTGAGGGATAGTTATATGATCCAATTATGTTATTATTGTTGAGAGAACTTGCACTAGTGAAAGTATGAACCCTAGGCCTTGTTTCCTATCATTGCAATACCGTTTACACTCACTTTTATCGCTTGCTACCTTGCTGTTTTTATATTTTCAGATTACAAAAACTTATATCTACCATCCATATTGCACTTGTATCACCATCTCTTCGCCGAACTAGTGCACCTATACAATTTACCATTGTATTGGGTGTGTTGGGGACACAACAGACTCATTGTTATTTGGTTGCAGGGTTGCTTGAGAGAGACCATCTTCATCCTACGCCTCCCACGGATTGATAAACCTTAGGTCATCCACTTGAGGGAAATTTGCTACTGTCCTACAAACCTCTGCACTTGGAGGCCCAACAACGTCTACAAGAAGAAGGTTGTGTAGTAGACACCAAGCTCTTTTATGGCGCCGTTGCCGGGGAGGCTAGGTAAGCGGCAGTCACACCCCGTCAACTAAGCTCTTTTCTGGCGCTGTTGCCGGGGAGGTGAGTGCCTGAAGGTATATCTTTAGATCTTGCAATCGAATCTTTTTGTTTCTTGTTTTAGCACTAGTTTAGGTTATAAAAGAAAACTACAAAAAAATGGAATTGAGTTTACCTCATACGCTTCATCTTTTTAATATCTTTCGTGAGTATGATGGGAAGGAAAATTGTGCCAAAGTGTTAGAAGAAGAATGCATTAAAATGTTTGGCACTAAATCTTTGTATGATGAGCATGATTTCAATGTTGTTAGTATGAATTCCTTGAATATCCATGATGCTAATGATATGCAAAGCCACAAGCTTGGGGAAGCTATGTTTGATGAAGATGATATTTTTTGTCCCCCAAGCTTTGATGAGCAAATTTACTATGATGAAAGCATGCCTCCTATCTATGATGATTATTGTGATGACACGTATGCTTTAAATAATAATGATAACCATGAAACTTGTCATCTTGATCTTAATTTTCAATCATATGATAGTTATTTTGTTGAGTTTGCTCCCACTATTTCGAATGAAAAGAATTTTGCTTATGTGGAGAGTAATAAATTTCCTATGCTTGTAGATCATGAAAAGAATGCTTTAGGTGCTGGTTATATTGTTGAATTCATTCATGATGCTACTGAAAATTATTATGAGGGAGGAACATATGCTTGTAGGAATTGCAATAATATCAAGTTTCCTCTCTATGTGCTTAAAGTTTTGAAGTTATGCTTGTTTTACCTTCCTATGCTAGTTGATTATTGTTCCCATAAGTTGTTTGCTCACAAAATACCTATGCATAGGAAGTGGGTTAGACTTAAATGTGCTAGTCATATTCTTCATGATGCTTTCTTTATGTTTCAATTCTTAACTTTTATGTGAGCATCATTGAAATCATCATGCCTAGCTAGGGGCGTTAAACGATAGCGCTTGTTGGGAGGCAACCCAATTTTATTTTAGTTTCTTTCTTTTTGGTTCAGTTTAGTAATAAATAACCCATCTAGCTTCTGTTAAGATGTGGTTTTATGTTTTAATTAGTGTTTGTGCCAAGTAAGACCTATAGGATCTTCTTGGATGATAGTTATTTGATCTTGCTGAAAATTCCAGAAACTTTCTGTTCACGAAAATAATTGTTAAGAATCACCAGAACGTGATAAAATAGTGATTACAAATTTCAGAAGATCAATAATCAAATTATCTAGGCCTTCCTATTTTGGTAGAATTTTTGGAGTTCCATAAGTTTGTGTTAGTTACAGATTACTACAGACTATTCTGTTTTTGACAGATTCTGTTTTTCGTGTGTTGTTTGCTTATTTTGATGAATCTATGGCTAGTAAAATCGTTTATAAACCACAGAGAAGTTGGACTACAGTAGGTTTAACACCAATATAAATAAATAATGAGTTCATTACAGTACCTTGAAGTGGTGTTTTGTTTTCTTTCTCTAACGGAGCTTACGAGTTTTCTGTTGAGTTTTGTGTTGTGAAGTTTTCAAGTTTTGGGTAAAGATTCGATGGACTATGTAATAAGGAGTGGCAAGAGCCTAAGATTGGGGATGCCCAAGGCACCCCAAGGTAATATTCAAGGATAACCAAGAGCCTAAGCTTGGGGATGCCCCGGAAGGCATTCCCTCTTTCGTCTTTGTTCATCGGTAACTTTACTTGGAGCTATATTTTTATTCACCACATGATATGTGTTTTGCTTGGAGATTCAATTTATTTTGCTAGTATTTGCTTGCTGTTATTTAGAATAATGTTTTGCATCTTTGTTTTCAATAAAAATGTCAAGGATAGCCTTTACTATGCTTATTTTGCAAGTATACATGTTGCTGTTTGAAAACAGAAAGTTTACCGCTGTTGCAAAAATTCCCTAGAAAATTCAGAATGTGATAAAATGTTGAAACCTTTTGCGTAATAATCTATGATAAATTTACTACATTTGGAATTTTATTTCATAATTTTTGGAGTTAGGGAAGTATGATGAATCTTGCATTCTTTACATACTATACTGTTTTGGCAGATTGCTGTTATGTTTGCATTGTTTGCATATGTTTGCTTGTTTAATGATTCTATTTGATGATAGGAGTATTAAATATGCAGAGGCATTTAGTATGCAATGTTGAATAATAATTTTTAGTGTTTTTATACAGTAGAAGATAATAAGGTTATGCATTGGTTTATACTAACTTATCTCACGAGTTCTTGTTGAGTTTGGTGTGGTTGAAGCTTTCGAGATTTAGGAAACCGAGATATAAAAGGATTTAAGGAGACACAAACACTCAAGCTTGGGGATGCCCAAGGCACTCCAAGATATTATTTCAAGAAGTCTCAAGCATCTAAGCTTGGGGATGCCCCGGTAGGCATCCCACCTTTCTTCTTCAACAATTATCGGTTAGTATCGGTTGAACCTAAGTTTTTGCTTCTTCACATGATGTGTGCTATCCTTGAAATGTCATTTTATTTTCTTTAGGTTTGCTTGCTGTTTGAATAAAATACCAAGATCTGATATTCTTAAATGAGAGAGTCTTCACATAGTTACATGATTATTCGGCTACTCATTGATCTTCACTTATATCTTTCGGAGTAGTTTGTTATTGCTCTAGTACTTCACTTATATCTTTTAGAGCACGGTGGTGGATTTGTTCTATAGAAACTATTGATCTCTCATGCTTCACTTAGATTATTTTGAGAGTCTTATATAGCATGGTAATTGCTTAAATAACCCTAATATGCTAGGCATACAATATTTGTAAGAATTCTTATGAGTGTGTTGAATACTAAGAGAAGTTTGATGCTTGATGATTGTTCTTAGATATGGAGGTAGTGATATCAAAGTTGTGCTAGTTGAGTAGTTGTGAATTTGAGAAATACTTCTGTTGAAGTTTGCAAGTCCGGTAGCATGCACGTATGGTAAACGTTATGTAACAAATTTGAAACATGAGGTGTTATTTGATTGTCCTCCTTATGAGTGGCGGTCGGGGACGAGCGATGGTCTTTTCCTACCAATCTATCCCCCTAGGAGCATGCGCGTAGTGCTTTGGTTTTTGATGGCTTATAGATTTTTGCAATAAGTATGTGAGTTCTTTATGACTAATGTTGAGTCCATGGATTATACACACTCTCACCCTTCCATCATTGCTAGCCTCTTCGGTACCGTGCATTGCCCTTTCTCACATTGAGAGTTGGTGCAAACTTCGCCGGTGCATCCAAACCCCGTGATATGATACGCTCTTTCACACATAAACGTCCTTATATCTTCCTCAAAACAGCCACCATACCTACCTATTATGGCATTTCCATAGCCATTCCGAGATATATTGCCATGCAACTTTCCACCGTTCCGTTCTTCATGACACATTCATCATTGTCATATTGCTTAGCATGATCATGTAGTTGACATAGTATTTGTTGCAAAGCCACCATTCATAATTCTTTCATACCTGTCACTCTTGATTCATTGCATATCCCGGTACACCGCCGGAGGCATTCATATAGAGTCATACTTTGTTCTAGTATCGAGTTGTAATAATTGAGTTGTAAATAAATAGAAGTGTGATGATCATCATTTAATAGAGCATTGTCCCAAAGAAAAAAAAGAAATAAAGGCCAAAGAAGAAAAGAAGGCCCAAAAAAAGGGGCAATGCTACTATCCTTTTTTCACACTTGTGCTTCAAAGTAGCACCATGTTCTTCATATAGAGAGTCTCTTAAGTTGTCACTTTCATATACTAGTGGGAATTTTTCATTATAGAACTTGGCTTGTATATTCCAACGATGGGCCTCCTCAAGTGCCCTAGGTCTTCGTGAGCAAGCAAGTTGGATGCACACCCACTTAGTTTCTTTTGTTGAGCTTTCATTCATTTATAGCTCTAGTGCATCTGTTGCATGGCAATCCCTACTCCTCGCATTAGCATCAATCGATGGGCATCTCCATAGCTGATTGATTAGCCTCGTTGATGTGAGACTTTCTCCTTTTTGTCTTCTCCACATAACCCCAATCATCATATTCTATTCCACCCATAGTGCTATGTCCATGGCTCGCGCTCTTGTATTGCGTGAAGGTTTATAAGTTTGAGATTACTAAAGTATGAAACAATTGCTTGGCTTGTCATCGGGGTTCTGCATGATGAGAGCATTCTTGTGTGATGAAAATGGAGCATGACTAAACTATATGATTTTGTAGGGATGAACTTTCTTTGGCCATGTTATTTTGAGAAGACATAATTGCTTAGTTATTATGCTTGAAGTATTATTATTTTTATGTCAACATGAACTTTTGTCTTGAATCTTTCGAATCTGAATATTCATATCATAAGTGAGAAGAATTACATTGAAATTATGCCAACTAGCATTCCACATCAAAAATTATCTTTTTTATCATTTACCTACTCGAGGACGAGCAGGAATTAAGCTTGGGGATGCTTGATACCTCTCCAACGTATCTATAATTTTTGATTGCTCCATGCTATATTATCTACTGTTTTGGGCAATATTGGGCTTTATTTTCCACTTTTATATCTAGAATTGTTGTTTTTTGCCTATTTCAGTGTTTCGAAGAAAAGGAATATCAAATGGAGTCCAATTGACCTAAAACTCCACGGAACTTATTTTTGGACCAGAAGAAGCCCACGGAGTACCGGAAGCTCACCAGGGGAGTCCCGGGCTGCCCACGAGGGTGGGGGGTGCCCCCCTAGTGCGCGCCCCCTACCTCATGGACAGCCCGGAGGTCCACCGACGTACTTCTTTTACCCATATATACTCACGTACCCTAAAAATTCGAAGAAGAGAATAGATCTGGAGTTCCGCCGCCGCAAGCCTCTGCAGCCACCAAAAGTCAATCGGGACCCTGTTCCGGCACCCTGTCGGAGGGGGGAACCCTCACCGGTGGCCATCTTCATCATCCCGGCGCTCTCCATGACGAGGTGGGAGTAGTTCACCCTCGGGGCCGAGGGTATGTACCAGTAGCTATGTGTATGATCTCTCTCTCTCTCTCTCGTGTTCTCTATTTGGCACGATCTTGATGTATCGCGAGCTTTGTTATTATAGTTGGATCTTAGGTTGCTTCTCCCCCTCTTCTCGCTTGTAATGGATTGAGTTTCCCCTTTGAAGTAATCTTATCGCATTGAGTCTTTAATGATTTGAGAACACTTGATGTATGTCTTGCCGAGCGTATCTGTGGTGACAATGGGATATCATGTGATTCACTTGATGTATGTTTTGGTGATCAACTTGCGGGTTCCGCCCACGAACCTATGCATAGGGGTTGGCACACGTTTTTGTCTTGATTCTCCAGTAGAAACTTTGGGGCACTCTTTGAGGTTCTATGTGTTGGTTGAATAGATGAATCTGAGATTGTGTGACGCATATCGTATAATCATACCCACGGATAGTTGAGGTGACATTGGAGTATCTAGGTGACATTAGGGTTTTGGTTGATTTGTGTCTTAAGGTGTTATTCTAGTATGAACTCTAGGGCTGTTTGTGACACTTATAGGAATAGCCCAACGGATTGATTGGAAAGAATAACTTTGAGGTGGTTTCGTACCCTACCATAATCTTGTTGCATGTTGAGGGATAGTTATATGATCTAATTATGTTATTATTGTTGAGAGAACTTGCACTAGTGAAAGTATGAACCCTAGGCCTTGTTTCCTATCATTGCAATACCGTTTACGCTCACTTTTATCGCTTGCTACCTTGCTGTTTTTATATTTTCAGATTACAAAAACTTATATCTACCATCCATATTGCACTTGTATCACCATCTCTTCGCCGAACTAGTGCATCTATACAATTTACCATTGTATTGGGTGTGTTGGGGACACAAGAGACTCTTTGTTATTTGGTTGCAGGGTTGCTTGAGAGAGACCATCTTCATCCTACGCCTCCCACGGATTAATAAACCTTAGGTCATCCACTTGAGGGAAATTTGCTACTGTCCTACAAACCTCTGCACTTGGAGGCCCAACAACGTCTACAAGAAGAAGGTTGTGTAGTAGACATCAGGAGGGGAGTACGACTGTATGAGGGTTTACTGGTTCGTCTGCCGTCGCCGGAGAATAACAGCAGGTGTGGGTGAGTAGAGGGATGGCTAGGCCAGCGATGGGAGTACGGTGGGGCGGTGAGGCCTGCGCGGCAGCACAGCCGGCCGTGGGGTGGAGGGAGCAGGCAGTCCCGCCGGCGCTTGTTTGAGCGGCTGGAGCAAGAAGAGCAGAGATTGAAGAAGCGCGACGGCCGTTGGATGGACATCCAACAGTATACAGGCCATCTGTGGAAAGCCTCAAATCTGTGGAAAACAGCATACATCCCATCTGCCATTATTTCATATAATTTACAACCCATTTGCTAATTCTTACGGGTTTTTTTGGAGCCCATATTCTTTTTGTTAGCATTACAGCCCATATTGTGGCCACGGTTAAAAAATTATACGAAATTTTGCATATGTCGGTCTTGGTCTGAACTGTTTTAATCCCAAAATTTCGAGTCACATTCAGACTGATTTTAAAAATAAATGTATATCAATATAAAATCCAATAAATTGTCCACGATAAAAATCAATGCAATTTAAAATCTCAAATGAAAAAAGATATTTGAAACTAATTGCGGTTTGATGTGTTTTAAAATGTACAGCTCATTTCTCATTCTCGATAGGCTATTTTCTCGGCCAGCCGAATGAAGCTCTCCTCGTCCTGAAAGATTTGCAGCCCAACAGGCCTGATAAATCGACTTACTTGACAAATCACAAAAAAACTGGGCTAGCCATTTTCAGAAAAAAAATACTGGGCTGGTCTGTGGTAAACATAAAAGAAAAGGCTGTCTAGACAGGCCAGAGTGTCCCGCACAGCCCAGTTGACACCCTGCTTCCGTCTCAAAAAAAATAGATAAATGCCACTGCAATTATGGTGATTCATAAAAATGCCACTGCAATTTCCAAACTTTGAAAAATGCCACTGCAATTTTTGCAAACTTTGAAAAATGCCACTGCAGTTTGCAAACTTTGAGAACGCCACTCAGACTTTGAAAATGCCACTAGAAATGGCATGAAATGGCATTTTCAAAGTTTGGAAATTGCAATGGCATTTCTGATACACCAGATTTGGTGTGGCATTTATCAAATTAACCCAAAACAAAATAATGGGCGAGCTGCTGGGTCCCTCGTGTCACCGCCACAGTAATTCTCTTGTTTATTGACTACGTTGACAATGGCATGGGACCCAGATGTCGAAATCCAATAGGAGGAGCCATTTTTTTATTGGCTTGAAATAAGGAGGCACTTGCTTGCGTACTGCCATGACCTTGGCGGGTCCCTGCTGTCATCCTCTCCATGTACAATCATCTCCTGATTGTGTACGTGTCAACTTGCTAGGCCCACAAGTCAGCCTCTAAACCCGTGGAGGACAAATACAACCCATTTAAAAAAATAACAGCCCATTCCATATGTTCAAACGGAAAGTTCAACATTCAGAGCAAAGTAACAGGTCTGATCCACATATAGAGTACTGAACTTCCACGTTGACAACCATCATAGCCAAGTTAACTATCTACTCCCACTAATACTCTAGTAGCGTACACGTACTAACTTACTCTTAGCTAACTAGACGATGTCGGCCGCCATCTGTGGTACACGCTAAACGCCGGCACCGACGTCGTGCGCCTCGCCTCAGACTTGCAAGAGGTGCGATAGGGCGCGTTGCTCGCGCGCGTTGGCCCTTTCCATGCCGGCGTGGTCCACTGAAGCTTCGGCTTCCAAGCTGGAAACCCACTTGACGAGCTGGTAGTAAAAATCAGCGTCGCGAACGCGTGCGTGCCCGACAGCCTCCAGGGCTATTTGCCGGGCGCCAGCCTCCACGTAGTCGGCCCAGTTGCGGGCGCTCTGCTCGCGACTCAGAGCGTCGGTGCGCTGCTGCTCCATGTCCCGCTGGCGGTGCAAATCGGTGATACGCTGCTCCTCCGCCAGGCGGTCGCGCTCCAACAACTCCTGCTCCTCCGCCATGCGGTCGCGCTCCAACAAATCCTCGATCTCCGCATTGCCATCTAAAGATAGATAGAATGCCTCCTCCCTCCGTCTGCCTTCTGGTGAAAACCCGAACACTAGTTCCGGCGGTGACAGCCTCCGGCATCGCCTACCGCGGACGAACGGGGGCATGGCGGACGTGGCGAGCGACGTCGGGCCGGTGGGGGCTTATGAGGATATGGCGAGTTGGGCACGGTGGCACCGGAGAAGGCCGGGAAATATTACTTATAGGCGGAAGGTAGCGCGACGGTCATCGGAATTCAATGCATAATGGCTTAGCGCGCCAGCTTGCCGTGGAAAACTAGAGAAACTGAAATTATGACTGTGTCGTCCCGTCCCGTCTTGGTCGCACGCCGGCATGGCGGTCAAACGAGTGCACTCGAATCATCTCCCTCCTTGTCAATAATGATTCCACAGATTTAAAAAGCCCGCAACAACTAAAGTGTATCTTTTTTCGCATTAGTTAGCTGCCTTAATTACGGCCAGCTGCATGTAGGCACTCAGAATCGCTCGCAGGCAGTACGCGAAGCAGCATGCAATGAGTCGCTGCCGAGGGCACGCATGCAGCCACTTAAATCGCTGGAATTAATTAGTCTTAAACTTTTGCATGCCGTTAATTATTGCCATGCCTTGGTCTTGCTGCTTTGCTCACGGGACTAATAAACCCGGACGGAGGGAGTACCTTGGTTGGTGAGAGGTTTGAATTAAGCCCTGCAAACCAGAAAGGAGGTACTAGTACGTGCGTGATCCGCTATTTATTCGTGTAGGATCGAGTAGGTCGTTTCTTGAATTGAGCCCTGCAAACCGGAAAGGAGGTAGTACGTGCGTGATCCCTATTTATTCGTGTAGGATCGATAGTGTAGCTTGTCGGTTTCTTGAGAGGTAGGCATTTTTATCCGTAGGATCGATAGTGTTGCTTGTCGGTTTCTTGAGAGGTAGGCATTTTTATTCAAAAACTGCCACTTCGATCTTCGTCGCAAATAAAAATGCCAGAGCGCATTTGTAGGCTAGCTAGTGATCGATCAAGAATTTGTAAACACCGAGCTAACAGAAATAAGTAATCGTTAATGCATCTCAATGATTCACAGATCATATACAAATATGTAGCTCCAAAAGCAAAGATCAGCCAGTTCGGATCTTGCGTCGCAACTAAAACTAACTAGTACGATTCCCATACATTAGATCAACATGTTAATGCATCTCAATGATTCACAGATCATATACAAATATGTAGCTCCAAAAGCAAAGATCTAGAAAAAACATATGTTCTTCCTACTAACATGGATGCTTCTCTTGGCCAACATTCAGTACAGACTGAAAGATAGATTTTTTTGCGAAGTCTACAATTCCTCTTGCAAACGTAAGTGGTTTCACCAACAGCTGGAACCATGAGAATGGACCACACATGATGGAGGAACATCCACTGCAATATGATTTGGTCTTCTCTCGATCACACCGCGAGACTATTTTCGGAATACAAACTTTAACTTAGGCAAAATGATGCCCATTGTATAATCAGACCAAAGCAATGAAGCACCTAGTGTTGGACAATAAATAGTATAGTACTACTTTTCTTCAGTCCATGAAGTGACTATCCAATCTTTCTGTGTCTATTTTCAAATGGCACTGCATGCAGTGACTATACTATTCTCTTGTGCAGTTCAACCAAAATTGCGGACACTTTTTTTGTTTGCCAAATAGCAAAAAAATATCAAGCAGCTAGTAAACATATACCAAACCTTGTATTTTTGGTTTAAACATGTCTCTTCCGCTTAGCATCTGTCATGTTCTGCACTGGACAATCTGATACAGTTATGTTTTGCCCTGGACAATTTCATACTGAATTGATTTGCTGGTTCAGAGCAGAAATATAGCGCCTATTCTTCATCAGACCAAGGATATCCATGTTCGCAGTGATGGAAGAGGTGAAATCGATACAGCCGAAATTGAGCATCCAATCATTGAATCCTGTCCTGCACCTCCAATGTAGGTCCACCCTACGAATAAATTCACATGCAAACCACTAGTATTACTATCTAATGACAGTACAAAAAGAGTAGCAAGATAGTAGCAAACCATGTACCTTCGTAATGAACAGCTCATAGTGCCACCAATTGGATATAAAGGTTTGGAAAAAAACATGCTCCTAATGTTGAACCAGTTGGACTTTTTGTGTAGTTCCACTAAAATTGAGCATCCCTGTTTGCATAGATATTGAAAGTGTGATTACTCTAAAAGTGGCACTAGTTGAAGCATAGGCTCACAAATATAAGCATTCCAATTTCTTAATGGGAAAAGGTAGCAAGATTGTTTCTAACCACCTGTTTGAAGGAATAAATAAAGCAACGATGGTGATGTCGAAGGCATACATAGTTTTTTCTCAAAAACTGAGCCATTCTGACCTTTCCTCTTCTTTTAAGCAAATTTTGTGCAGTTCTACTAAAATAAAATGCCATCAACGCCTTGACATTCAAAGACACTGCATAAAAGGAAATGACTTAACATTACATCATGATGTCGGTATGTAGTCGATGGGCATTAGAGACAAACATACGACCTCCTCCGATAACATAATGAACATTAATTTTAACAAAGGTGTGACTAGCTTTACCGGATAATTTGAGTGAACTCTACACCCTTTGTTCCTTAATATAAGACATTTTCGCGTTCAATTTAAAGTACCCAAACGTCTAGTATTTAGAAAAACAGGTAGTATTTTCTTGAGCACATATCTGGGAAAGCTTGCCACACTTTATTTATGTCCATACGCTAATGCAACACCATTCAATACTACAAATATACACTAATCCAAAGGCTAGTGCAACAAGAGAGTAGTTAGTTTATTACGAGTACAAGACAATGGTTTTACCGAACAGATTTCAATAAACTCTAGCAATCGGAAGGTTTCTATAAGAATTAACAATACAAAATGTAAAGGTAACAAGTTTCAGCATTGGTATACTAGCTATGCATGAGCATTAAACCAAATACAAAATTTTGAAGGTAACTAGCATTATTAACTAATGACAGTATAGAAAAATTGCAAACCATGTACCTCCAAGGTAAATATCATTTCGAACTCGGGGGGGGGCTTAAAAATTGCTATCCCAATCTTGATAATCGATCAAACATAAAAACTTGATCGAACAAATCAAGAGAACAGCTGGAGGAGGAGGTGCCCACTCTTGACCTTTCCTCTTGTCTTCATAATTGTCTGTGCAGTTTAACCAAAATAAAATGACATCAGCGCCTTGGCATTTTGGTGACACTGTACAAAAAAATTAACTTATCTCATGAAAGTGAGGTATGTAATCTATAAGCATTAACAGTGCAAAAATCTGAAGGTAGTAACAAGTTTCATCGTTGGTATACTGGCTGTGCAACATCATTAGAATGCCTTAGATGAAAAATCTTTAATACATCCACAATCAACAGCTAACCCTGAAATAATCCAGTGACATTAAATGGCATTGCTTAAATTTATCGGTGGCATTAGACTGAGAGCGGCATTAGTTAAATGTGGCATCACTTTAGCAGTAGCATTGCTTGACTTGACTGTCGGCGTTATACTAATAGCAAAAAAAGTGGCAATAAGAGCATGGGAGGCCCATTCGGACAAGCATGCACCAAGACAATGTACCTCCACAGACGCAGAGTGGTGAGGGAGGTATGGTTGCCCAGAGCAACAAATATCCAGGCAGCATATGTGGATTACGTCCCATTTTTGTTCTCTTTAGACACCTTTTTCCTATGCGAGGACAACAAACCGATCGACCTGGTCATTCTCTATTGTGTTGTCATGCCTTTCTACCCTTCTTCAACCAAGAGACACGAGACTCGTTCCTTAGCTACTGATTTCCCCTTCTCAACCTAGATGCGGGTTCGATGCCTACTCTCTTGGACAATACAGTCTCCCTTCCTTTCCTTATTCAACCCAGAATGGATTAGTCTGCATGAAGTAGGGTTTCCTTTAATAGTGAAAATTATGGTTTTCGTCTGTGTGGCCTGTAGAGCAGAGGATAGCAAATTGGGAAGATGGTGGAGTGGAAAAAGATCCACATGCAACTACGTGGCAGATGGGGCAATAGAACAAGGTTATGGTTCGAAAAGAGGTAGCATACCTGAGGGTTGGCGGGAAGTGGCTTCGCTCGTGGTCGTCGTCCCCCGCACACACTACGGGAGCGAGCTTGGGGATGGAGTCCATCCCGCGCGGGCGCTAGGTCTGAGAGGACGGCCTTGTCGCGGTGCGTGACTCGCTTCGCCGACGATTTAGTGCGGCCAACGCTGCACGTCCTTTTCTTCCCCGGCGGATCTGTGACCACCGGTGAGGTGGGAGAGAGGGGCCGTCTTTTTTAGATCTGGAGAGAGGGTGGTAGTGTGAGAAGCAAGTGGGCAGCCCTTAGCAAGAAAGCGTTGAAGCTCCAGCCTATATATCTTTTTTATACTACTAGTACTGGAGGTGGAGTAGTGGTAGAGTAGTTTATATTTTCTCTGTGTATAGTACCACTTAGTCGTGCTTCAAAACTGATTGGCATGCCATTAAAAAAATAAAGGTCGATAACTAATGCGGCACCTCGGGCCAACGCGGCCAGATCGAATTTTGCACGAGAAATTACACACCATGTTTCGTTGACATGTGGTCCCGTTCCAACATATCAGTGAGACGACGGCGAGTAGTAGGAGTATTTCCGAACGGGCGTGTAGGCCGGGGCGCCTCTTCGTGAACCATAGAAAACTCGCAACCGTCCACCGACTCTTCGCCTTTTCCTCTCGATTTGGAACTGTTGTCGCACGCTCTTCCTCTCCCTCCTCCATTTTCCTTCAGCCCTTCACCCTTTCTTCTGCCATTGTTCGATCGTCTTCTCCATGGAGGGAACAGGCCGGAAACGACCCCGTTATTCTTGCCCCGATCTGAAAGAAGACGTGGTGGAGGAACTCATTGATCGGTGCGACGTCATCACGTCGGCTAGCATGGCAGGTTCGTTCAAGCCCATTCCCGACTCAACTAATAACATCATTACAAGGAACCCAAGAGTCAAGGAGCGGTTTGATCTCCCCTATCTTCTTCGCCGTGACCCTGATGACTGGCGCCGGCATGACGGAGGCCTCGCCCTGTGCAAGTTGATGCCGCTTGATAATGATACGTATGATGTTAAGATGCCATCGCTTGAGGGCAAGGCTTGGGCGGGCGCAAATGGAGATTGGGTTGTTTACATTGGGTCCAACTGCGAGTGGGAACTTGTGAATGTGTACACTCATGAACGGGTTCCACTTCCAATAATCTCAGCAGACTGCCCAGAGGTTGAGCACACCGGTATTGTACGCACGTTCAAATACGATCATGGTGACTGTCTTCTACGGAAGATAGCAATTTGTCGAGTTCCCAACCGCTCTTGGAATTACAACAACTATGAAGTTGTTGCTATCTTTGACAAGCTTGTTGCCGTCCTTGGTGGTTTGACTCGATGGATATTGCTCAAAAATCAGTTTCTATACACGGATGAGTATTGTGATGCAATTCAATACGAGGGCCTTGTGTTTGCTGCCACCACTGTGGCAGCCTTTGTTTTTGCATGGGATCCTCGTAGTTTCGCTACGTTTGTCTTCCACCGTAATTATAATTGTTTCATCCACATGCATGCGGGTTAGCAAGTTTCCCTTTACTAATTCACCTTCTTCTTGTGTTTCCAAGGTCCTGTGAACATCCCACCACCTATACTTGAATTTTTTTATAACCAAGGGGGAGATGACGATGGTGATGGTCACGAGCATGAGGACGAGCAGCACCCATATACTCTGTGGCGCCTGGCAACTAATTCCGATGGATCACCTCTTCTTGTGTGTATACAGCCCACTGATGATGTTACTACTAAGGAAGCAGGTGTAGTCTCCCATGGTCGCACTCTCCGGACCTATTCCAACACCCGTTGCATGGTATTCGGGATGGATACTAGTGTGCTAGCGCCAACTCCTTCTCCCTGGTACAGAATTGATAGTCTTGGAGAAAACTCGCTCTTCCTTGGACAAAACTATCCGATGATGGTGAAAGGTGATCCAACTGCTGTTGACACAATGTTACTAGTACCATTTATGAGAAGCAACTGTGTCTATACCTTGGACATTTGGGTGGTTCCCTACCCTGGTATTGATATAGTAGGTCGCTTCATCCTGGATGATCAGTCCTGCGTTGGTCTCCAGATCGACAATGGATGGCCCGTCCCAGAGAATCACCTGTGGTTCAAAGCAAGCGTTTCCAACACCGAGGAATGGTTGAGTTGAAGTTCATTTCATTGCTTGTTATTTGTTGTGTGGTGAAAACTTTAGTATTTATAATGTATCCTCGTTGTTGATGTGGGTTGATGACCTGTTGTATGTAATAAAATGATATGCCTATGATAAACTTACTAAATTTATGAATGGCTTTCGAGTCGCTTCTCTGAGTGAGTGGTGCGATGAGGCAAAAAAATATTATTCGAATACATAATTGTACGTGAATTGCAACAGGTTATCGGATGAGGCCAATCAACAATAGTAGTACACTATTTGTACTAGCTTCACATGCTTCGTGCGCCGGGCGGGTGTTTTTACTATAGCCATATGTTAATGTGTTCGCTGTACGTAACCAGCACCTCGAATCCTCGATACTACTCCCTCCATTCCTAAATATTTGTCTTTCTAGAGGTTTCTAATGGTGACTACATACGGAACAAAATGAATGAATCTATACTCTAAAATATGTCTATATACATCCGTATGTGGTGACCATTTAAAATCTCTAGAAAGACAAATATTTAGGAACGGAGGGAGTAGTACTATATAGTAGGAGTAAGTAGTAGGAGTAGTAGGGTGGCATGGGCGTAACAAGCATTCACGCCCGTGAGTACGTCACATGCCACCACCACGACATCCATCTGACACCATATTATTTCTTGGAGTCCGTGCTAGAGCAATCTCTTCAACCACGTCGTTTCTCTAACTTCAGCCATCGCGCGGCGGGTGAGGTGGGGGTTTGCCGATAGTCGGTTTCCTTAACTGCGGTCCCACCTGTAAGGCCAACTCCAACGCACGACCCCAAACGGACCTCCGTTTTGCACGAACTCCAACGATAATTTTGACTAGAAAAGCAAGACCAAAGAAAACAAGAACCACAAGAATACATATTACTACTCCTGTAAGTTGGATTAGTGCCTTCTCGATGCATTCATTGTTGATCTGCGGAGGCTTGATCTTGCGTGCTTCTTTCTTCTTCGAGTGTAAAGAAGTAGATGTTGCTTCCTCGCATCTAGTATCATGTCTAGCCTCTATTCTAGTAGGAGTATCAACAAGTGCACTAATCTCATCTCTAGCCTCTGTGCTAGCTAAAAGTGATAGAACATCTACTAAATTGTGCTCTATCAATATATGGATGTACTCTTCTTCCCAATACAAAAACTTGCATCCATTCTACTCCCTCCGTTGCACAATACATGCCTTCTATTTGTTAAAATATATATGTATCTAGACATGTTTTAGTATATAGGTGCATCCATTTTTGGACAAATGGAAGTCAAGTATTTTGTAACGGAGGGAGTACACAATAATTTTTTTAAGTTAGCACAACTAGTCTAATCCGAGAGCACAACCAAGATTTGGTCGGTTCTTCCTCCTTTTGCCGACCGTGGGACATCCAAGATCCGTGTCGTGTCATGAAAGAAAATAGGGTGGTAGTTGAAGCCACGAGATATGCATCTTCGCTTAAACTATAAATAGAATCTTACTACTCTTGAGTAACTCCAAAAGCGGCCACCGAAGATCTTTATTGGATTTGTTTTTCATCACCAGCACGCCGAGGTGAAAGATGTGCAGGTTCAGTGGGTCCTCTTGCGTTTTCACTGACATGTGGGGCCGCATGTGAGCAAACAGACGATGGGCTCCGCACGTCCGCTGGCTGGCTGAGAAGAGAGATAGAGGAGGGCTGAGCACGGACTGCAGGAAATTTGTTCTACGTACCACGATATAGGCTCGATATAGTGGGGTGGCATGGGCCATAACTAGCATTCACGTCTAGCAGTACGGCACACGCCACCCACATGAGTCCCATCCGACACCAATTTTCTTGGAGTCCGTGCTACAGCCATCTCTTCTCCCTCCTGTTTTCTCAGCCACACCGCAGTGGGCGGGGTGGGGGTTTGCCGATAGTCGGTTTGCTCAACTGCGGTCCCACTTGTAAGTGAAAATGCAACACCGCACGCATTCCCGCTTGAGCGGCGTGCCGGACCAACTGTGTGGGGGTGCGACGCGAACACAGCATGCTTTTCCTTTTGAACTCGGAACTTGTAAAATTTGGTTCTGCTCCATGGCGCGACCGATAGATAGAAAATAACGATTTTGCCTAGAGTAATGAGAAGTTTGGTTCTGGCGCCGTTCATGCATGGAGTACGTACGAAAATTATGAAGTTGATGCGAAAGGTAAGATAATTACTGTAGTATCATATACTACTAAATGGATTTGACGGAAAGATAAAAATACATACGGATCCATCAACGACATCCTCACGCCCTAGTGCGTCGGGTCACCAACCGACGTGTGAGGAGCAGCGGCGTTGGCGGCAAGCTCAACATGCTTCTGAACAGTGCCGTCCAAGGTTGCCCTGCGGTCCAAGAAGGCCAACGTCCTATCGTCCTCCTCTTGCATGTAGTAGTCCTTGTGGACGATTTGCGCGTAGACGTGGGTGATTATGTTGATGGTGTCTTGCTGCGCCAGGCGCTGCGCGGCGAGTGTGACCTCGAGGTGGACATTCTCCGGCGCGACGGCGGGCAGTCGCAGGGCCACCAGCGCGTCGAAGAGGTTTTCACCATAGTGGCCGTTGAGGGTGGCGGGCATCACTGAGCCTGGGCGCATCGGCTGGAGGCTTACGCCAAAGTCGTCCGCAAGCTTCTTGACGACGGTGAACTTGTTGAGGAAACCGACGAGGACCTCGTCGAACAAGGAGACGAAGTTGTCGTCCAAGCGGCCCCTCGCCCTGGCAGCCTCAAGCAATACTACCTGGAGACATTCCTCTGTGCCGGGCCGCAGGCCAGCGTCGTGGACCATCTGGCACAGCAGGCTGATGCTCGCACTCATCGCCTCCATGGGTCTAGCTTAGCTTCTAGTCAACTGATCTTGCGATTCGAGTGATCACTCTTGCCCTTGGTTAGCATGCATAGGTGCGTAGGATTTCGTACTACTCCTCGGCCCTCTCATCAGACTCGCCTTTGGCTGTATGATAGGTGGGCCAGCCACCCCCTGGGCCCACGTGTCATTCACCCAAAGGCAGTTGCCGTAAGTCAATGAAGTTGCGCCCCCCTCCATGCCGGTGCAGTATAGTCATCTCACCGGACCTCTAGTTGGGGCCAAACGAGAGAAGTTTGATGTTTACTGGTTTATTGGTCCCCTTTGCATTTTGCGCCAAGTTTTGACCTTTTATTTAACTAATAAAATGTTAATGCATGTAAACAAAAATGTTGTGTAAGTCACCTTACGAAAACCAAATAATCACAAAATACTTAGGCACGGTGCATTAACTCCCTCCTTGTTTCTTATTTCTTGACATATCAACCAATGAGAGATGTGGGTCATGCATGCTTTCAATGACTTGAGACTACCAAACATGACATGCAGTGTTTAGTTCATTGCATGTAATCCTATTAGTACTCTAGTTAGCAAAAAAACATTAAGTTCTCTCGCCGATAGGAATAAAACACCATGTATTTATTTACAGAGGGAGTAGTACATTTTTTGTGACATGCATTACTAGATATTGCTAGTCAAATACTAAATCCAGATGGACGTGGTAGTACTCCTAAATCCAGACGGTGGTGCTACTAGTACTAGTAGTAGTACTACCAATGTAGTAGTAGGAGTACTAGCACTTTGCTACCCGCTGGTCCAATTATTACGTCTGCTCCTCACGGTGAAGTGACAAGACCTCGCTACCGGAGATGACACTGAGTATAGGCGCCGTGTTCGCATACCATAGTCAGCCTCACCGTCTGCAAATCACTATCATCATGGCTGTAGAGCTAGCCTGTTTACAACTAGCCCTGTTCGACATAATTTCCGTGCGTAGATGCCCGTGCATTGCACTGAACACGAAGATTGGGGGTGGGCGGCTCGGCAGCGCCATCGCGCAGATTTTTCCATGGCCTTCTAGATGTGGTGGGGAGGAGATAAGGCTGATTGTGAGAGACAAGGAGTTGTTTGTAAATAGGGAACAAGTGCGGCATCTTTTGCAAAATGGAGAAGCTTGGTTTGTATCGTCAGATCTAGATCCGACGGCTATTGGTGAAAGATGGGAGGCACAACATCATCACCAACTCAGGACCTGTTTGATTCGCAGGATTTTGAAAACACAGGAATAGGACACGACAATATTACAAGTTTGAAACTGATACTACAAATGTTAGGAGTAATGCTGCACCTATGAAGAGGGAATTACTAGGAAGTTTACGTAAGAACTTTCGTTACTTTAGGTGGATGCAACATTATCGTACAAACTAAAATCCACCGCCCTGACAAGTCACTAATGGGCAAATAAGTTTTTGAGTCTTTGGCCACTTGATGTTTCAAAAACAAATTCAGCTTTTGCGGAGACTTTGTCATTTAGGCTTAGACGCTTGCGGTGATCAGCACGCCATTCATTGTTGCGCCAGAGAACGCCAAACCTCATTACCTTGAGCATACTTGCCTCCAGAACAAAGAACCTGGCTAATTTAATCTCAGATGTGCTGCCTCGGTAGTCGATCAAATCAATTTTTGTAAGATGGAGATCAAGGCATTCGACGAGATTGTTATAGTGCAGCACATTTTTCACTTTCTGGTCTTTTTTATCTGCAAAAGAAGAGAACATATTAGAGCAGCTGGCTGCATAAGATTGTTGTGTCATCAAGAGGTACCGATATCATTCGCTCATACGATAGGGTTGGCTGGCTAGTGATATTTTTTCACTCTCTCTCTCTCTCTCTCTCTCTCTCTCTCTCTCTTTCTGTTTCCTCTCATTTAACTAGGAGCACGTGAAGAGCTTGGGCATTTGTTGCCTTCCACTATGTGGCCGATGCCATATTTCGCAAAAGTATGCCACATAATATGAATCAATGTCAAATCAAAAGATTTTGGCACCGCTTTCGCGATGTGAGAGAGTTGGCACCGCTATGCACACAGACCCACATGTATAAACAAATCAATCAAACCAACTACACCAGCCTCTCACTCTCCCAAACAAGTGTTTTTTTATTGCCTCAGTCCTCTCTCTCTCTCTCCACGCAGTCTTTTTTCATTGCGTGAGTTAATTTGGCACCGGAGCAAAGTAGGTGATCCAGATTGGGGCACCAGGTGAGCAATGGAGGGGCATCGATGCCAAATGCATCACAAGTGAATTTGGCACATGTTTTGGCCTACATAGCCCACTTTTGTACTCCCTCCATCCCAAAATTCTTGTCTTAAATTTGTCTAAATTCGGATGTATCTAGTTACATTTTAGTGTTAGATACATCCGTATCTAAACAAATGTAAGACAAGAATATTGGGACGGAGGAATACTACTCAGATTTAGTATAAAATTTGACCATAGATTTACCTAAGAAAATGCCAATGCATGTCACTAAAAATTACACCATTTGAAATTATGTTCAAATATGAATCCAACGATATAGTTCTTAGTGACATGCATTAACATTTTGTCAGTTAAATCTATGGTCAAATTTTGATACTACAAAATTGGAAGAGTAAACCAGGACGGAGGTAGTAGTAGTACTTGCTCTTAGATTAACCATAGAGTTACTGGAGTAGTCTAAGTTACTTTCCACTATGACTAGCCAGGCTACTATAGTAGTACAACATAAAAACGATGCAGGTGATCACGTGAGAAAAAATACTAAAAACATTTCTTTCGGTGCAGTGCGTAGATGCAGTTTTGAACACTACACTTGTCATCGTAATTTGGGAAAATTACGAAAAAATTAAGCTACGTTGTGATTATAGTTTACTTATAGGAAAGAAGTTTCACCTAGATGAGTAGCTTCTCCGTGCACGGAAATCATGTAAGGAATCCAACAACTTGATCCAGATTGGGGCCGATAGATTTTAGTGCTAAGATCTTCACTGTGCGCATGGACTGGGTCAAGCTTGTGGGAATCATTTTTTGGAAGACGATTATAAATACATCAAGAAGAAATTTAAAAATGTGAATTTCAAGAAGACGGAGAAGAAGATGAGTGTTGTACCTGAACGATTACGGATCCAATAAAGAGTTCGGAGAATTTGGCAGACGAGTACACCAACGCTGTCAATTTCGGCGCGTCAATGACCCTGATTTTTGTTGGACCTTCTAGATCCGATACAAGCAATCTCTCAAGGAAAGGCGCATTCTCAATGACCATAACGTGGAACAACTGGAGTGATCTCTTCCCAATTGATGTCTTGTTGCGGGGCCAGCAAGACACATAAATCCATCGGAGATTAAATCGGCGATGTGGAGGCTAATGAACCCGTGGATCTGCTCAAGACGAAGGTACTCGAGCGTAGTACAGCTGTGGAGCAGGTGCTCCATAGCCTTCTTCGAGATGACAACGTCGAAGAGGTCGAGCTGCTTGAGTTGAGGGAGAAGAAGGGCGGGGCGGCATTAACTGGGAAGATAGCAGAGCTGAAGTCTGGCGCGCGCAGCGTTGGCGTGAGGCGAAGCGCGGACGGCGACAGAGAGCGACATCGTCCAGCTTCAAAGCTGAGCTCCTCGAGCTGATCTAGGGCGGGGGATAAGAACCACTCGTCGAACTTGGGTTGGACCTTGCAGTTGGTACTGAACATGCGGATGTTAAGGCGTCTGGCTGGCCCAGGGTGCGATGAAAGGATCTTGGAGACTACGGCCATGCGTTTGCAATCCCCGTCGCAGAGGCAGCTGTCGACGGTGAGGTTGAGGGGGACGTAGCGCCAGAGGGGGCGCCACCGCCGAGAGAGCAGGGCGGTCCGCACGGCACATTTGGTGGGGAGGAGGCCGATGATGACGAGCAACATGTTGTCGGGGAGGCTGCTGATGAAATCCAGGCTCACCGGATGCGGTTTTGGCTCGAGCCGCCTCCGCTTGTTGGCTGCCTCGTCGTCCATCTCAACCGGCGGCGACGCCGGTGTACACGTGTGCCGGTGTGTGTTGTGTGCTGGGTGTGCGAAAGTCGTCCTTCATGCATGCCGCCGCCAGCAGTGGTGAATTGTGCTTGAAAGTCGTCCTTCGCGCAAGAAGTTTGTCCTCAATGTGCCCTCAATTTACTAGCGTGCGGGGTGCTACCCCGAGTGGTTTCAACTTTGTTTACTTCACCGCATGTTAGATGGGCCTCTTGTTTACCTATTTTCACCCACTGCCACATGGGCCAGCACACGAAGATACAAAACACGAGCTGAGAAGGCAGCATGTGGATTGGTTGACCGGTCAACTAAACAATATACGGAGCTACACGCTGACACAGTGAGCGTATAATCCGTCGGTATAGAGAGTTCGAGTGAGAAGGGAGGCCCGTGAGAGATAGCAGAGAGAGAGAGAAAGAGCTACTCCCTCCGTTCGATAATGTAGTTCCAACATTTTTTTAAGTCAAACTTTTGAAACTTTGACCAAGTTTATAAAGAAATTACTTATATCTACAATACCAAAGATAAATGATAGTATGAAGTAAGTACATGTTATGATGAATCTAATGATCGTTCCAGATGTAAACGTTTTTCTCCACATATACCTGGTCAAACTTTTCTGAGGTTTGACTTTTCAAAACATCCATATGCTTATGGACATGACAGAGTCCCTAACTAGAGAGAGAGAGAGAGAGAGAGAGAGAGAGAGAGAGAGAGAGAGAAAAGTGTGTGTGCGTGTGTGAAAGAGACATGAACAACACATGATAAAAGTAGAGAAAAAGCGTGTGTGTCTTATGCAAACATATCACACATGCATCTTCGACAACGGAGGCAAGGTGAGGAGATAGTGTGTGGTTGTTTGGAACCGAGAGAGCAAGACCCTTAGAACGTGGCCAAGAGGGGTCTGACAAACAAGGGAGAGAGATCGATAGAGACGTACGGAGAAAATGCAGACATGGGGAGGAGAGAGTGTATGTTTGTCATAGAGAGATCCCCTGGAGATCGTGATGGGACTACATGGGTGGGAGATCGAGTGACAAGGTGTGTGCGCGATAGAAGATTCCCCGAGAGATATTGAGATAGACGTATGGATGGAAGGAGACAATACGTGTGTTCCTGATGGCTAGTAAGAGATAATCATACTTAGGAGGGGGGCTTGCGCCTATGATGTAGTCTTGGGATTATGGTACTTAGGGGTGCGTGTCACATGGAGAGAGAACAAGGGCGAAGAGTGTTGGATGGGTCTATATGTATAGCGCGAAAGAGACATGTGTATGTGTGAACCAGGAGATATAAGGCAAGTTTGGCTTGCGTCCCGAGCATCTTTTGCCTGGCCTGGGGTTGTGGCTGGATTTCATGCACGCTTGTTTGGTTGCTACCACAATGAAAAAGAAAGCCCGCTGGCCTGGGTTCCTTGCACTTTAATTAGCCTGGCTGAACTCCCGACATCGCAAGTAGCTTTGCCCAGCGACCGATTTGAACGATGGCAGTGCTCGGTCGTAGGCCACGAGGCTAACAAAGAACATGGATGGATATTAGCATTAAATAATTGATGCATGGATTGATTGATGGGACATCGATGCTTTGCTCGCCCGCATGAACCAAACGCTTCAAAGACCACACAAGCTGGCCAGCAGAAATATTTTACATCTCACGTCCACACCAGTGAAACGGCCATCAAGGCATGAGGGTCAGGTCACAAACCAAACTGACCAATAAAGTTTGAGAGAGATTGAGGAGCCCCGATAAGGCTGAGTGGTGCGTCAGATAGCTGAGAGGGGGAAAGAGATATTCCATCCGCTCGATAATGCAGTGCATGTAATTTTTTTAGAAGTCAAACTTTGGAAACTTTGGAAACTTTGAACAGGTTTACGCAAATGTTATTTATATCTACAATACCAAAGATACATCATACAAAACTACATCTCATGGTGAATCTAATGGTATATGTTTGCCGTACTAGATGTAATTCTTTTTCTCCACGTACATGGTCAAACTTTGTGATGTTTGACTTTTCAATAAATCTATATGCTATGGACCGAGGAGAGTGCCTCAGTCGAGACAGATCAAGTGCCTGTGAAGGAGGATGAGTAAGTGTGCAAAAAGAGTATGTGTGTGAAAGAGAAAGTGACAACAAACGATAAATTAGAGAGAGAGTGTGTTTTTTCGTTTCTTATGCAAACATATCACGCATGCATCTCCGAGATGGAAAAGCGAGGCGAGGAGATACACGAAGATAGCTAGTGTGTGGTTGTTTGCAACGGAGAGAGACACCCCTGTAGCACATGTCCAATAGAGGTCTGGCCAACAAGGAACAAAGGTCGAGAGGGACACATGGATGGCATGGACGCATGAGGAGGGAGAGAGGGTGTGTTTGTGATAGAGAGATCCCGTCAAGATCGTGAGAGGACTATATGGGTGGGAGATTGAGGGAGTTCTTGCGCGATAGAAAGATGCCCCGAGAGAAATCGAGATAGACCATGCACATGTTTGTGATGGAGACTAAGATTAGTTTGTCATATACATATAGGGGTGCTACCTCTTGAGCTTGCGTTGGATTTCCTCGAAGAGGAGAGGATGATGCAGCAGAGTAGCGTAAGTATTTCCCTCAGTTTTTGAGAACCAAGGTATCAATCCAGTAGGAGGCCACACGCAAGTCCCTCGCACCTACACAAAAACAATAGCTCAACGCAACCAACGCGATTAGGGGTTGTCAATCCCTTCACGGTCACTTACGGGAGTGAGATCTGATAGATAATATTTTTGGTATTTTTGATATAAAGATGCAAAGTAAAATAAAAAGTAAAGTAAAAAAGCAAAGCAATAATAAAGTGATGGAAGATTGATATGATGAGAATAGACCCGGGGGCCATAGGTTTCACTAGTGGCTTCTCTCAAGAGCATAAGTATTCTACGGTGGGTGAGCGAATTCTTGTTGAGCAATTGATGAATTGAGCATAGTTATGAGAATATCTAGGTATGATCATGTATATAGGCATCACGTCCGAGACAAGTAGACCGACTCCTGCCTGCATCTACTACTATTACTCCACTCATCGACCGCTATCCAGCATGCATCTAGAGTTTTAAGTTCAAGAAAACAGAGTAACGCCTTAAGCAAGATGACATGATGTAGAGGGATAGATTCATGCAATATGATAAAACCCCATCTTGTTATCCTCGATGGCAACAATACAATACGTGCCTTGATGTCCCCACTGTCACTGGGAAAGGACACTGCAAGATTGAACCCAAAGCTAAGCACTTCTCCCATTGCAAGAAGAACCAATCTAGTTGGCCAAACCAAACTGATAATTCGAAGAGACTTGCAAAGATAACCAATCATACATAAAAGAATTTAGAGGAGATTCAAATATTGTTCATAGATAATCTTGATCATAAACCCACAATTCATCAGTCTCAACAAACACACCGCAAAAAGAAGATTACATCGAATAGATCTCAACGAGAGAGGGGGAGAACATTGTATTGAGATCCAAAGAGAGAGAAGAAGCCATCTAGCTACTAACTATGGACCCTAAGGTCTGAGGTAAACTACTCACACTTCATCGGGGAGGCTATGATGATGATGTAGAAGTCCTCCATGGTGGATTCCCCTTCCTACGGAGCTCCGGAACAGGCCCCAAGATGGGATCTCGTGGATACAGAAAGTTGCGGCGGTGGAATTAGGTTTTTGGCTCCGTATCGGATCGTTTGGGGGTACGTAGGTATATATAGGAGGAAGGAGTACGTCGATGGAGCAAAGGGGGGCCCATGAGGCAGGGGGCGCGCCCTCCACCCTCGTGGCCACCTCCCTCCTTTCTTGACGGAGGGTCCAAGTCTCCTGGATCATATCTGGTGAGAAAATCACGTTCCCGAAGGTTTCATTCCGTTTGGACTCCGTTTGATATTCCATTTCTTCGAAACACTGAAATAGGCAAAAAAAACAGCAATTCTGTGTTGGGCCTCCGGTTAAAAGGTTAGTCCCAAAAGTAATATAAAAGTGGAAAATAAAGCCCAATATGGTCCAAAACAGTAGATAATATAGCATGGAGCAATCAAAAATTATAGATACGTTGGAGACGTATCAAGGGGGGACTGCGTGTGCCTACAATTGAGTGAGAGACCATCATACTTGGCTAGCTGGGCATGAGATTGTGTGTGTGCGCGTGTGAGATGGAGAGAGAACGAGGGGGAGAGATAGAGTTTTAGATGGGCCTATCGAGTACGAGTGAGATATGCATGTGTATGTGTGAGCCAGTGGATGGAGAGTTTGAGAGAGGGGGAAGAGCTCAGACTACATAGTGGTGCGTGAGAGAGCTACGGGCAAAGAGCCAAGGAATTTGTGTGCGTCGATGAGTGCACCCAAGATATCTAGCTTGGACTAGCTAGAGTATCATACATAGTGTGCGAGAGAGACCTATAGGTGGTGTATATATGCATGCGAACTGGAAAGACCCCCCTCCCCCCCACACACACAGAGAGAGAGAGATGGAGAGAAAGGAGAGGGACCAACAAGGTTTTTGTGTGGGCGTCGTGTGTCGGCAGAGAGAGAGAGAGAGAGAGAGAGAGAGAGAGAGAGAGAGAGAGAGAGAGAGAGAGAGAGAGAGAGAGAGAGAGAGAGAGAACAGGAGTCCGCGTTTATGCATCAAAGACTGATATAAACCATGTTTCGATATAAACTTGCATTCAAATATTTAAATTGGAGAACATGTTGTCTGCAATCCACACATGAACGGATATATGCGTATATCAAACAAGTTCATTAATTTAACTTTCAACATGTTCATGGAGTACTATAATACTGTACAACATGCTACTTGATTGAGGTGTTCAATTTTGGATTTAGTTCACTATTTTGACCTACTGAATGAGCTATTTCATTGAATCGAGATATTTCATTTTGGGTTTGATTCGCGTTTTTGAGTGGGTCAACTATTTGTCATATAGTAAATCTCTAGCAACGAGCATGTAAAAACACATTACTCCCTAGCATCATCTCTCCATTTAAAAAAGAAGTGGCAAGCTAATATTTCAAAATTTGATCCGAGTCGACTTAGTAAGGTAGACGTGGATGCTCGTTCTCCCAAAATTTGAAAGAACCATTAAACATCCTCTCTGCTCGGTGGAATTCGCCCGAGCAAATAAATGGGAGACGCGAAATTACCGTCCTATGTGGGACACGCATCAATTGGCCCGTTGTACATCGATGGTAGGTTCGTAACTTCATCCAAGCGTGCCTTCTCCTCGGCCGAAATGACATGTGCCGAATAATTCATAAATTATGGTCGGCAAAACACGCTCTCCTCGCCCGAAATAGCTTGCGCCCACTATTTCAAAACACGCTCTCCTCGCCCGAAATCGCTCGTGCCCACTATAGTTCAAAACACGCCCTCCTGCCTCAAATCGCTCCGCCCACTATTTGGGGAGAAGCAAAGTTACTCTACTATCCCGACCCTCGTTACACAGACCCAAGCCGAGAAGCCTATAGGCAAGGGTAGAACTATAACTCCCCTCACATTTCGCACAAATGCGTCAGAAGACATGGTTCCACTCCTCCCAATCCCCCCTCCGCCCGCCCCATTCATACCTCGTGGGAACCAAATCACCTTCTCCCCGGGAAGCTCCCTTCTCCCGAGCCACGAAACCTCAGCCCCACCTCCATGGCACCCACACCGCACCAATTCACAGTCGCCCTCCTCCCCAATGCCGGAGACGCTATCCATTTGCCATCGTGCACTGGGCCGTGTGCCTCTTAATTCGTGCTGCTGGTGCTCCCTCGACGACGGCCGCGTGAACCGTACCGGAGCCGATTCACCCCCGCCGTTGTTCATAGCGCCGGAGCGGCTCCAACTTCGGATCCGTCCAAAGCCCTGGCGCTGCTCCGCGTAGCCGTCGACCATCACGACATCGCTCTTTCCCTGCCGTCGGTCGCCACCGCAGCCGTGCCGGCCTCACCGACTCGGCAGCTGGACCTGCCTACTTCACCATGCCGCCAGATAGGTCGCACCCTCATCTCAAATCACTTTATTTAGGCGTCAGTTGTCTGAATTTTTATTCTGGGCCAATCGATTCTCAATGGGAAGCAGCACCCCTCGAGGCGGCGGAGCTCCTAGGCTGCCGGTTGGCTGGTGTCTAACGTAAGGGTGCGGGGCCGCAAGTTCACCGCAGAAGCAGCGCTTAGATGGCTATCTTTTAGAGTTGCGTGGGTTGAAGGTACTACCACCGTCGGATCTGAATGACGTGGAGTCTTTGTGGATTGGCCCGGGGGCGGCGCAACAACGGCAGTGCGGTGGGGCGGGGAGCGGGGTTTTGGCCGGGGCCACGGACGGCGGAGCCAGGCTGCTCTGCCATTGGTCGCTGGCTCTTCGGGGAAGATTCCGAACAGTGTCGGTAGGGAGGCACAAGGCGCCAGCCATCCGGCGTGGATCGGACGATGCCAAAATAAAATAAAATCGTGTGACCCCAATTTAGTCTTGATCAACATCGTGTGACCACTCGTACCTTTGCTGTTGATCTCTTAGTGTATTTCTTCGATCAAAGAGATATGTCGTTCATAACATTATCGTTATCTGCATCTTGGCACACACCGTCTTCCGATCGATTGCAGCTGCTCCAACAAGGGAAGCATACACCAGAAGGGAGCTATAGTCCCCACTCAATAGTTCCCTGCATCAAATGCGCGTGCCCGACATGGACAACCACAACAATCGCAGGGCCGTCGACAAGTCAGCACATGATGCTCACTCCTATGGATGGCAGCCAGATAGGTTGTACCCTCATATTACTTGTGTGCAACATTTATGGCTTTGTTATTCATCTAAGCATGGAAAATAGATCATCACATTTCACTGTATATTCATGCTGATCTCTTACGGGTCTTGTTCAGGAGTTAACGCTGTTCCATAGTTCAGCTAAGATACTTGTTCTTTAGGTAACACTATTCCATAGTTATCATCCATCAGCCAATGCTATCCCACAGGCTGGTGATTATAGTATTATACCACTTCTAGTATTACTTATGTTGTTCTTTATTACTTTTGTGTGCCATCTAGTTAATCTAGAGTACAAATGATACATATTATGTAGCTTTCATCATGTTCTCCCTTTAGTTTATGAGACCTGTTGCTGCTAGTTAACCCCAGTCCTACTATTTATGTCGTCTCCTCTGGCACTCATTACATAAATCTAACTACTAGTTGTCTTCCATGCATGTCGATATAATTACACACACCGATATATCCACAAGAACCTCATGGAGCAATGTAAAGGCCAATAAACTTGATGTCAATGATACCCAATATGATGGAACATGTAAAGGGAGTTCTTCAGAAGACTTGCAGAAAGATGATGAATCCTCTTCACTCCACAAGGTCCTTGCTCTAACTTGGCCTGTGATATGGGTACAACATGCATATAATGTATATCACTATATTTTTACATCAGCATGTATTTTGTTAATCGACGTGAATCCAACCTTTATCTGATCTAAATTTAGTTGTAGCAAAATGTATGATTAAAGGCCACAATGTTGATTTTGCAAGGAAAACTGCACAGTAGTTTTGCATCTGAGCTGCATGAGTGTACTATCTCATATCGGTGGGTTTGAATATTTTGGTTCTGCAGTGGATTTTTCAGTGTTTTTTCTTGTGTTGTCTGTCGTATCCTAGCTCTTACATCATACTCCTCCATCCGGATTAAATGTCGCAGAAATGGATAAAACTAGATGTATCTAGAACTGAAATACGCCTAGACCCATCCATTTATTTCGGATGGAGGAATACATGTCAATATGTCATGCCTTTCTATTCTTGGTACCTATTCCATCTCTGCTGTAGCATGTTTTATAACTGAATCACCATTCTTCTATATAAGGCATGCAAGGGAAAGACGGCTATGTTAGAATCGAAGGGTTACAAACCAGGTCTTTGCAAAAGATCCAAATGCGAGATATAATAAACCAACTCCATTTTTCATAGATACTGCTCCAAAGACAGAAAACCCAACTCCCACTAATAGTAAGCAGATTCCAGGCCAAAGAACTAGTCCGCTCCATCCAGCAAAAGAATGTCAACTCCATTCTAAGAAGCGTGTGCGTATCCTCGCATCATGAAATTTTATAGCATTCTGATCATATTTTCTACATGTTTCTTACCCATCTCTCTTTTAGAAAATAAGGTTAAACGATACAAGACTTCCTCCATTGGGATCATATTCGAGGAAAATATCTTGCGGGAATTCTCTATGCTCCAATGCTAATGTAAGTACCTGTTGTATATCACTATATTTTTACATCAGCATGTATTTTGTTAATCGGCGTGAATCTAACCTTTATCTGATCTAAAATTAGTTGTAGCAAAATGTTAAAGGCGCCAATGTTGATTTTTGTAAGGAAAATTGCCTGGTAGTTTTGCATACTGAGCTGCATGAATGTACTATCTCATATCACGCACATTACTGAATTGTAGTGCTTCTCTGGTTGCCCATTCATTCATTGTGTCAATGTTGCTTTCGTATTACCTTACCTGGCTGATGATAGTTGTGCCATATTGTGTTAATTTGGTGTAGGCTAGTTGCCCAAACGTTCGTTGTGTCAATGTTGCTTTCCCATTATCTGACTTGGCCAATGATAGCAATGCTAGTGTGTTAATTTTATGCAGGCTGCTGAAGATAAGAAGACAAACTCTGAAAACAGCAAGGCAACCCCATTGTTTCTTTCCAGTAAATCAAGGCCAGGTAATATGGCAATAACTCATGATTAATTTGTTTGGTTCCCGTCTAATTTATGTTATGATGCAGTGGTCGAGACGCTCTCCACTATCAATAATACAAGCCTGCCAAAATCGCCATCTGAATCTGTTCAGTATCCTCTGTCTCGAATGCAACGGAATAAATGTATGTTTGTGAACCAATTAATGGCTGAAGGAATGATGGAAATGGTGGAGGAATCAGAGGTGCAGAGTCGTGCGACACAACAACTGATCAATGTTTTTAGAGACAATGTAGCAAAGCAGCAAGAACTTGCCCACATGCTTATGGGCGTCATCCGTGCTGAGGTTGCAGATTGCGATGTTATAGATCGTTAGGTTCTGTTCATTTATTTGCACTGGCATCAATATTTGATTGCCCAGTGGATGTAATATATGCTGGATGTGCAATGTTATTCCCTGTATGCTGTACCTTTGCTTGATCGGTTTTGGTCCTGTGCATAATTGCTCATCGTAATGGGCTCAAATTATCTAATTTGGCCTAAAGACATGTCTGAACTTTAGTGGGCCCATTAAGTTAATGGGCGTTACTAAACCGAAGTTAATGGTCGGCCCTCTTACCTCCGGTCGTTAACGAGGCCGACATCGAAGCGGGCAACAGGTGGCCCCAATTTATTTCACGGGTCGTTAACGGGCCGTTACTAAGTTTGGGCTACATATGGCCCAACTATCTTTAGGCCTTTAGCAGGCCGAAAGAGACAATGAGCTTGTCTTGGACCATGAAGAGCATGCGCCGCTAAGAGGCGAAAGTCAAGTCGTATTGTAAACGCCCAAGCAGGTTGTGGGCCTTTAGCAGGCGAAGAGAAACCGGTGGTATTGGACCATGAAGGGCATGGGTCGTTAAAAGGCCAAAACTAAGGTCCGACTACAATGGCCCAACTCATTTATGGTCCGTCAACAGGCTGAAAGTGACACCGAGCCAGAAATTGGCCCAATACTTAAATGGGCCGTTAAAAGGCCGAAACTCAGGTCTGACTACAAATGGCCCATCAGATTTATGGGCCGTCAACAGGCTGAAAGACACACCGGGCTGGAAATTAGCCTAACATTTAAATGGGTCGCTAAAAGGCGAAAGATGTACATCACGAAAATTGGCCCATCCATTAAATGGGCGTTAACAGGCCGAAATCTCATCGGGCCGATATTGAGCCCAAATATATAGCGGGCTGTTAACGGGCTCGAACTAACGATGGGCTGCAATGGTGTCAAATCTTTAACGGGCCGTTGACGGGCCGAATTGGCACATCTCGTATGGGCCATGGGCTTAAATGGACCTGACACAAGTAGGCCTTATATGGGCCGGCCTGCTAATTTTTACTAGGCCAGCCTTTTTCACCGGAATGGGCCACTATTGGGCCGTGCCACGTGTCGACCTATCATAGGCGCCTCTTGTCCAATGAGTGGATGACATCTGTCCCAACGGTGAGGCAACACGTGTTTCCTGCGGCCAATGATGATTTTACACGTGGAAAATCCCCATTGGTCCGGGCTGTTAACGAGTTATTGGATCCAAAACTGGACCCGATAGCTTAACGGCGTTCCGTTATGGTGGATGCCGCGTGTCGGTCACCGTTGACGAAAGCACTTATGTGACGCGCGATTTATTAATGCCATGGAACACTTCTACGACAACACATGTATGACTATCTTGATTCTGTCATAAAATCGTCATGGATGTACATGCATGACAAAAAACGCGACCTACTGTGACAAACACGTATCATCACGGAAGTGTATTTTTTTAGTGGGGTTTCCCCTCTGGTCCATGGCCTCCATGGCATGGGAGGGCGAGAGCCCCTCCGAGATTGGATCTGTCTCTCTGTCTCTCTGTTTCTGCGCTCTCAGATCTGGCCTTTCACCGTTTCTTTTATAACTGGAGATCCGTAACTCCGATTGGGCTGAATTTTGGACACGATCTCTATCCGGAAATTAGCTTTCTTGCAGCGAAATAAGGGCTCCAACCGCCTTAAGGGGTGGCCACAAGGGTCCAGGGCGCTCCCCCCTGCCTCGTGGCCCCCTCGAGCATCGTATCGCGCTGATTCTTCTTCCCAAAAAATCACAAATATTCCAAAAAAAATCTCCATCAGTTTTTATCCCGTTTGGACTCCGTTTGATATGGGTTTTCTGCTAAACAAAAAACATGCAACAAACAAGAACTGGCACTGGGCACTGGATCAATATGTTAGTCCCAAAAATAGTATAAAAAGTTGCCAAAAGTATATGAAAGTTGTAGAATATTGGCATGGAACAATCAAAAATTATAGATACGACGGAGACGTATCACGCAGCGAGGCGGTGGACGACAGCGATGCCCCGGACGGGAACAACTCGGAGATGGGAAGACGCGGCAGTGGAGTCACAGATTGAGAGGATGAGAAGGGTTATAACTGGTTCTGGTGCCGCGTGGGGCTGCAGTCGGTGGAGAATAACAGGAGGTGTGGAGGGGTGGAGGGATAGCCTGTCCGGCGGTGGGGTAGTGCTTCGCAACAATGCGTGCTAAGAAGAGCCGCTAGCCGCTGGAGGCCGGACCAGGCGGTCCCTTGACGCTGGAGGAAGAAGACGAGAGATTGAAGGTGCATGCTGGTGGTTGGATATAAATCCAATGGCTGTGGATGTCATAATCATTTGTTGACCAAGTTGACAACTCCCTGCGTAAGCCTCGACCTATTGGCCCACATGTCAGCCTGCAAAAATGTGGCATATACTTAACCCATGTTTTCTAGAATGTACAATCCATTTGTTGGGCTGGGTGAACAAATAATTTCGCGTCAATGCGGCCCATTTATATTTTCTAAGAAATCCCAGCCCATTTGCACTTCCTTCAAATACACGAATTAGCTGGGCTCGTTATATATATATAATGTTATGTTAGAAGGAGCAATTAATATCAAAAAATAAACCAAAGAGGCACATTTTTTATATACATAATTAACAAATTAGCGAGTTATTGCTCAAAATAAAAATGAGCATGTTATTATTACATTGGTCCTTAAAATCTTCGCAAGCTTTTGTACGCAATCACCAGGATTTTCCTTGCCTATGAATCAAAAACAACCAGGATTTTCCTTGCCAACTTCAGTTAAACATTTACTTTTATATGTTAATAACACGTGGGATGTTTTTATAATGTATATATAAGTCTCTATAAAATATACGATAATAGTAATAATATAAATATATATAATGTGGTTAAAAAATACATTGGGCTGCCGATCTTTAAGAAAAAGCCCATAGGCCGGTATGGACCTCAAAAAATAAGTTGAAACCACTGTCACCGTATGTCGTGGGCTACGCATGTTAAAATACAAAACCTAGGCCTAGCTGACAATTGTTCGCCCTCTGGAAAAAAATGATACCAGATCCCCGAGCGAACTGGATTAAAGAGGGGGCCGGCGGCATGACTGAAGAAGCACATCAGGAGCGATTTTTTTTCTTCAGTGGATGGCTCTCGATGGCGTTTTTTTACTTGCCTCTGCACCATACAACTTGTATTTTTAGCCTCCCAGTCCGTGGTGGACCAGCAGCCCATTTGTTGGGCGGGCCAACCTCTGAAACCAGCACTCGATTTTTATCAAGCCCCAAAAACAACGCAGTACTATGTTTGTTTTGAGGCCGAAAACATTCTGGCGGGGTTGAGCGGGGAGGGGCAAGGCAGAGCAAAAGATTAAAAGAGCTGATGCACCATTGCTACCCTAACAAAGCAGGTGCGATTCTTCTCGGGAAGAAGGTGTGCCGTTGACACCCACACGTCACATACCCCACAAGAGCATACTAACAAGTTCACACACAAGTACAACGAGAAAAGGTAAACATTAGTATCAAACTCAGGTTCACAGGACACGTTCATATTCATAGACAACATTCACTATCAACAACTCAAAAGATTGATATATACACAAGTTCAAGATGTCTATGGATCCAAATGATTGATAGATCACACAACAATATTAGTAGATAATTCACAAAAGATTCAGATATACACATGTTCAGTATGTTTATGCATCCAAATGATTGACATCACAACCAATATGATCCATGGACTAACTTTAATTACCTAGGGTGCAGATTGGTAAATGGTGTTCAATGGAGGTACTTCTGCTAAAATTAATGCTTATGCGAGTAAACTTTCGAGTACATAAGAGGCAGCACAGACAATCTAAACTTTGCTTGTACGTTTATCCTCAAATAGTGGCCTCGTGCCGAGGGAGGTTTGAGCAACTTGGCCACTACTTTCATCCAACTAGTTTACTGGCTCATCTTGGTCCTGTAGCTCGCCAAAATTCTACATTGCAGATGAGAAAGGAGGCGGTTGAGAAAATGAACCACCCAAACTTTTTGTGCAGTTCAACTGAAATGGAGCATCCCTGGCATGCAGACTGATTAAGTGCCAGATGAATATACGAGTCAACCAACTTGTCTGGAATATTTAGACTCCATGCCATACAGTTCGCTACCATATCTGTCGATAACCAAAAGACACAAGTTGGGACCAAAGACTGGACTGCGTTTTTCTGGGCTATGCGCCAAGCAATATTTTTGGCGTTCACTCTCCTAATACTTGGAGCTTGACAACTGGTTTACGCCGGTTGATACTCGAATGAATATAGGCACTTCTTCTTGTCAACATTGATGCTTGTCTGAGTGAACTTTGGAGTACATAGCAGCAGCATAAGTACCTGTCCATCTGATCTTTTTGTGAAGTTCTACTGAAATCACCCAATGTAATGATTTGCCTACGAGTTCAGGCTCCAAGTTACTCCTTTATGAAATTGGCAAACCGTAGCACAATACCAAATTACCAATACATATGAAAAGCACAATAATCAGGATAAAGACCAGTACCAACCTGTGTGAGGTAGCATATCAATTACTATTTCCTTTGACTGGAAGCCGAGATAATCCAAGCGGCTGACAGTAAAGGAAGAATGCAAGCCCAAATTAGCAACTGACAGGAAAGGAAGGAAGCTGTCGAGGCACTGAAACACCCAAAGTTTTTGTGCAGTTCCACAATCGAGCATCCCTGTTGGCACATATATTGAGAGAGTGAGGTTACTGTAATAGTGGGACTAGTTGATGAAACATAGACTAACAAATAGAAGTACCCTCATTATCTTAATGGGTAAAATTAGCAACATAGTAGTCTTGCTTAAAGAGAGGTATTTGTTTATTTAATTAGTGCCAATTAGCTCAACACTCAAAGCATTGCCATGTATCATAGGTTGCAAAACTTTAACGTGCAAAGATAACAGATTTTCTCATCATAGTAGTGATACGTCTCCAACGTATCTATAATTTTTGATTGTTCCATGCTATATTATATTCTGTTTTCGACGTTTAATGGGCTTTATTATACACTTTTATATTATTTTTGGGACTAACCTATTAACCGGAGGCCCAGCCCAAATTGATGTTTTTTGCCTATTTCAGTGTTTCACAGAAAAAGAATATCAAACAAAGTCCAAACGGAATGAAACCTTCGGGAACGTGATTTTCGGAACAAACGTGATCCAGAGGACTTGGAGTCCACGTAAAGAAAGCAACGAGGAGAGCACGAGGCAGGGAGGCGCGCCTACCCCCGGCGTGCCCTCCACCCTCGTGGGGCCCACGTTGTTCCACCGACGTACTTCTTCCTCCTATATATACCTACGTACCCCCAAACCAGCAGAAGCATCCACGAAAACCTAATTCCACCGCCGCAACCTTCTGTACCCGTGAGATTCCATCTTGGGGACTTATCCGGCGTCCTGCCGGAGGGGGCATTGATCATGGAGGGCTTCTACATCAACACCATAGCCCCTCCGATGATGTGTGAGTAGTTTACCTCAGACCTTCGGGTACATAGTTATTAGCTAGATGGCTTCTTCTCTCTTTTTGGATCTCAATACAAAGTTCTCCATGATTCTTGTGGAGATCTATTCGATGTAATCTTCTTTTGCGGTGTGTTTGTCGAGACCGATGAATTGTGGGTTTATGATCAACTTTATCTTTGAACAATATTTGAAACTTCTCTGAATTCTTTTATCTATGATTGGTTATCTTTGCAAGTCTCTTCGAATTATCAGTTTGGTTTGGCCTACTAGATTGATCTTTCTTGCAATGGGAGAAGTGCTTAGCTTTGGGTTCAATCTTGTGGTGTCCTTTCCCGGTGATGTTAGGGCAGCAAGGCACGTATTGTATTGTTGCCATCGAGGATAAAAAGATGGGGTTTATATCATATTGCATGAGTTTACCCCTCTACATCATGTCATCTTACTTAAAGCATTACTCTATTCTTATGAACTTAATACTCTAGATGCATGTTGGATAGCGGTCGACGTGTGGAGTAATAGTAGTAGATGCAGAAATGTTTCAGTCTACTTGTCGCGGACGTGATGCCTATATACATGATCATACCTAGATATTCTCATAACTATGCTCAGTTCTACAAATTGCTCGACAGTAATTTGTTTACCCACCGTAATACTTATGCTCTTTAGAGAAGCCACTAGTGAAACCTATGACCCCCGGGTCTATTTTCCATCATATTAGTCTTCCAACGCTTAGTTATTTCTATTGCCGTTTATTTTACTTTGCATCTCTATTTACTCTTTATCATAAAAATACCAAAAATATTATCCTATCATATCTATCAGATCTCACACTCGTAAGTGACCGTGAAGGGATTGACAACCCCTTTATCACGTTGGTTGCGAGGTTCTTGTTTGTTTGTGTAGGTGCGTGGGACTCGCGCGTGGTCTCCTACTAGATTGATACCTTGATTCTCAAAAACTGAGGGAAATACTTACGCTACTTCACTTCATCACCCTTTCCTCTTCAAGGGAAAACCAACGCAGTGCTCAAGAGGTAGCAAGAAGGATTTCTGGCGCCGTTGCCGGGGAGTCTACGCACAAATCAAGACATACCAACTACCCATCACAAAATCATCTCCCTTGCATTACATTATTTGTCATTTGCCTCTCGTTTTCCTCTCCCCCACTTCACCCTTGCCGTTTTATTCGCCCTCTCTTTTCCGTTCGCCTCTTTTCCGCTTGCTTCTTGTTTGCTCGTGTGTTGGATTGCTTGCTTGTCACGATGGCTCAAGACAATACTAAATTGTGTGACTTTACCAATACCAACAACAATGATTTTCTTAGCACTCCGATTGCTCCTCTTACCTATGCTGAGTTTTGTGAAACTAATGCTGCTTTGTTGAATCTTGTCATGAAAGATCAATTCGCCGGCCTTCCGAGTGAAGATGTTGCTACCCATTTAAATAGCTTTGTTGATTTGTGTTATATGCAAAATAAGAAAGATGTGGACAATGATATTGTTAAATTGAAGCTATTTCCTTCTTCGCTTAGAGATCATGCTAAAGTTTGGTTTTCGTCTTTGCCTAAAAATAGCATTGATTCATGGAATAAGTGCAAAGATGTTTTTATCTCTAAATATTTTCCTCCCGTTGAAATCATCTCTCTTAGAAACAATATAATGAATTTTAAGCAACTTGATCATGAACATGTTGCACAAGCTTGGGATAGGATGAAATTAATGATACTTAATTGCCCTACACACGGTTTGAATCTTTGGATGATTGTACAAAAAATTTATGCCGGGTTGAATTTTGCTTCTAGAAATCTTTTAGATTCGGCCGCGGGAGGCGCTTTTATGGAAATCACTTTAGGATAAGCCACTAAACTCCTAGATAATATTATGGTTAATTATTCTCAATGGCACACCGAAAGATCTACTAATAAAAAAGTACATGCGATAGAAGAAATTAATGTTTTGAGTGGAAAGATGGATGAACTTATGAAATTATTTGCTACTAAAAGTTTTTCTTCTGATCCTAATGATATGCCTTTGTCTACTTTGATTGAGAATAATAATGAATCTATGGATGTGAATTTTGTTGGTAGGAATAATTTTGGTAACAACGCATATAGAGGAAACTTTAATCCTAGGCCGTTCCCTAGTAATTCCTCTAATAATTATGGTAATTCCTACAACAACTCTTATGGAAATTTTAATAAGATTCCCTCTAAATTTGAGACTAGTGTTAAGGAGTTTATGAATCCACAAAAGAATTTCAATGCTTTGCTTGAAGAAAAATTGCTCAAGGTTGATGAATTGGCTAGGAACGTTGATAGAATTTCTCTTGATGTTGATTCTTTGAAAGTTAGATCTATTCCACATAAGCATGATATCACTGAGTCTCTCAAAGCCATGATAATTTCCATTGATGAGTGCAAAGAAAGAACCGCTAGGATGTGTGCCAAGAAAGATTGCTTTGTAAAAGCATGTTCTTCTAGTTTTAATGAGAATAAAGATGAAGATCTAAAAGTTATTGATGTATACCCTATTAAATCTTTGTTTTGCAATATGAATCTTTATAATGATGGGATTGGAGATGGGTCACCTTTACCTAGAAGGCGTCCCAAAAATTCGGACTTTTTAGATCTTGATGCAAAAATTGGTAAAAGTGGGATTGAAGAGATCAATACTTTAGATATTAATGAACCCACTATTTTGGATTTCAAGGAATTTAATTATGATAATTTCTCTTTGATAGATTGTATTTCCTTGTTGCAATCCGTGCTAAATTCTCATCATGCTTATAGCCAAAATAAAGCTTTTACTAAACATATCGTTGATGCTTTGATGCAATCTTATGAAGAAAAACTTGAGTTGGAAGTTTCTATCCCTAGAAAATTTTATGATGAGTGGGAACCTACTATTAAAATTAAAATTAAAGATCATGAATGCTATGCTTTGTGTGATTTGGGTGCTAGTGTTTCCACGATTCCAAAAACTTTGTGTGATTTGTTAGGTTTCCGCGAATTTGATGATTGCTCTTTAAACTTGCACCTTGCGGATTCCACTATTAAGAAACCTATGGGAATAGTTAATGATCTTCTTATTGTTGCAAATAGGAACTATGTGCCCGTAGATTTCATTGTTCTTGATATAGATTGCAATCCTTCATGTCCTATTATTCTTGGTAGACCTTTCCTTAGAACGATTGGTGCAATTATTGATATGAAGGAAGGGAATATTAGATTCCAATTTCCATTAAGGAAAGGCATAGAACACTTCCCTAGAAAGAAAATAAAATTACCTTATGAATCTATTATGAGAGCCACTTATGGATTGCCTACCAAAGATGGCAATACCTAGATCTATCCTTGCTTTTATGCCTAGCTAGGGGCGTTAAACGATAGCGCTTGTTGGGAGGCAACCCAATTTTATTTTTATTTTTTTATTTTTGCTTCTGTTTAGGAATTAATATATGATCTAGCCTCTGGTTAGATTTGTTTTTATGTTTTAATTAGTGTTTGTGCCAAGTTAAACCTATAGGATCTTCTCTGATGATAGTTATTTGATCTTGCTGAAAATTCCAGAAACTTTCTGTTCACGAAAACAATTGTTAAAAATAACCAGAACGTGATAAAATACTTATTCCAATTGCAGCAGATCAATAAGCAAATTTTCTAGGTCTTCCTATTTTGGTAGATTTTTTTATGTTCCAGGAGTTTGCGTTAGTTACAGATTACTATAGACTGTTCTGTTTTTGACAGATTCTGTTTTTCGTGTGTTGTTTGCTTATTTTGATGAATCTATGGCTAGTAAAATAGTTTATAAACCATAGAGAAGTTGAAACACAGTAGGTTTAACACCAATAGAAATAAAGAATGAGTTCATTACAGTACCTTGAAGTGGTATTTTGTTTTCTTTCACGAACGGAGCTCACGAGATTTTCTGCTAAGTTTTGTGTTGTGAAGTTTTCAAGTTTTGGGTAAAAGATTTGATGGATTATGGAACAAGGAGTGGCAAGAGCATAAGCTTGGGGATTCCCATGGCACCCCAAGATAATCTAAGGACACCAAAAAGCCAAAGCTTGGGGATGCCCCGGAAGGCATCCCCTCTTTCGTCTACTTCCATCGGTAACTTTACTTGGAGCTATATTTTTATTCACCACATGATATGTGTTTTGCTTGGAGCGTCTTGTATGATTTGAGTCTTTGTTTTTTAGTTTAACACAATCATCCTAGCTGTACACATCTTTTGAGAGAGACACACACAAATCGGAATTTATTAGAATACTCTATGTGCTTCACTTATATCTTTTGAGCTATATAGTTTTTGCTCTAGTGCTTCACTTATATCTTTTAGAGAACGGTGGTGGATTTGTTTTATAGAAACTATTGATCTCTCATGCGTCACTTATATTATTTTGAGAGTCTTAAAACAGCATGGCAATTTTCTTTAATTATAATATCATGAGAAATTTGATGCTTGATAATTGTTTTGAGATATAAAGGTGGTAATATCATAGTTGTGCTAGTTGAGTAATTGTGAAATTGAGAAATACTTGTGTTGGAGTTTGTGATTCCCGTAGCATGCACGTATGGTGAACCGTTATGTAACGAAGTCGGAGCATGAGGTATTTGTTGATTGTCATCCTTTGTGTGGCGGTCGGGATCGCGCAATGGTTAACTCCTACCAACCCTTCCCCTAGGAGCATGCGTAGTAGTACTTTGCTTCGAGGGCTAATAATTTTTTGCAATAAGTATATGTGTAGCGACCAGACCTCAAACAGTCTGATCTCTGTGCTTTAGTGTCATCCTGGATCGATAATCTTGACACGCACAAGATGCTTGAAGGATTTATAACGAGTAGCAATCACACACTTATTACATCGAATGTCTCAAAGAGAACTTATTACAATAAATATGGCTTAAGGCCATCTAATAACGATAACGATGGAAGGCTTGGAAGATAAGTGAGTCCATCAACTCCAGCGGCATCACCGAGTATAGAACCACGATCTAAGGCACCTTACTGTCAATCGAAAAAGTTCGCAACATGAGCGTTGCAGCCAAAACAATTCAACCGTGGAATATGCTGGCAATGTAACACATAGAGAGATAATGAACATAAATAGGCTATACTACATGCATATATGGCTGGTGGAAAGCTCTATGGTTACAGTTTTGCGTAAAGCCAATTTTAACCTACTGCAAAGGAATAAATTTTTTAACTATCATGGTGGTTGTTAAACATTGAGAATGGTTGACACCATCTCAACCCCAATTAAGTTTCAACATTATACCCAACAAATTAAATTAAAGTAACATGATGAGATTCACAAGATAATCCAAGTACTAGATACTCAAGATGTCTATAACCAGGGACACGACTAACCATGATTAGTTTATACACTCTACAGAGGTTTGCGCACTTTCCCCCACAAGACTCGATCTCCTCTGTTGGTTTTCTCGCACTACATGGTGTTTGAGAAACGGATGACCGTTGTAACACCCCCGGTGTAATGATGCTACAGTAACCCCTGGGGTTAAGTTAATTGTTTTGCTAAACATGTGCCTGATCATTATTGTTTCATGCTCTTTCACATTCCACTTGAATTCAAATTCAAATTCTGTGTGAAATTCAAAATGCTCAGACATGAACACAAAAATGTTCATCATGTGCCAAATAATCCACAACTAATATTGGTGGTGAACCAACATTTTTGCAAAAGGTTTAAGTGGCCTAAGCTACTTAAGCGTTGACCTAAGCAATAAATTAAATGCCCTTTTAATTTATAAAATTATAACTATTCCAAAAGCCTCCCACCCTTTTTGTGGCGATGCAATATACTTCTTTGAAATTATTTTGGCCAATGGCATAATTTTTGCAAAATCTTTATTGGCTAAAAAGAAAAGGCAAAAGGTGCTGGAAAAGAAAAAGGAAAGCAAAAAAAAAAAAGGAAAGGGGCAGAGCCTGGCCTCCCAGTGGGCTTGCCCACGAGAGCCAATCGCCCAGGCTAGGCAGCCCACTCCCCCGTCGTCTTCCCCCTCCTCCATTTGTCGAGCGATCACACAGCACGCCGCTGCCGAACCACCTCGTCGGCCACGCCCCACTGGCGCCCATGAGAGGATAAGGGCAGCCAGACGCCTCGGCTCCCTCCCACTCGCCCACTTGCCCCTCTCCCCAGATCCAGCTCTCTCCTCTCCCTCTCCTTCGTTCGAGAGGAGAGCGACGTGATCGCCGCCGTTCTCCGTCGTCCTCGCGCCACCGACCGCCTTCGCCTCGCCGCGTGCCCCAGGCGCTGCCTCGACCTCCACATCCGCCCGCCCGCCCAGCCGGACGGGGCGGCCCCGCCGCACCGCCACGACCTCGCCTTCGCCCTCGGCTCCGGCAAACGCCGCCGCCCGAATCCACGCCATCGCTGCTCCCTAGTCACCCAGCGGGCCACCGTGTGCCCCCAAGGTGAGCTCCGGCCCCTTTTCCCTCTCCTCGCGCGTCTCCGCCTCCACCGTAGCTAGCTTCGCCAAGCGAGCTCCGCCGTCGCCATTGCCGTCGTAGGGTTCGCCACCGAGCTCCTCCGCTCGAGCTAGTAGCTCAAGCGAGCTCTGGGCGCCGTGAGACCTCGCCAGCTCGCCGTTCGCCAAATCACGCCTTTAACGCCGATCCCGACGAGGTCCCGAACCCCACCGCCGCCTCCACTGCGTCGCCGTCGCGATTCCGGTCACCCAGCGTCCAGCGGCCTCACCACGCGACGCAGCGAGCTCTCCCGTTGACGCGCCCGCCCGCGCCGTGTTAGCCCCCATGGCGAATCCGGCCGTCTCGGCATCGTGCCGCCCAGGGAGAGGTCGCCGAGTTTCTCCGGCGCCTGCGACGTGGCGGTCGAGGCCACCACAGGTCCTTGCCGGTGGGCCTCAAGGGCCCTGTTGACTAAGTTGACTCGATCGACTTTGCTGATCAAGGCGTCCTTGTCAATGACAGGCGGGCCCCACTCGCTAATTAACTTTAGTGTAATTTAAATTGGTAAATTAACCTAAGCAGCCACTGACACCCGGGGCCCACCCCCCTTAATTAGCTCTGCTTAATTAAAATGAACTCATTTAGCTCTCTCTCTATGACATGTGGGTCCCAGTGGACCCACAGGTCAGTTTGACCTTGTCAGCGAGTCTGTTGACTGCTGACGTCATCAGCACGTCATGCTGATGTCATATTTCTATTTTTGTTAATTTAGTTAATTCCAGAATATTGTTTAAACTTTAAAAATTCATAGAAATTAAACCGTAGCTCAGATGAAAATGTTTTCTATATGAAAGTTGCTCAGAAAAATCCAACGAATCCGGATACGTGGTCTGTTCATCTGCCACATGCCCCTAGCATGCTGAACATGGAACTTTCCCCTCTTTTCCTTTGTCCTAATCCACCTAACATCGAAATTCACCCTCGGATGTTTCCCCCTCGTCGCAGCGTGTAGTACGCGTTAGAAACACGCCTAGCGCTACGTGTCGTCATGTCATGCTTAGTGTTACCTCTGTTTGCTATGTATTTACTGTTTCTTCCCCTCTTCTCTCGGTAGACCCCGAGGCCGCTGATGCCCCGGTGATCGACTACGTCACCGACGACTCCTCCTTGCCAGAGCAACCAGGCAAGCCCCCCCTTTGACCATCCCGATATCGCCCATTCCATTCTCTCATGCTTGCATTAGATTTTGCTATTGTTATTGTTTGCTCCTATTCTGATGCATAGCCTGCTTTTGTATCTACTGTTGTACCTTGCCTGCTTATCCTAAACTGCTTAGTATAGGGTGGTTAGTGACCCATCAGTGACCCCCCACTTGACCCGACTGCCCCGCTGGATTATCAGAAGACCCGATCAGCGGGATCGAAGACCAGGCCCGACACCGCACATCACTTCCCTTGGTTGCTCGACACTCTTTGGGTTACTATCGAGTCCGGGGTGAGACCTCATCGGACTTCGATGTTAACCCTGTAGTGTAGTTATTCGATCGTGGTCATCGAGGGTGATTTCCTCCTTAACCACTTCCGATCGGCTCGTCGTGCAACCCCTCAAGTGTGAACCTCGGGGTGGATCCTCTTCGTTCACCTTGATGATTACATCGAGTGGAATTCACGGGGTGATTCCTCGGGTTTTCCTTAATGTTTGGACACACGGATACTTGGACTTTACCATCTGTTACTTGGAAAGGCGGGTCGACCACGAGGGGTACCAGCGAGCTTAATTGCGAGTGATGTGGAGTCGGGTTGACTGGAGGGTGCCCGCGAGATAATTACCGGCGTGGCGGGCATTCCTAGCCCTTGCCGCAAGTCCTCGAGGCGGGCAGCGGGTCACATCTTCGTGAGTCTCTGCTTGTTACCGCACGTTCCTAATCCACTACGATTTGGATATTTGATCCGAGGGGCCTCTGGCCTGATAGCACTAACCATCACGTGGGCATAGTATGGGCGTTCTGCGTCGTATGCATCAGCCGAAGCTTAATAGGCGTCGGCGGCGAGTGGCGTAGCGCCGGGTTGGACTGCGTGCGCCTGCCTTGTTGAAGGAGGTAGCTAGGTCTGCTCACCGGCAGCGTCACGCAGCGTCGTGAGTTCCGGGAGATGGCCCATGACCCTGTGGGCATAGGTTTAGTCCGCGTGCTGGCCTCTCTATTAAGCCTAGGTCGGGTTGCGGCGTATTGTTTGGCGAGGCGGGCATGACCGAGAAAGTGTGTCCGCGGAGTTAATCGGCGTGGTGGGTAAGTTGGTGCACCCTTGCAGGGAAGAAAACAACTATCGATATCCTGTCCTACGGTAACGGACACTTGGAGTTGTATCCCGATCGATACAACTAGAACTGGATACTAGTGATGAGAACTGGATGGTGATGAGGATTTGATTGTGATGATAACTGGATAGTATGGCTCTGGGATTTCTTTCTCGCAGGGAGTCGAGAAAGGATCTACAGCCGAGGTTGATAACACCACTGCTACTTTACTTTATGCTACTCTACTCCCTCCTGTTGCTGCAAGATGGTGGGTTCGAGAAGATGCTAGTCTTCGATAGGACTAGGCCTTCTCTCTATTACGGCATTTCGCAGCCCACCCACATATACATCCTTCCTTTGATAATGTTGCATATGTAGTGTAGATCCTTGCTTGCGAGTAGTTTGGATGAGTACTCACGGTTGCTTTGCTCCCCCTTTCCCCCTTTCTTCTTCTTTCCGGTTGATGCAACCAGATGCCGAACCCGGGGCGGATGCCATCGCCGATGCTTACTACTATGTGGAGGCCGCCGATGACCAGGAGTAGTTAGGAGGCTCCCAGGCAGGAGGCCTTGCCTTTTCCATCGATGTTGCTTTTGTGCTAGCCTTCTTAAGGCAAACTTGTCTAACTCATGTCCGTACTCAGATATTGTTGCTTCCGCGACTCTTGTGTTTCGAGCTTATGTATTCGAGCCCTCGAGGCCCTGGCTTGTAACATAAAGCTTGTATTATTTTATTTTGTGTCTAGAGTTGTGTTGTGAATCTTCCCGTGAGTCCTTGATCTTGATCGTACACATTTGCGTGTATGATTAGTGTACGGTCGAGTCGGGGGCGTCACAAGTTGGTATCAGAGCCGACTGCCTGTAGGTAGCCCCCTTTCCAACTCCTTGGCCGAATTTGAGTCTAGTCACATAAAAACTTTTACTAACATTGGTTGTGTGGCTTACGGGCCCACGTCGCCATTGGGTGGTATTAGCATCTTTATTCCTCGTCTATACTCTGGGACTCTGAACTCTCTTCTACTCGGGTTAAACGAATTTACTAACATTAGGATCCCGTGACCACATTCACCCTGAAGTTGGATAAAGCCATAGTTATTCCTTAGAATAGCCTCTTGAATAGTACACACACATCGTGTTGACTACTGAAGTGGAATCCATCGTACATCTTTCCTTATGCATGTTTCATCATGAATGATCCTTGTCTTTGCAAATGCTCAATGCTGAACTACCCCTGTTACATGTTAGCAGGATGGTTAGACCAGCTGGTCGTGGCCGTGGTGCCAATGATCCACCACCGCCCAAATTCTTTCTTTGGAATGATGCAACAATTTGAGCTGAACCGCCATTCATGGAAGGAATGATGGCTCGGTTTCCTTGTCGAACATGAATCAACAGCCAACCCGGTAACTCTGCGGGACTTCATGCGCCTCAACCCGACTATTTACCGCAGCTCAACTCAACCCCTTGATGTCAATGGTGGCTCCGCGACATCACGTATGAAATGGAGTCTGCTAGTGTGGCCCCCGCCAGCTATGTCACCTTTGCATCTTTCTTTCTCAAGGGTCCGCTGCTCAATGGTGGGACAGCCACAGCGTACCCTACCTCTTGGAGCGGTCATTACTTGGCGGTTCCAAGCTGCCTTCCGTGCCGTTTAGTTCCTCAAGGAACCATGGACAGGAAGAAGCGAGAGTTCATAACCTCACCCAAGGCAACAAGTCAGTAGATGCTTATCAGCGGGAATTTCGGACTTGTCACGTTATCTTGAGAAGACATTGCAACCGATGCTCGTAAGCAAGAGAAGTTTTGTGATGGACTTCACCACGATATCAAGCTAGCATTGCTCGTTCATGACTTTGCCGACTTTGCCACCTTGGTGAACAAGGCTATTCAGGTTGAGACTGGTCTTGAGAATACCGAGGATCCCTTAGGCGTAGTCGCGACGTTGGCTCATCTTGAACCCGTCGGTATGAAGCGTCGGATATGGATTCCCCAGCATGTATCGTCCAACTGCACTGCACCAAGACAGTCCTATGTTGCACCTCGTCGCCTCCTCCACCGCAGAGGCAGCCCCTTGAGCTGTACCACCCCAAGCTTCGCTCCCAATCCCAATGATGGTCTATGCTTCAAGTGTGGCCTTCGGTCACCGCTCGAGAAATGCCCTCGTAATCGAATCAGGTGGCTCTGTCTTCAATCGACCGTAACAATCAGCCCCATAACAACAATGCGGACCTTATGGTGGTGGTCGCTAATCATGTTGATCTGAATGAAGCTCAAGACCAGCTGCCATTTGTGATGGGTACTCTCCTTGTTAATTCAGTACCAGCTTACATTTTGTTTGATTCAGGAGCATCACATTCATTTATGTCGAAAGGTTTGCATACACACGACATTCGATGCGAGGCCATGAACACCCGATAGTAATGCGCACCCTGCGGGCCGATGTCAAACTACCATGATTGGTCGCGACGTTCCGTTGAGATTGAAGGGCTGGAGTTCCTTGTTTCTCCCATTATTCGAGTCTTCTAATATTGACCTCATTCGGGAATGGAATGGTTGAAAGCGCATCTGCCTCTATCGTTTGCGCCACCAAGGTTGTTCACCTCCTACATCCTTCAATGAAATAATAGCTACCATGCTCAGCTTGTTCAGGATCTTTGAAGCACGACTTTATGCTTTATTGCGTTGAACACAACACCTCTTGAGGAATTGAAAAGACTCGGTTGTTCGCGACTTCCAAGACATATTTCGGAAGAACTTCCAGAATACCCCTGCCGGGCTGTTGAGTTCGTCATCGATTTGAAACCGGCACCGTTCCTATCGCCAAATGACCCTACAAGATGCCGCCTCATGAGCTCCTTGAACTGAAGGAGGAAATTGACAAATCTCTTGCAGTGGTTTCATTCGTCCAAGTTCCTCTGCTTGGGAGCACCTTCTCTCTTCGTCAAGAAGAAGGGCGATCTGAACCGTTTGGTCCAAGACTATCGTCCTATCAACAAGCTACAATTGAACAAATATCCCTTCCTCGGATCAATGATCGTATGATCAACTGGCTGGATCATCGATATTCTCTAAACTCGACTTGAGGTTGGGTTACCACCAGATCCGTGTTAAGTGAAGAGGATATTCCAAAGACCGCATTAAATCACTCGTTATGGTTCTTACGAGTACACCGTCATGTCATTCGGTTTAACCAATGCTCCAGCTACATTCTCTCGTCTGATGAACTACATATTCATGGATTACCTTGACAAGTTCGTCGTAGTCTATCTGGATGATATCCTGGTATATTCGAAGAATAAAGAAGAACATGTTGAACATCTTCGTCTTGTTCTGGAAAAGCTTCGAGAGCATCAACTTTATGCCAAGTATTCCAAGTGTGAATTCTGGTTGCCCGAAGTCACCTACCTTGGTCATGTTATCTCAAGGATGGTATTGCCGTCAACCCAGAGCGCTCAAGCTATTCTTGATTGGACCCCTCCTAAGGCTGTCAAGCAAGTCGAAGCTTTCTCGGACTAGCCAGCTATTATCGCCGCTTTGTTGAGAATTTCTCCAAGATCGCCAAGCCATCGACTAATCTGCTTCACAAAGGCGTTAAGTTATTTGACGGACAAATGTCGGAAAGTTTCAGAACACTCAAGGACAAGCTGACTTCTGCCCCAGTGCTTGCTCCCCCTGATTCTCGCAAGGACTTCGTCATCTATTGCGACGCATCACGACAAGGATTAGGCTGTGTTCTAATGCAAGAGCGCAGGGTGATTGCTTATGCTTCCCGTCAAGTGCGTCCTCACGAGGAAAACTACCCAGTTCATGACCTTGAGCTTGCAGCGGTTATCTTTGCATTGAAGCTATGGCGACAGTACCTTCTCGGTAATCGTTGCGAGATCTTCACTGATCATCAGAGTCTGAAGTACCTGTTTACTCAACCAGATCTGAACCTCCGTCGGCAGCGGTGGATGGAAGCTATTATGACTACAACTGCGGTATATCTTATACCCTAGTAAGGCTAATGTAATGGCTGATGCCTGAGCCGCAAGTCTTATTGCAATAATCACATGGTCTACAAAGCTCAACCCGCCTTTATGAAGAGCTATGCAAGCTAAACCTTCAACTAGTTCCACGAGGTTCTCTGAATAACCTTGTCTTTGAACCAACTCTTCTAAAAGCAATTAAGTCTGCTCAAGCCAAAGATGCTCACATTGATTTGATGAAAAGGATATTGCCTTAGAAATCTAGAGATTTCTCACTTGGTGAAGATGGAACCTTATACTTGAGAGATCGCATTGTAGTACCCGGTTCGAGCTTATGACGAGAGAAGGTGATGAAAGAAGCGCATGACACCCTCTCTCTATTCATCCGGAAGTACCAAGATGTATCTAGACATCCGTCGAAATCTTGGTGGTCTAAAATGAAGCAAGACATTGCTTGATATATCAAAGAATGTGGCGTTTGCCGTCGCGTCAAAGCGAAACATCGAAACCGGCCGGGCTTCTACAACCGCTTCCGATTCACGAATGGAAGTGGGATAAGATCAAATGGATTTCGTCACAGGCCTTCCCAAGTCTCGAGAAAGGTAGCGATGCTATCTTTGTTGTCATCGACCAATTCTCGAAAGTTGCTCACTTTCTGCCAGTCAAGGAGACAATCACTGCTAGTCAATTAGCAAACTTGTATATCTCCATAATTGTGTCACTCCACGGCATTCCGAAGGAGATCAGTTCAAACCGCGGAAGTATATTCACTTCAAAGTTCTGGGATAGTTTCCAAGAGGCAATGGGAACTCATATTACCTGGAGCACTGCTTATCATCCCCAATCCCAAGGCCAAGTCGAGCGAGTCAATCAAATTCTTGAAGACATGCTTCGAGCTTGTGTTATTTCTTTCGGCAAGAAGTGGGAAGAATCTCTCCCTTATGCGGAGTTCTCTTATAACAACAACTATCAAGCCAGCTTGAAGATGGCACCCTTTGAAGTGCTTTATGGATGTAAGTGCCGAACCCCTCTGAATTGGTCAGAAACTGGGGAACGGGCACTCATTGGTCCAGACATTATTCAACAAGCTGAAGAGCAGGTTCGCATTGTCCGGGATAATCTCAAGGCGGCCCAGTCCCGCCAGAAGAGCAACTATGACCGGAAACACTAGGGTTCAACTTATCAACCTGGTGAACAAGCTTATCTGCGTGTCACTCCTTTGAGAGGCACTCATCGGTTCGGAGTCAAGGGCAAGCTAGCTCCACGCTACATTGGTCCTTTCCGCATTCTGGCCCGTCGTGGGCTGGTGGCTTATCAACTTGAGTTGCCACCTCAGTTCTCTCATGTTCATGACGTCTTCCACGTGTCGCAACTTCGTCGATGCTTCAAGGATCCGGAACGTGAAGTGGATCCGGAATTGATTGAAATTCAAGATGATCTCACATACAAGGAGCATCCGATCTGCATTCTTGAAGAAGCTGAACGTCCAACACGCCAGAAGATTACCAAGTTCCTCAAGGTGCAATGGTCAAATCATTCTAAGGATGAAGCCACTTGGGAGCGAGGATAACCTCCGTCTGAATACTGACCTGTTCCTTCTACCTCTTAATTCTCGGGGCGAGAATTTCTTTTAGAGGAGGAGAGTTGTAACACCCCGTGTAATGATGCTCTGATAACCCACAGGGTTAAGTTAATTGTTTTGCTAAACATGTGCACGATCATTCTTGTCTCATGCTCTTTCACATTCGGTTGAATTCAAATTCAAATTCATGTGAAATTCAAAATGCTCGAGACATGAACACAAAATGTTCATCATGTGCCAAATAATCCACAACTAATATTGGTGGTGAACCAACATTTTTGCAAAAGGTTTAAGTGGCCTAAGCTACTTAAGCGTTGACCTAAGCAATAAATTAAATGCCCTTTTAATTTATAAAATTGGCAACTATTCAAAAGCCTCCCACCCTTTTGTGGCGATGCAATATACTTCTTTGAAATTATTTTGGCCAATGGCATAATTTTTGCAAAATCTTTTTTGGCTAAAAGGAAAAGGCAAAAGCTGCTGGAAAAAGAAAAAGGGAAAGCAAAAAAAAAGGGAAAGGGGCCAGAGCCCCTGGCCTCCCAGTGGGCTTCGGCCCACCCGAGCCAAGCCCTGAGCTAGGCCGACCCACTCCCCCACAGTCGTCTTCCCCTCCTCCATTGTCTTGGCGGCCTTGCGCGCGTCGCCGTTGAACCACCTCGTCGGCCACACCGCCATAGGCGCCGCAGGGAGGATAAGGGCAGCCCGACGCCTTGGGCTCCCTCCCCACTCGCCCACTTGCCCCCTCTCCCCCAGATCCAACTCTCTCCTCTCCCTCTCCTTCGTTCTGGAGAGGAGACCGACGCGGTCGCCGCCGTTCTCCGTCGTCCTCGCGGCCACCGACCGGCCTTCGCCTCGCCGACGTGCCCCCAGGCGCTGCCTCGACCTCCACATCCGCCCCGCCGAGCCGCACGGACCGGGACGGCCCCGCCGCACCGCCACGACCTCGCCTTCGCCCTCGGCTCCGACGAACGCCGCCGCCCCGAATCCACGCCACTGCTGCTCCTAGTCACCCAACGGGCCACCGTGTGCCCCCAAGGTGAGCTCCGGCCCCTTTTCCCTCTCCTCGCGTCTCCACCTCCAACGTAGCTAGCTTCGCCCATAAGCCGAGCTCCGCCGTCCGCCATTGCCGTCGTGGGGTTCGCCACCGAGCTCCTCCGCTCGAGCTAGTAGCTCCGACGAGCTCTGGAGCGCCGTGAGACCTCGCCCAACTCGCCGTTCGCCAAATCACGCTTTACTAACGCCGATCCCGCGAGGTCCCGAACCCCACCGCCGCCTCCACTGCGTCCGACGCAGTTCCGGTCACCCGGCGTCCAACCGACCTCACCACGCGACGCAGCAGCTCTTCCCCTTGAGCGCGCCCGGCGCTTCGTGTTGGCCCCTCATAGCGAATCCGGCCGTCTCGGCGTCGTGCCGCCCAGCGGGAGAGGTCGCGGAGCCTTCTCGGCGCCTGCCGGCGTGGCGGTCGAGGCCACCACAGGTCCTTGCCGGCCCCCCCTCGGTCTGTTGACTAAGTTGACTCAGTCAACTTTGCTGACTGGGCGTCCCTTGTCAATGACAGGCGAACCCCACTCGCTAATTAACTTTAGTGTAATTTAAATTGGTAAATTAACCTAAGCAGCCACTGACACCCGGGGCCCACCCCCCTTAATTAGCTCTGCTTAATTAAAATGAACTCATTTAGCTCTCTCTCTATGACATGTGGGTCCTAGTGGACCCACAGGTCAGTTTGACCTTGTCAGCGAGTCTGTTGACTACTGACGTCATCAGCACATCATGCTGATGTCATATTTCTATTTTTGTTAATTTAGTTAATTCCAGAATATTGTTTAAACTTTAAAAATTCATAGAAATTAAACCGTAGCTCGAGATGAAAATATTTTCTATATGAAAGTTGCGAGAAAAATCCAGCGAATCCGGATCGTGGTCCGTTCATCATCACATGCCCTAGCATGCTGAACATGGAACTTTCCCCTCTTTTCCTTTGTCCTAATCCACCTAACGTCGAAATTCACCCTCGGATGTTTCCCCCTTAAATGCGCAGCGTGTAGTACGCGTTAGAAACACGCCCTAGCGCTACGTGTCGTCATGTCATGCTTAGTGTTACCTCTGTTTGCTATGTATTTACTGTTTCTTCCCCCTCTTCTCTCCGGTAGACCCCGAGGCCGCTGATGCCCCGGTGATCGACTACGTCACCGACGACTCCTCCTTGCCAGAGCAACCAGGCAAGCCCCCCCTTTGACCATCCCGATATCGCCCATTCCATTCTCTCATGGTTGCATTAGATTTTGCTACTTTTATTGTTTGCTCCTATTCTGATGCATAGCCTGCTTTTGTATCTACTGTTGTACCTTGCCTGCTTATCCTAAACTGCTTAGTATAGGGTGGTTAGTGACCCATCAGTGACCCCCCCACTTGACCCGACTGCCCCGCTGGATTATCAGAAGACCCGATCATCGGGATCGAAGACCAGGCCCCGACACCGCACATCACTTCCCCTTAGTTGCTCCACACTACTGGGTTACTATTGAGTACCGAGGGTGAGACCTCATCAGCACTTCTGATGTTAACCTTGTAGTGTAGTTATTCGGTCATGGTCATCGCGGGTGATTTCCTCCTTAACCACTTCCGATACGGCTCTGTCGTGCAACCCCTCAAGTGTGAACCTCGAGGGTGGATCCTCTTACGTTCACCTTGATGATTACATTGAGTGGAATTCACCGGGGGTGATTCCTCGGGTTTTCCCCTTAATGTTTGGACACATGGATACTTGGACTTTACCACTGTTACTTGGAAAGACGGGTCGACCCTGAGGGGTACCCGCGCGAGCTTAATTGCGAATGATGTGGAGTCGGGTTGACCTGGAGGGTGCCCACGAGATAATTACGAGGCGTGGCCGGGCATTCCTAGCCCTTGCCGCAAGTCCTCGAGACGGGGCAACGGGGTCACATCTATCGTGAGTCTCTGCTTGTTACCGCGCGTTACTAATCCACTACGATTTGGATATTTGATCCGAGGGGCCTCTGGCCTGATAGCACTAACCATCACGTGGGCATAGTATGGGCGTTCTGCGTCGTATGCATCAGCGAAGCTTAATAGACGTCAGCGACTGAGTGGCGCGCGCCGGGTTGGACTGCATAAGCGCCTGCCTTGTTGAAGGAGGTAGCTAGGTCTGCTCACCGGCAGCGTCACATAGCGTCAGGGAGTTCGGGGAGATGGCCCATGACCCCAGGGACATAGGTTTGGTCCGGCGTCTTGGCCTCTCTATTAAGCCTAGGTCGGGTTGCGGCGTATTGTTTGGCGAGGCGAGGCATGACCAGGAAAGTGTGTCCGCGGAGTTAATCGAGGTGGTGGGTAAGTTGGTGCACCCTGCGGTGAAGAAAACAACTACGATAGCCTGTCCTACGGTAACGGACACTTGGAGTTGTATCCCGATCGATACAACTAGAACTGGATACTAGTGATGAGAACTGGATGGTGATGAGGATTTGATCGTGATGATAATTGGATAGTATGGCTTTGGGATTTCTTTCTCGCAAGGAGTCGAGAAAGGATCTCCGGCCGAGGTTGATAACACCACTGCTACTTTACTTTATGCTACTCTACTCCCTCCTGTTCTTTGCAAGATGGTGGGTTCGAGAAGATGCTAGTCTTTGATAGGACTAGGCCTTCTCTCTATTACGGCATTTCTGCAGCCAGTCCACATATCTGACCTTCCTTTGATAATGTTGCATATTTAGTGTAGATCCTTGCTTGCGAGTACTTTGGATGAGTACTCACGGTTGCTTTGCTCCCCTTTCCCCTTTCTTCTTCTTTCCGGTTGATGCAACCAGGATGCCGAACCAGGGGCGGATGCCACCGCCGATGCTTACTACTACGTGGAGGCCGCCGATGACCGGGAGTAGTTAGGAGGCTCCAGGCAGGAGGCCTTGCCTTTTCCATCGATGTTGCTTTTGTGCTAGCCTTCTTAAGGCAAACTTGTCTAACTCATGTACGTACTCGGATATTGTTGCTTCGGCCGACTCTTGTGTTTCGAGCTTATGTATTCGAGCCCTCGAGGCCCTGGCTTGTAACATAAAGCTTGTATTATTTTATTTTGTGTCTAGAGTTGTGTTGTGATATCTTCCCGTGAGTCCTTGATCTTGATCGTACACATTTGCGTGTATGATTAGTGTACGGTCGAGTCGGGGGCGTCACAACCGTGACATAGTCTTTCAGAAGCGTTTGCACCTTACGATCGGGTAGACAGTACCACCTACATCCCCTACATCTGCTAGTCTACCACTATAAGAGGTCACACAACTTACTCAACTATGCTAGAGCCCATAGTAGCTTGCGGATGCACACGGAAGTTTCTAGCATGAGTAATCTCATGATCCCTTTGAGCCTGGGTGGCGGTCCATAAAAAAACAGGCAATCGCTGGAATACCCAGGTGCCTCAATCCACCCAGATGTGTGTTTAAGTTGCCACCTTAAGTAAACCATTGATTAACAATCTCACATCTGTCATGGATACACTCACCCAATCCACGTCTACTAGCATAGCATGGCAATAATAGCAACGTGGAAGTAACTCCCAAAGATTTGATAATAAAACAGGTAATAGGTACTACCTCATCTACTTTCCAAAACCCACAATTTAATTAGATCCTAACCATGCAATTGTTTGAGGGTTGATCAAAGTGTTACTTGCCTTGCTGATGATCCGTGAAACCTAGAGATTCGAAGTAGCAAGCGACACACTCCGGGTACTCTATCACAAACAAACAAGCATACAATAAGTACTCATCTAATGCACAGGTAAAACTCAAATAAAAGAACTAACCAGAAAGTTCAACTTAAGAAGTCCGGTTTGCAAAAAGAATCAAATCAAACAAAGCAACGAAAGTCAAACGGCAAAAGAAACAAGCTTCATTTACTAATATGGACCTAAGTCAAATTTTACAGTAGCAAAAACTTGTTTGAGTTGGTTAAACGGAAAGAGGGTTTCGAGACGAAACTCTAGGCGCTTGAATCGCCTGATTCCAATAAATGAGCAAAAAGATATACTAAAACGAAAATCAGATCAGAAATCGCGATCAGAAATAATCGCGGAAAATCCGAGAAAAAAGAAAAACGGATGAACAGTTTAACAAACGGACGTTCATTATTCGTAACTAAACGGTGAACGCGTTCGTTAAAACGAACGAACGAGCGAACGCTCGCTAAATAAGAAAACCGAAAAAAACAAAACTAAACCGATCTAAAAAAACCTAGGGTTTTATAAAAAAACCAAATCGGTTTTCTTCAGAAAACCGGGCGACGGGCGGCTACCTTGGCTCGGGCTCCGGCAGGACTTCGGTGGGACTCCGGTGGGGCGGCGTGGGGCGGCGGGCTCTGGCGTCGGCAGCAGCGACCTTAGGCGGTGGGGCGGCTCGGCGGCGGTGCTTCGGCTCGGCCAGGCGGGTTCGGCGGCGTGGTGCGGGTTGGCGGTGGGGTGAGGCGGGCGGTGGCTATTTAAGGAGGGGAGCGACGTAGCTTGGGAAGGGGCGCCTCGGGGGCGTGTTCCTCCCGGACTCGAGGGCGGCGGGTCTCCGACCCGAGGCAGCGGTGGGATCACGGTGGCGGCAGGCGGGCCGGCTTTGGCTTGGCTAGGCTTCAACCAGTCGAGTAGAGGGAGTTTTTAAAAACAATTCATGAAACTAAAAAAATTCTAGAAAATAAAATAAAATTCTAAAAATACCAAATTAAATTTTCCACGTCTAAATAAAATATTTAGAACGAGATGAACATTTTCTTGGCTCTAAAATGCAATTTTTGAAAACATGCAATTTTCCTAAATTCAAATAAAATAGCGAAAAACTCCAAATAAAATCTTATTTGATTTTATTATTAAATCCTCAATATTTCTTTATTTTGGGAATGTCATTTTATTCCCTCTCTCATATTTTTATAATAGAAATAATTAAAGATAAAATAAATAAAATCAAATGATCCTATTTTCAAAATTTGAGAAGACTCAAATATGAAAATAACGAAATCCCCAACTCTCTCCGTGGGTCCTTGAGTTGCATAGAATTTCTGGATCAAGCCAAAAACAATAAAATATGATATGCAATGATGATCTAATGTATAACATTCCAAATTGAAAATTTGGGATGTTACAAACCTACCCCCCTTAAGATGAATCTCGCCCTCGAGATTCGTGTTGGCTAGAAAATAGGTGAGGGTGGTCCTTTTGCAGATCTTCTGTAGGACCTTGAAGTATGTCTAGATGGGGGGTGATTAGACTACTTGACCAATAAAAACTAAACCTTTTCCCAATTTTATAGTTTGGCAGATTTTAGCTATTTTAGGACAAGTCAAGCAATCATCACACAATTCAAGCAAGCATGCAAAGAGTATATAGGCAGCGGAAAATAAAGCATGCAACTTGCAAGAAAGTAAGGGGAAGGGTTTGGAGGATTCAAATGCAATTGGAGACACGGATGTTTTTGTCGTGGTTCCGATAGATGGTGCTATCTTACATCCACGTTGATGGAGACTTCAACCCACGAAGGGTAGCAGCTGCCTTGAGTCCACGGAGGCTCCACCCACGAAGGGTCCACGAAGAAGCAACCTTGTCTATCCCACCATGGTCGCCGCCCACGAAGGACTTGCCTCACTAGCGGTATATCTTCACGAAGTAGGCGATCTCCTTGCCCTTACAAACTCCTTGGTTCAACTCCACAATCTTGTCGGAGGCTCCCAAGTGACACCTAGACAATCTAGGAGACACCACTCTCCAAGAAGTAACAAATGGTGTGTTGATAATGAACTCCTTGCTCTTGTGCTTCAAATGATAGTCTTCCCAACACTCAACTCTCTCTCATAGGATTTGGATCTGGTGGAAAGAGGGTTTGAGTGGAAAGCAACTTGGGGAAGGCTAGAGATCAAGATTCATATGGTAGGAATGGAATATCTTGGCCTCAACACATGAGTAGGTGGTTCTCTCTCAGAATTGGTAAGTTGGAAGTGTAGGTTTGTTCTGATGGCTCTCTCCATGAATGAAGAGGAGGTGGAGGGGTATATATAGCCTCCACACAAAATCTAATCGTTACACACAATTTACCAAACTCGGTGGGACCGAATAGTTAAACTCGGTCGGACCGATTTAGTAAACCTAGTGACCGTTAGTGATTTTCGGTGGGACTGACATGCATCGCGGTGAGCCCGATATGGTTAGGGTTAGGGCATAACGTAATCTCGGTGAGACCGATTACACAAACTCGGTGGGACCGATTTTGGTAATAAGCTTTCCAGAGAGTTGGTCAGGTAAACTCGGTGGGACCGATTTGCTCTTTTCGGTGAGACCGAAATGTTACAAATAGGAAACAGAGAGTTTACATTGCAATCTCCGTGGGACCGATCGCTCACTTCGGTTAGACCAAAACGTTACTAAGGGAAACAGAGAGATTGCAACCCCATCTCGGTGAGACCGAGATCCCTATCGGTAAGACCGATTTGCTTAGGGTTTGTGGCAGTGGCTATGACTTTTGGAATCGGTGGCGCCGGATAGAAAGAATCGGTGTGACCGATTTTGGCTTTAGATTTAGGTCATTTGTGGATGTGGGAAAGTAATTGAGGGTTTTGGAGCATATCACTAAGCACATGAAGCAAAAGGCTCATTAAGCAACACCTCATCCCTTCTTGATAGTATTGGCTTTTCCTATAGACTCAATGTGATCTTGGATCACTAAAATGTAAAATGAAGAGTCTTGAGCTTTTGAGCTTGAGCCAATCCTTTGTCCTTAGTATTTTGAGGATCCACTTTCATCATCCATGCCATGCCATTCATTGAGCTTTCCTGAAATAATAGTCTTGGAATAGCATTAGCTCAATGAGCTATATGTTGTTATGAATTACCAAAACCACCTAGGGATAGTTGCACTTTCAATCTCCCCCTTTTTGGTAATTGATGACAACATATAGATCAAAGCTTCGACAAATGATAATAAAATTTAAATAACATCGTCGCTTTGAGAAGTATGTGATAAGCAAGAGCTCCCCCTAAATTTGTGCATAGTTTTAGATTTGCTTTGGACTGCAAATGCACAGTGAATTAGGCTCATGGGTTACTCTTCCATGTCACATACATCTTGGTGGAGCGCTCAAAATAATAAACAATGAATACATGCACTCATCACCAAGCATAGTGAGTGATCACATAAGATAGATAGGATAATATCAAGCATGCATAAGTGTAGCTTATGATCAAACACATGATCATCAATGTCTTACAAGCATAGTATCTCAACCAAAAGCAAACAAGATTGAAAAACCACCAAATAAAGCAAGAGAGAACAAAAGCAACACTCTCTCTCTCGAAGCCTATGATCTATACATTTTTCTCCCCCTTTGGCAACAAGTTACCAAAAATTTCATAGAAAATGCATTGTGCTAGATCGAATCTCAGGCTTGATCTGCTGGTGGTGGAGTCCGGATAACGCCGAGGACGAAAGCTTCAGTTGAAGCAGATGGAGCTGGAGCTGATGTAGATGCTGGAGCTGGTGGCACTGAGGCTGTAGCTGGTGCAGATGAAGTTGCTCTTGTGTCATCCACTGCACTTGCATCGACCTCTGGGCTCTAGGCACTCTGCAAATGCATCGATTGTTGTTTTGCCCTTCCTCTCCTGCATGTCATCTTGGAGTTCCTCCACTGCAGTGAATCTCGCCACTTTCACATCTAAGTTATAGAACTTTTGTTCTATGATTCTCTCCAAGCTCTCCTGATTTTGAGTGAGGGTGGCCAATCCTCTATCCTCAGGGTTGATGCTATTAAGTATCCGAGCTGCTCCTGCTTATTCTTCAAGAAATACTCAGATGCCTCCTCTTGAGTTGGCATCTTGGCAGCTTTCTCCCTCTTTGCCTTCTCCTTCTTCTCCTGAGCTTGAACTGATTGTGAATCATCTTCATTCATGACAACCTCATTGTCCTCAAAATCTGGATAAAGTGGAAAGTGTTCCTTATCCAACTTATATTTTACTGTGCCCATTTTTGAGTTTATCAATTCTTAATCTGAGGTGCATATCCACAACTCCTCTTCTGATCTGCTGCAGTCCTCTTGATTGTTTCAATGATCAGGCTCATGACTTTGAACTTCTGCGGCACATCAAACACATGCAACATGTTGATGGCATGCCCTCTGATCATGTTATGGTCACCTGACTTGGGCAACAAAGTGTGCCTCAGAATCCAATTTATGGTTGGCAACCCTGACAGCAGATAGTGAACTGATCCAAACTTGTGAGTTCCTAATGCCGTGTCTGGAATCTCCTTGTACATGTGAGCCATTGAATTGAGACCCATCTTCTTCTTTGCATAAATGTCTAGCTCATCCTCATTTTCCTCTGGGGCATTTATCAGCTTTGCCCATTCTTCAATAGTTGACTGGTACCTTGTACCTTGGACATCAAACAATTCTTCCATCTGGTAAAATGTCTTTGTGGAGTAGAACTGCATGATAAGTTCATCATTCCAATTTGTGAGCTTTTGCCAACAAAATCTGCAACTCCACAACCAACAAAGCTATCTTGCACTCCAGGATAGTGCTCTTCATTCTCCTTGATGAAATTCCAGTCAACCCACCTCATGTCACAGACTATGGGCTTCTTGTCCAACAGAATTGTTTCATAGAAGTCCTGTTGTTCCTTTGTGTGGAACCTGTAGTCAACAACAATTATTCTCCTTGAAGCATATGGATCTTCCATCCTCCATAGTCTCAGCCCTGAATCCTTCCTGATTCTCATGTCCTCAGCCACAGGATGGGCATCATTGTGGTCTGTATCTTGGGCTTGAGCTTTCTCAAAACTTGTCCTTCTTCATCTTCCTCACCAAAGATCCTCGTGTCTTTGGGGCCTTGTTCTTCTCGGCATTGGAATACTCCTGGTATTCCTCTTTGGTGCAGACTTGGCCTTGGGGGCAGCTTTGGGTGCTTCCTTGGGCTTAGATGTGGCAACCCCTGATCAAATAGCATCTCCCATAAGCTTTGGTGCCTTTGGAGCTGGTGCAGCAGGTTCATCCTCTTCTTCCATCATGGAAGGCTTCCCAATAACTCTGGCCATGGTCATCTTGACCCTTTCCTTTCTTTTCTTCCCTTCTGCAGCAGGTTCTTTGGGTTGGGTTTCTAAAGAAGCTTGTGTAGACACTCTGGCTTTGGACATTGGTTGTCTTCCTGCAGGCCTTTTGATCTTCATGCCTGGCTTTGCATTCATTGCTGAGCCATATTCCTTCTTGAGCACCACTTTCTTGGAGGTAGCCTCATCTTCCTCAGCTCTATAATCTTCATCCTCTGAATCTGAAGTTCTTGTCCTCCTTTGCCTAGTTGCAACCTTAGGCAAATTGCTAGGAGTACTTATGCTCCCTTCATCTGAAGTTGAGGGACTAGTGCCCTCACTCAAGTCCATCTGCTCTTCTGACCTGTCCTGGCTGTCACTTTGATCAGACATACTACAAAAGCTGACTGCTGACCCTGTGAAGAGTTGTAGATGAGATATAAAAGATGAGCATCACAAAATGCAGAGGTTTTTTGCAAAAGAATGACTCAAAAGTTCAGTCTTAGTTTTCCACAGAAAGCATTTCGGATCCACCGATTTTCAAACTCGGTGATACGAAGCAGTTTTGGAACCTAAGCGATGATCTCGGTTGGACGAGTTTCATTCGGTGGTACCGAGACTGCTAGGGTTTCATAGAATTCTCAAATCGGTTGCACCGATTAGTAATTCTCGGTCGGACCGAGAGTCACTAGTGCAATGGCATAAGCCAAATCGGTGAGACCGAGTTTTTCAACTCGGTGGGTCCGAGATGGTTTCGTGAAACCTAAACCTAAAAATTTGAATCACATCTAATCTATGAACTACTTTGGCTGGATAGATGAGTTTCAATCGTGGCAAGAATCAATATGAAAACAATGTGCGAGAATCGGGCGTGGATAGCACAAAGTTTAAGTCCATACCCTAACTTGGCGGTGGACTTGCTACGGCGGCAACGGCGGGACGAAATCCGTTGGCGGCGAAGACCAGCGACGAGGGCTCTGGCGACAAGGAGACGATCCGGAGACCACGATGGCAGAGCGAGCTGTTGCGCTGGCGAAGGGTTTGGAGAAATTTCAAAATTTTGCCCGTGGCTATATATATAGCTCGACCACATCGGTGTGACCGAGTGGAACAACTCGGTGGCACCGAGATGCATAACTTGTGTTCGATTCTGACAAATCGGTGAGACCGAAAAGTTCAAATCGGTTGCACCGAGATTGAAAACTCAGATCAAATTGATGATCTCGGTAGGACCGAAATGGAAGGATCAGTCAGACCGAGAATCATTAAGAGGTTTTGGAAGTTTAAGTCTATGATGAATCGGGGACTCCGAGTGCTCCTCACACAGAGTGGTTCGAATCTGACTTGATCAAATTTTGTGATGTAGCATGAATAGAGTTTGGGACGAGAAAAGCATAGATAGCTAAAGAAGGTTCTTAGGCATTCTTGTCCATCCACTTGGCACAAAGAAAAGAATCCAAACAAACAAAACAACAAGTGGATGTCCTTGAATGAGTAAAATATGCACCAACATGCTCACACAATAAGATGGCAATTGAAATATGTGGCAAAGCATTCACAACCAAATCTAGCATCTATCAAGCAATTGGCGATGACTAGGTCATATATATATGAGCATATTGACTTAGGAGTCAAATGAGAACATTTGATCATAGGTCATACTCATCGTTTAAGCTCAAGTGGGGTTACCACTTTTACATAATGCATTAATGTGTTCACACCATTAGAGTTGCTTTGCCTCAATTCTTAGAGTTAAGCTCCCCCTAGATGTGAGATCCCCCTTAGAGGGATGAACTAACCTTGGGTTTTGTCGATGATGACTTCATGTAGGTGTTGAAGATGTATATGCTCAATGTTGATGTAGATCATTTGGAGCAATCCATTGGAGTGAGTTGCACTTTCAACTTGCCTACATGGGTTAGTCCCACAAGTAACAAACAAGAATATCCATAGACATAGAGTGATGCACACACAATATGATGTCCATGAAATCATTAGGTTACCTTGTCCCTTGCCTTACCAACATGAGGGTTTGTGACTCCTTGAACTAGTGCAAGATGTGAAAGTTGATTGCACTTGTTCTTGCCAAAATGATATGAGTGAAGAATGTTGGCGGAGTCACCCTCAAGAACTCTCTAGTTCTTCTTCTTCGGGATCCACATCATCTTGATGGGAATCCTTGGAGTTGTAGTTGTACTTGATGAAGTAGAACTTGACGTAGTCTTGGGGACCCACTCGAACGAGGCTTTAGGTGTTTCTTCAAATGCATCAATCTCTTCTTGAATCTTGTCCTTGCCTTTGTTCTTGTAGTCTTGTGGTGGAAGATCATATTGAGCTTGTGTCCCCTTGAAGGAAGTAGGATCATACTTCTCTTGTTGAGGAACAAACTTTGTCTTGGGGTATTGATCTTCTTCCCACTCAACTCCATTGGCGTTGAACTTTCGTTCAAAACCAACACCTTGATTCTTCCGGTGCCTTCCTTGCTTGCGTACAATTTCCTCAAATTGCTTACTCCAGGCAAGGCTCTTGTAAACACCTTCCTCTATAATTCCCTTCAATAAACTATTTTCTTGCTCAAGTGTAACTTGTCTAAGAGAATCATTAGTGGAATCAAGAGAACTACTAGAAGCAACAACATTGGATTTGACATTATTGTTGTTACTACTAGAGGAAGTATCTTTCTTGTACTTGTTACTAGACTTGACTTGAGGCATGTAAGTAGATAAGAGTAAATGCTTGGCAATGTAAGATGAACTTTTCTTGCGAAGATCATCATTGATTTCCTTTAAGAACTCATGCTCTTGCTCAAGATTGAGCTTTTCAAAGCGTAACTTCTCATGAGCCCTTAAAAGTTCTCAATGATCTTCGAAGATAGTTTCATGAGCCAACTTAAGAGTGTTTAGTTCTTTAGTTAGAAGCTCAATTTTCTCCTTATCATTGTCATTCATTTGATTAGCATGATTAATTGACGTTTTATCATAGTATTCATCACTAGAGTTGTCAACAAGTAAATCATCATCACCTAGCAAGTCATTTTCATCACTATTAAAATCAACATACTCGGGATGTGTTACCTTAGGACCTTTGGCCATGAAGCATCTACCAATTCCTTCGTTTGGTGATTCAAATATGTCGTAGGAGTTGGTTGACACAAGTGCTAGACCGGCAACACCTTCATCTTGGGTATATTCGGAGTGAGAGTGATTGTCGGAGTCGGAGCCGGAAACCCATTCACCAATATGAGCTTGATGTCTTCGTTTTGTGTAGCTCTTTGATGACTTGTCCTTCCTTTCTGAATCCTTACTTCTCCGTGAGGGTCTTCGTTCATAACGATCATCTCTACTCCTCCTCTCTCTTGGTGGTGATTCTTCTCTTTTGCTCCTTCTTCTTGGAGAATCTTCTCTTCTTTTGTAGGGTGTCGTACACTCATTGGAGTAGTGTCCGGGTCTCCCACAATTGTAGCAATTGCGCTCTCGACTAGAAGATCTCTTGTCATTGTAAGACCTTGAGTTGGAGCTTCTTTCTTTGCTTCTACTTTTGTAGAATTTGTTGAAGTTCTTCACCATTAAGCTCAATTCTTCATTGAAGGTTGTTTTCTCACTTGATGATGTGGGGGCTTCACTTGAGGCATTGTAAGCACCACTTGACTTGTTGTGAAGTTCCTCCTTATCCTTGAGTGACATCTCATGAGCAACAATCCTTCCAATGACTTCCGTTGGCTTGAGATCTTTGTAGTTTGGCATCATTTGGATCAATGTGCACACGGTATCATACTTTCCATCCAATGCTCTTAGGATTTTCTTGATGATGAATTTGTCGGTCATCTCTTCACTCCCTAAGCCGGCAATTTCATTTGTGATAAGAGCAAGCCTAGAGTACATTTCAGCGACACCTTCACCATCCTTCATTTTGAACTTGTCAAGCTGACTTTGGAGCACATCCAACTTGGATTCCTTGACGGACTCGGTGCCTTCATGCATATCAATCAAAGTATCCCAAATTTCCTTTGCATTCTCAAGGCGGCTGATTTTGTTGAATTCTTGAGGCACAATCCGTTGAAGATGATGTCACATGCTTGAGCGTTGTATTGTAGCATCTTCAATTCTTCGCATTAGCTTCACGGTTCGGTTCCCTCCCATCGAAGAATTCACCTTGCAAGCCAATACAAATAATTGCCCAAGCGGTGGGTTATGTCCAAGAATATGCATTTTCATCTTATGCTTCCAACTAGCAAAATTAGTACCATCAAAGTAAGGACCTCTCGGTGATAATTTCCCTCGCTAGGCGCCATACTCTCCTAGGTTGTGAAACCAAGGCTATGACCACCAAAAGCTATGGAAATCAAAGCACATGGAGACCAAAGCTCTGATGCCACTTGTAGGACCTTGAAGTATGTCTAGAGGGGGGGGGGTGATTAGACTACTTGACCAATAAAAACTTAACCTTTTTCCAATATTATAGTTTGGCAGATTTTAGCTATTTTAGGACAAGTCAAGCAATCATCACACAATTCAAGCAAGCATGCAAAGAGTATATAGGCAGCGGAAAATAAAGCATGCAACTTGCAAGAAAGTAAGGGGAAGGGTTTGGAGGATTCAAACGCAATTGGAGACACGGATGTTTTTGTCGTGGTTCCGATAGGTGGTGCTATCGTACATCCACGTTGATGGAGACTTCAACCCACGAAGGGTAGCAGCTGCTTGAGTCCACGGAGGCTCCACCCACGAAGGGTCCATGAAGAAGCAACCTTGTCTATCCCACCATGGCCGTCGCCCACGAAGGACTTGCCTCACTAGCGGTAGATCTTAACGAAGTAGGCGATCTCCTTGCCCTTACAAACTCCTTGGTTCAACTCCACAATCTTGTCGGAGGCTCCCAAGTGACAACTAGCCAATCTAGGAGACACCACTCTCCAAGAAGTAACAATGTGTTGATAATGAACTCCTTGCTCTTGTGCTTCAAATGATAGTCTCCCCAACACTCAACACTCTCTCATAGGATTTGGATCTGGTGGAAAGAGGGTTTGAGTGGAAAGCAACTTGGGGAAGGCTAGAGATCAAGATTCATATGGTAGGAATGGAATATCTTGGCCTCAACACATGAGTAGGTGGTTCTCTCTCGAGGCTGGTAAGTTGGAAGTGTAGGTTTGTTCTGATGGCTCTCTCCACGAATGAAGAGGAGGTGGAGGGGTATATATAGCCTCCACACAAAATCTAACCGTTACACACAATTTACCAAACTCGGTGGGACCGAATAGTTAAACTCGGTCGGACCGATTTAGTAAACCTAGTGACCGTTAGTGATTTTCGGTGGGACTGACATGCATCTCGGTGAGGCCGATATGGTTAGGGTTAGGGCATAACGTAATCTTGGTGAGACCGATTACACAAACTCGGTGGGACCTATTTTGTTAATAAGCTTTCCAGAGAGTTGGTCAGGTAAACTCGGTGGGACCGATTTGCTCTTTTCGGTGAGACCGAAATGTTACAAAAAGGAAACAGAGAGTTCACATTGCAATCTCGGTGGGACCGATCGCTCACTTTGGTTAGACCGAAACGTTACGAAGGGAAACAGAGAGATTGCAACCCCATCTCGGTGAGACCGAGATTCCTATCAGTAAGACCGATTTGCTTAGGGTTTGTGGCAGTGGCTATGACTTTTGGAATCGGTGGCGCTGGATAGAAAGAATCGGTGTGACCGATTTTGGCTTTAGATTTAGGTCATTTGTGGATGTGGGAAAGTAATTGAGGGTTTTTGAGCATATCACTAAGCACATGAAGGAAAAGGCTCATTAAGCAACACCTCATCCCTTCTTGATAGTATTGGCTTTTCCTATAGACTCAATGTGATCTTGGATCACTAAAATGTAAAATGAAGAGTCTTGAGCTTTTGAGCTTGAGCCAATCCTTTGTCCTTAGTATTTTGAGGGATCCACTTTCATCATCCATGCCATGCCATTCATTGAGCTTTCCTGAAATAATAGTCTTGGAATAGCATTAGCTCAATGAGCTATATGTTGTTATGAATTACCAAAACCACCTAGGGATAGTTGCACTTTCATCTTCCTATCGCTCCCAAGTGGCTTCATCCTCGGTATGGTGGCTCCACTGAACTCTGCAAAACTTAATAACCTTGCTACGGGTGACTCGACTGGCATACTCAAGAATCTTGACTGGTTTCTCCTCATAGGTCAAATCACTATCCAACTGAATCGCTTCCAGAGGCACTGTATCTCTCAGCGGTATATCAGCCATTTCTGCGTGGCACTTCTTCAACTGGGAAACATGGAACACATCGTGAACTCCTGACAATCCTTCGGGTAATTCCAACTTGTAAGCAACTTCTCCCATACGCTCCAACACTTTGTATGGTCCTACAAATCGTGGCGCTAACTTTCCCTTAACTCCAAAGCGCTTAACTCCTCGAAGTGGAGATACTCGAAGATAAACTCTATCCCCGACTTCGTAAACTGTCTCCTTGCGTTTAGAATCCGCATAGCTCTTCTGCCTGGATTGGGCTACCTTGAGCCTATCGTGAATCAATTTCACCTTCTGTTCAGACTCCTTAATCAGGTCTGGTCCAAACAACTGGCGGTCTCCTACTTCGTCCCACAACAATGGTGTTCTACACCTCCTTCCGTACAAAGCTTCGAAAGGGGCCATCTTCAGACTGGATTGATAACTGTTGTTCTAAGAAAACTCTGCATATGGCAAATTATCGTCCCAACTAGATCCATAATCTAGTGCACAAGCTCTCAGCATATCCTCCAAAATCTGATTGACTCTCTCGGTCTGTCCATCTGTCTGAGGATGAAAAGTTGTACTGAACTCCAACCTGGTACCTAAAGTTTCGTGCAACTGATTCGAAAACTTTGAGGTAAACTGGGTTCCTCTATCTGATACAATGCTCCTCGGAACTCCATGCAGACATACGATTCTGGTCATATATATCTTAGCCAACTTAGCACTGCTGTAAGTGGTCTTCACGAGGATGAAATGAGCTACTTTCGTCAAACGATCGACTACAACCCAAATCGAGTCATAGCCTGAACGAGTCCTGGGTAATCCCATGATAAAATCCATGCCTAACTTATCGCACTTCCATTCGGGTATCGGCAATGGCTGTAGCAATCCTGCTGGCTTCTGATGCTCTGCCTTCACTCTCTGACATACATCACAAACTGCTACGTACTCCGCAATATCCTTCTATATTCCGGTCCACCAGAAAGTATCCTTCAAATCCAAGTACATCTTGGTATTTCCTGGGTGAATTGAATATGGCGAATCATGAGCCTCTTGGAGAATCAACTTCCTGATCTCCGGGTCATTAGGCACATAAACGCGGTCCTCAAACCATAGGGTATCGTGCTCATCCTCATGAAAACCTTTAGCCTTTCCTTTAGCCATTTTCTCCTTTATCTTTCCAATCTCCTTGTCTGTCTTCTGAGCTTCTCTGATCTTATTCATCAGAGTAGACTGAATTTCCAATGCTGCTACATAGCCTCTCGCAACTATTTCTAAACATAGTTCGCAAAGATCCTCGGCTAACTCCCTTGGTAACTCTCCGGTCAAGAGTGTGTTGACATGGCTCTTGTGGCTCAACGCGTCGGCCACTACGTTAGCCTTTCTGGGGTGATAATGCAATCTCATATCATAATCCTTGATGAGCTCCAACCATCTCCTTTGCCTGAGATTTAACTCCTTCTGCGTGAAGATGTATTTCAAACTCTTGTCATCCGTGTACACCTCACAGTGGTTTCCGGTGAGAAAATGTTTCCATGTCTTCAACGCATGCACTACGGCTGCTAACTCCAAATCATGCGTAGCGTAATTTAACTCAGGGGGTTTAAGCTGTCATGAAGCATATGAAACAACTCTTCCTTCCTGCATAAGCACTGCTCCCAGTCCTCGACGTGAAGCATCGCAATAAACTTAAAAATCCTTGCGCTGATCTGGCAGAATCAACACTAGCGATGTAACCAAATGTTTCTTCAACTCCTGGAAACTGGCCTCACATTCCTCAGTCCAACTGAACTTGGTGTCTTTCTTTAACAACTCCGTTATGGGCTTGGCAATCTTCGAGAAATTCTCAGTGAACCTCCGGTAGTATCCTGCGAGTCCAAGAAAACTCCGGATCTCTCCAACTGTCGTGGGTGATTCTCAGTTTGTCACAGTGACAACCTTGGTGGGGTCTACTGCTATTCCTTCCCCGGATATAACGTGTCCGAGGAATCCAACTTCCTTGAACCAAAACTCACATTTGCTGAACTTGGCGTACAACTGATGTTCTCTGGGCTTCTCAAGTACTAAACACAAATGCTCCCAATGTTCTTCTTCATTCTTTGAGTAGACCAAAATATCGTCAATGAACACTACGACAAACTTATCCAGAAACTCCATAACCACCTTGTTCATCAGGTTCATGAAGTAGGCAGGTGCGTTAGTCAGACCAAATGACATAACGGTATACTCGTACAGCCCATACCTGGTGGTAAAAGCCGTCTTAGGTATATCCTGCTCTCTAATCTTCAACTGGTGGTATCCTGATCGCATATCGATCTTGGAAAATACCTTAGCTCCTTGTAATCGGTCAAACAGATCATTGATTATCGGCAATGGGTACTTGTTCTTGATGGTCACTTCATTCAGTCCTCGGTAATCAACAACCATTCACAATGATCCATCCTTCTTCTCCACTAGAAGTACTGGTGATCCCCAAGGTGAAGAACTTGGGCGAATATAGCCTTTATCCAGTAACTCCTTAATCTGCTTCTTAGTCTCCTCCAAATGTTTCGCAGGCATCCTGTACGGTCTCTTAGATATTGGCCCTGTGCCTGGCATAAGCTCAATCAAAAACTCAATGTCTCTATCCAGTGGCATGCCTGGCAACTCCTCTGGAAATACGTCAGGGAAATCCTTTACCACTGGTACTTTCTCCTGTACAACTCCCGATAAGGAATTTACTCGAGTCCTCTTCGGCACATGCCGGGATACATACTTGATCCTTCTTCCTTCTGGGGTGGTAAGCAAAATCGACTTACTAGCGCATTCAATATTCCCTCCATACTTCGATAACCAATCCATGCCTAATATCACATCCAATCCTTGCGATTCCAATACTATTAGGTCCGAGGGAAATACGTAGTTACCAATCCTTAATGGTAACCGATCACACCATAAACTAGCCATATACTCTGCTCCAAGCGAGGTTACTAACATGGATGACCTAAGGGCTTGGGTTGGCAGTCTATACTTATCCACAAATCCCCTTGATATGTATGAATGCGATGCACCAGTATCAAAAAGAACGAGTGCAGTAAATGATTTAACCAAAAACTTACCTATTACTGCATCTGTCTGGGCTTCAACCTCCTCCACACTAACGTGGTTCACCTGTCCCCTGTTGAAAGGGTTCGGCTTCTTCCCAGAGCTTCCATTGCCATTTCCATTCTGGGCTTCAGGACATTCATTGGCATAATGTCCAGTCTTCTGACACTTATAGCAAGTGACTTGGCTCAGGTCTCTCTTGGCTGGGTTGGATGGGTTGGTACGGTTCTGACCGTTGCTTCCTCCATTCCCGTTACCATTCTTGGGGCCATTATGATTGTGAGAACTTCCTCCTCCATGCGTATGCTGAAAATGTCCTCCCGATTTCGGGGTAAAACGTGGCTTCTGCTGAGCTCCTGAATTGTACTTCCCTTGTCCATACTTCCTCTTGCGGTTCTCAATCTGCTGTTGTTTCCCTTCAATCATAAGAGCACGATCTACCAACTCCTGGTAGTTGTTGAAAGTTGCTACCATCAACTGCATGCTCAACTCATCATTCAGTCCTTCCAGAAACTTCTCCTGCTTAGCTGCATCTGTAGCAACGTCATCTGGGGCATAACATGCTAACTTACTAAAGTCATCCACATACTGGCCAACCGTCTGTCCTCCTTGGCGCAAGTTGCGAAACTCACGCTTCTTCATGGACATAGCTCCTGCTGAAACATGGGCAGTACGGAAAGCCTACTAAAACTGATCCCATGTGACAGTGTCGATAGGATAAGTGGCTGTGAAATTCTCCCACCATGATGCTACGGGTTCTTCAAGCTGATGTGCGGAAAAACACACTCTCTCCGCATCTGTGCATCCTGCAGTGGTCAACTCCCTTCCAACTTTGCGGAGCCAATCATCTGCAACTATCAGCTCGGTGCTACTGGAGAACACTGGCGGATTCAGCCTAAGAAAACGGGTTAAGTGATCAACAGGTGGTGGTGGTGGTGGTGGTGGGTTGTTGTTGTTGTTGTTCCCCTGATTCTTATTCTGGACTAGCAACTGCATCAACGCATTTTGCTGCTGGATCAACTGAGTGAGCTCCGGTGGGAAAGCAAATCCATTGTCATGTCTCGGAGGCATCTGAGGGTTTAGAAAAGATGAGAATTCAGAATAGAAGGAGGTCTAGAGAGAAAACACTACCCATATGCACATGAGACAAAAGCAAACAATATCACTCCATTCAGTCAAACAAGGGCATACAATCGATCTAACTATCGTTACAAAGTGCTCGGACTATTATATATACATGGGGGAATACTACTACTGTTATGGTGGTCGACTAGAAAAACTGCTCCGATGAAGACTCCATGATATCTGCTCCAGCTTCATCAACATAGTCATCATCACTGGGGTCCGAGTCGGTGTCGTTGATGATGATGTAGTTCTCCGGGCAAGTGGAATCAACATCTTCTCCTCCTGACGCTGGGTCTCCCATGAAAACTCCTAGCTTCCTGGTCAGGTCGTCATTTTTCTCCACTAATACGACGATTTCTTCCTCATAATCTTCGCGTGTAGCCTTGAGTTCTTCCTCCAGCTCCGTGATCCTTGTCATCGCCTTCTTCAAATCCATCATGCCTGCGCACATCTGGTTCTCCTGGCGCCTAATGTGCTGGTTTAACTCCTGGATAAAGTTGCGATTGATCTATCCTTCCTGGTGCTGATCATCTCCCATTGCTCATCTCGGCGTCCACAAATCTGGTAGATAGTGTCCTTGAAATCATTGTGGTAAACTTCTCCCATGCGTCCCATGGTGATGTGGGCTGCCATGCTCTTTCCTAGACTCCAGGTTGGGGCATCAAAGGAAAACTCAATGGGTTCAGTGACTGGCGCGAATGTCCTTCCTGGCACTTGAACTTGAATCATCCAGCGCTTCTCCTCGGGTAAAGTGGCGTTGTAGGTCCCGGTGAAACTTGGTACTCCGATGTTCAGGTACTTAGTGACTTCCTTCAGGTGCGTCCAAAGGGTGTATCTTCATCCGGTTGCATGAACTTATTCCTTGCATCCGCCATCCTAAAAGAGTAGAAAAGATGAGAGGTCAGAAATGAGAAGAGAGTAGTGATCTAAGGCTTAAACTTAGTGGTCGTGTCCTACAGTCAGCGTGTACTCTGATACCATCTTGTAGCGACCAGACCTCAAACGATCGATCTCCGTGCTTGATGTCATCCTGGATCGATAATCTTGACACGCACGAGACTTGAAGGATTTATAACAGAGTAGCAATCACACACTTATTACATCGAATGTCTCAAAAGAGAACTTATTACAATAAATAGGGCTTAAGGCCATCTAATAACGATAACAGCGGAAGGCTTGGAAGATAAGTGAGTCCATCAACTCCAACGGCATCATCGAGTATAGAACCACGACCTAAGGCACCTTACTGTAAATGCGAAAAGTCTACAACATGAGCGTTGCAGCCCGAAACGGGTCAGCACATGGAATATGCTGGCAATGTAACACATAGAGAGATAGTGAACAGAAATAGGCTATACTACATGCATATATGGCTGGTGGAAAGCTCTATGGTTACAGTTTTGCGTAAAGCCAATTTTTCCCTACTGGAAAGGAATAAATTTTGTTTAACTATCATGGTGGTTGTTAAACATTGAGAATTGGTGACACCATCTCAATCCCAATTAAGTTTTAACATTAAACCCAACAAATTAAATTAAAGTAACATGATGAGATTCACATGATAATCCAAGTTCTAGATACTCAAGATGTCCATAACCGGGGACACGGCTAACCATGATTAGTTTATACACTCTGCAGAGGTTTGCGCACTTTTCCCCACAAGACTCGATCTCCTCAGTTGGTTTTCTCGCACTACATGGTGTTTGAGAAACGGATGACCGAGGCATAGTCTTTCAGAAGCGTTTGCACCTTACGATCGGGTAGACAGTACCACCTACATCCCCTACATCTGCTAGTCTACCACTATAAGAGGTCACACAACTTACTCAACTATGCTAGAGCCCATAGTAGCTTGCGGTTGCACACGGAAGTTTCTAGCATGAATAATCTCATGATCCCTTTGAGCCTGGGTGGCGGTCCATAAAAAACAGGCAATCACTGGAATACCCAGGTGCCTCAATCCACCCAGATGTGTGTATAAGTTGCCACCTTAAGTAAACCATTTATTAACAACCTCACATCTGTCATGGATACACTCACCCAATCCACGTCTACTAGCATAGCATGGCAATAATAGCAACGTAGAAGTAACTCCCAAAGGTTTGATAATAAAACAGGTAATAGGTACTACCTCATCTACTTTACCAAACCCACAATTTAATTAGATCCTAACCATGCAATTGTTTGAGGATTGATCTAATGCAATAAAAACTGGGTAGTAAAGGGATATGATCAAAGTGTTACTTGCCTTGCTGATGATCCGTGAAGCCTAGAGATTCGAAGTAGCAAGCGGCGCACTCCGGTACTCTATCGCAAAAAAACAAGCATACAATAAGTACTCATCTAATGCACAGGTCAAACACAAATAAAAGAACTAACCAGAAAGTTCAACTTAAGAACTCCGGTTTGCAAAAAGAATCAAATCAAACGAAGCAACGAAAGTCAAACGGCGAAAGAAACAAGTTTTGTTTACTAATCTAGACCTAAGTCAAATTTTACAGTAGCAAAAACTTGTTTGAGTTGGTTAAACGGAAAGAGGGTTTTGGGACAAAACTCTAGGCGCTTGAATCGCCTGATTCCGATAAACAAGCGAAAAGATATACTAAAACGAAAATCGGATCAGAAATCGCGATCAGAAATAATCGTGGAAAATCCAAGAAAAAAGAAAATTGGATGAACAGTTTAACAAACGGACGTTCGTTATCTGTAACTAAACGGTGAACGCGTTCGTTAAAACGAACGAACGAGCGCAAAATAAGAAAACCGAAAAAACCTAAACCGATCTAAAAAACCTAGGGTTTTCTAAAAAAACAAATCGGTTTTCTTCAGAAAACCGCGCGACGGGCAGCTACCTAGGCTCGGGCTCCGGCGGGACTCCGGTGGGATTCCGGTGGGGCGGCGTGGGGCGGCGGGGCTGCGGGTGTCGGCGGCAGTGCGGCTCGGGCGGGGCGGGTTCGGCGAGGCTCGGGTTCGATGGCGGGTGAGGGCGGCGGCTATTTTTAGGAGGCGGCTTGGGAAGGGCGCCTCGGGAGGCGTGTTCCTCCCGGACTCGGGCGGCGGCGGCGGTCTCCGACCCGGAGACGGCGACGGGAGGCGGTGGCGCGGGCGGGCCAGCCTGGCTCGGATGGGCTTCGGCCGAGTCGGGCGTGCGGGAGTTTTTTTTTAAAAACAATTCCGCCGAAACTAAAAAAAATTCTAGAAAATAAAATAAAATTCTAAAAATACCAAAATAAAATTTCCCCGTCTAAATAAAATATTTAGAATGAGATGAACATTTTCTTGGCTCTAAAATGCAATTTTTGAAAACATGCATTTTTTCCTAAATTCAAATAAAATAGCGAAAAACTCCAAATAAAATCTTATTTGATTTTATTATTAAATCCTCAATATTTATTTATTTTGGGAAAGTCATTTTATTCCCTCTCTCATATTTTTATAATATAAATAATTGAAGATAAGATAAATAAAATCAAATGATCCTATTTTCAAAATATGAGAAGACTCAAATATGAAAATAATGAAATCCCCAACTCTCACCGTGGGTCCTTGAGTTGCATAGAATTTCTGGATCAGGCCAAAAGCAATAACATATGATATGCAATGATGATCTAATGTATGACATTCCAAATTGAAAATTTGGGATGTTACAATATGAGTTCTTTATGACTAATGTGAGTCCATGGATTATACGCACACTTACCTTTCTGCAATTTTCTAGCCTCTTCGGTACCGTGCATTGCCCTTTCTCACCTTGAGAGTTGGTGCAAACTTCGCCGGTGCATCCAAACCCCGTGACATGATACGCTCTATCACACATAAACCTCCTTATACCTTCCTCAAAACCCCATAGCCATTCCGAGATATATTGCCATGCAACTTTCCACCATTTCGTTTATCATGACACGCTCCATCATTGTCATATTGCTTTGCATGATCATGTAAGTGACATCGTATTTGTGGCAAAGCCACCATTCATAATTCTTTCATACATGTCGCTCTTGATTCATTGCATATCCCAGTACACCGCTGGAGGCATTCACATAGAGACATATCTTTTTCTAAGTATTGAGTTGTAATTCATGAGTTGTAAGTAAATAAAAGTGTGATGATCACCATTATTAGAGCATTGTCCCAATTGAGGAAAGGATGATGGAGACTATGATTCCCCCATAAGTCGGGATGAGACTCCGGACTAAATAAAAAGAAAAAAAGAGGCCAAAAAAAGAGAAAAGGCCCAAAAAAATGAGAGAAAGAGAGAGAAGGGACAATGTTACTATCCTTTTACCACACTTGTGCTTCAAAGTAGCACCGTGATCTTCATGATAGAGATTCTCTCATTTTGTCACTTTCATATACTAGTGGGAAATTTCATTATAGAACTTGGCTTGTATATTCCAATGATGGGCTTCCTCAAATGCCCGAGGTCTTCGTGAGCAAGCAAGTTGGATGCACACCCACTTAGTTGCATGGAAATCCCTACTCCTTGCATTGACATAAATTGATGGGCATCTCCATAGCCCGTTGATTAGCCTTGTCGATGTGAGACTTTCTCCTTTTTTGTCTTCCCACATAACCCCTAACATTATACCTTCTTCCACCATAGTGCTATATCCATGGCTTGCACTCATGTATTGCGTAAAAGTTGAAAAGGCTGAAGCGCGTTAAAAAGTATGAACCAATTACTTGGCTAAAACCGGGGTTGTACATGATATGAATATTTTGTGTGGGGAAGATGGAGCATAGCCAGACTATATGATTTTGTAGGGATAACTTGCTTTGGCTATGTTATTTTGATAAGACATAATTGCTTGGTTAGCATGCTTGAAGTGTTATTGTTTTTATGTCAATATAAAACTTTTATCTTGAATCATATCGAATCTGAACATTCGTGCCACAATAAAAAGAACTACATTGAAATTATGCTAAGTGGCATTCCACATCAAAAATTCTGTTTTTATCATTTACCTACTCGAGGACGAGCAGGAATTCAGCTTGGGGATGCTTGATACGTCTCCAACGCATCTATAATTTTTTATTGTTCCATGGTATATTATATTCTGTTTTGGATGTTTAATGGGCTTTATTATACACTTTATATTATTTTTGGGACTAACCTATTAACAGGAGGCCCAGCCCAAATTGCTGTTTTTTGCCTATTTTAGTGTTTCGCAGAAAAAGAATATCAAACGAAGTCCAAACGGAATGAAACCTTCGGGAACGTGATTTTCGGAACAAACATGATCCAGAGGACTTGGAGTCCACGTAAAGAAAGCAACGAGGACAGCATGAGGCAGGGGGGCGCGCCTACCCCCCAGGCGCGCCCTCCACTCTCATGGGGCCCACGTTGCTCCACCGACGTACTTCTTCCTCCTATATATACCTACGTACCCCCAAACCAACAGAAGCATCCACGAAAATCTAATTCCACCGCCGCAACCTTCTGTACCCGTGAGATCCCATCTTGGGGCCTTCTCCGGCGTCCTGCCGGAGGGGGCATTGATCACGGAGGGCTTCTACATCAACACCATAGCCCCTCCGATGATGTGTGAGTAGTTTACCTCAGACCTTCAGGTCCATAATTATTAGCTAGATGGCTTCTTCTCTCTTTTTGGATCTCAATACAAAGTTCTCCACGATTCTTGTGGAGATCTATTCGATGTAATCTTCTTTTGCGGTGTGTTTGTCGAGACCGATGAATTGTGGGTTTATGATCAAGTTTATCTAGGAACAATATTTGAATCTTCTCTGAATTCTTTTATGTATGATTGGTTATCTTTGCAAGTCTCTTTGAATTATCAGTTTGGTTTGGCCTACTAGAATGATCTTTCTTGCAATGGGAGAAGTGCTTAGCTTTGGGTTCAATCTTGCGGTGTCCTTTCCGAGTGATAGCAGGGGCAGCAAGGCATGTATTGTATTGTTGCCATCGAGGATTAAAAGATGGGTTTTATATCATATTGCATGAGTTTATCCCTTTACATCATGTCATCTTACTTAAACATTACTCTGTTCTTATGAACTTAATACTCTAGATGCATGTTGGATAGCGGTCGATGTCTGGAGTAATAGTAGTAGATGCAGAATCGTTTCGGTCTACTTGTCGCAGACGTGATGCCTATATAGATGATCATACCTAGATATTCTCATAACTATGCTCAATTCTATCAATTGCTCGATAGTAATTTTTTTACCCACCGTAATACTTATGCTCTTGAGAGAAGCCACTAGTGAAACCTATGGCCCCCGGGTCTATTTTCCATCATATTAATCTTCCAACACTTAGTTATTTCTATTGCCGTTTATTTTACTTTGCATCTCTATTTACTCTTTATCATAAAAATACCAAAAATATATCCTATCATATCTATTAGATCTCAATCTCGTAAGTGCCCGTGAAGGGATTGAGAACCCCTCTATCGTGTTAGTTGCGAGGTTCTTGTTTGTTTGTGTAGGTGTGTGGGACTCGCGCGTGGTCTCCTACTGGATTGATCTTGGTTCTCAAAAACTGAGGGAAATACTTACGCTACTTTACTGCATCACTCTTTCCTCTTCAAGGGAAAACCAACGCAGTGCTCAAGAGGTAGCAAGTAGCACGATACAAATAGAGATGACAGCAAACTAATATGGATGAAGGCCTTAGGCCGGTACAAACCTGAGGAAAAAATCTTATTCATGTAGTCCCATAAGAGATGATAAAGCACTCACTAGAATCACTCAATAGTGTATATTTTTGTGCACTTCAAATGTATGGTCGAAATCACTCTTGTTTACCAGTGCTAAGATTATATCGAAAGATTATCAAGAACTTCCAGCAGAGTTAAAGCACTGGTTGGGATACAGTTCATTGTATTGTCTTGTGTAGTTCCACTAAAATGTATGATTGCCACAACATGATCCCTGTTTGCACAAGTAGGAACAAGGTGAAACCTTCATTAGCTTGGTGAGAAAGGATAGAAAGACATTAGCATATAACTCTAATAGTAGCATCAAATTCATGATTGACAATACGCAAAACATTGCCTCATTAAACCAATGGCAATAAATTGACATGCAAAACAATAGCACTATTATGTCATGACACTAATAATATTCCCTCCCTGCTCCACCACATGATTCACCTCCATAGACAAACATACACACATACATGATTCAGCATAAGGTGCTACTAAAGATTTGTTTAACTCCGACAGGAAAATTAGGCAGCAATAAATTAGTGGTACTTAAGTACTCCTAATTAATTAAGTGACCTTGCAGGAGAGAGCAAAGTGGAAGGGCTCCACGGAGGATCGTCTCACATGTAAGGTAGAGGCGTTGCGGAGCCCTTGAATGGCCTCGACTGAGGCCTCTGGCTTTACCAAGATCACCTTGGCATTGTTTATTCTTCTTCTTCTTCCTCTTCATCCTCTGTTTCTCTTTCTCCTCACCAGTTGGTGAAACCAAGTACATGATTGGCCTTCTATTTCTGAATTGGTTTTGTCAGTGAGGTAGTACAAGTGTACTAGTAAACAATAGCATTATTTTCCCATGGGAGTCGCAAAATAGAGATGAACACATGCATTAAATATCATTCTTACCTAAAGGAAGGTTATGGCGCCAATATGGATGATGAGGATTGGAACACATATCTCCCTTTGTGCAGTTCCACTGAAATGAATCAACTATTCCATTCTAAAATTCCAGTTAAACAACACAAAAGTCAATTCTTTTAAGAAGTGTTTTGTGTAGTGCACCAAAAGGTCACAACAGCAACCTGGTGAAATGGACATCCCTGTTTGCACAAAAAGCTACAATGGAAAGAGTCAAAGTCTCAAAAAATTACAAGCAAAAACATTTGGCTAAACTTGTCATGTATTATAACAGTGGCATGGCTTCATTTTACCAGGGGCACTAGATTAAGAACAACTAAATATTTGGTATAAGGGCATGGGACAGTGGGTGCACCAGCAGTCCAGCACCATGTACCTAGACAGGGGCATAAAGTGGTGATTCAGAGTTTGTTGCCCCGAGAAACAAACATCCAAGAAACATATCTGGGTTGGTCCCATTTTTGTTCACTCTAGCCACCTACTCCTATGTGTGGATAGCAAATCTAGTCCTTGTCATACCATTGTGTACAACGTTACCCCGATATTTCCCTTTTCAACCAAGAGACCAGTTGGATGACCAGTCTGTACTACTTTCACCCCCTTTCCTTCCTGTTTGTACCAAGTCCGATTTACATACTAAATTCCGCCAGCCCCACTTTATTTCTTTTTTGAACCAAGTACAAGATTTGACTCCACGAAGTAGCTTTACCTCTAACAATAGAAGAAGAAAAATAGGTGACGTTGGACCATCCGATCGAGAGGGTCTGAGAGGTAGAAAATGATGCACATGCAGCGACGTAGCAAGCTGGGGAAGTAGAGCTAAGGCGGTTTCGAAGGAAGATATACCTGAAGGTTGTCGAGATGTGGATAGGTGGGCGGCGGGAGGCCGGATCCGCCCACACTAGGGCAACGACGAAGGGATCAAAGGACCTCCAGCACCAGCGCTCGGCCAGAGATAACGGTGCGGCTGGCAGTGGGTCTCCTCCCTCGCTGTCGACGACGGCCTAAACGCTACCCCTCCTCCCCTTCACCGGCGGAGGGGGATACGTCCGGATCTGTAACCAGCGGTGAGAATAGAAAGACAGTGTTTTTTGAAGGGAGAAAACAGTGTTACCACCCCTATCTTGTTTAGATCTGGAGAGGATGAGAGTGTGTGAATAGAGCAACCCTAGCAAGCAAGCGCGGAGGTTCCGGCCTATATATATGTAGTGGGGTAGTTTTCCTTTTTCACTCCATCAAAACAATCGTTTAAAATTGTGTACTACGTGCCAGGTCGCCGTTTTTTAGTTGTTGATTGTTTTTTGAGATAGCTACCCGCTTGTTCCAAGTGGTGTTACGGTGTGCCAGGTCGCACTTTGTATCGTTCAAGTCTGGTACAAGTCCCTCCATTAAATGAACAACCACCCCCTCGTAAAAATTGTGAACAAGCCCACAGCTAAAATTATCGGAAACGTGGGTTGCCCAAACATGCATTATTATTTATAATTTCTACTCCCTCCGTTCCTAAATATAAGTCTTTTTTATTAGCCACACCTAAGACAAGAATTTTTTTATTAGAAGTGAACCCCATATGTCATAGACACAAAAAGTGTGGCAAGATTCCCTTAGGCAAGCCAAAGTGTGTCTAACAATTTGAGCAACTCAAGTTAGGCAAGTGTGGCAAGTGTGGGAAAAATAATGTGGCAACATAAGACAAACATAGTCACAATCCAAACAGCCCCGTAATTTTTTGTGACATGCATGAAAATTTGGTTAGTTAAATTTATAATCAAAATTTGGCAAGGTGCATCAAATCAACACATGCAAGTATCAAAAGGGAAGTCACGGCATGCATGCATGTGTTGTACTCCCTCGGTTTCCAAATATAAGTATTTTTAGAGATTGCAACAAGTGACTACATACGAAGCAAAATATGTCTACATACGTCCGTATGTTGTAGTCCATTTGAAATGTGTAAAAAGACTTATATCGAGTGTAGTGCTTTGATGTGTCGCGTCAACTCGTACAAGAACGAGAAGTTTGAGTACTACAACGCCCTCTCCCTCGTGGACTGAGCTCCGGTGCCTTAATTGCACCTGCCTTTGGCTGCATGACAGGTGGGCCAACCACCTGTTGGGCCCACATGTCATAGACGAAAAGGCAGGAGCAGTAAGTCAATGAAGCTGCGTCCCTCCCTCGCGCATGAGCGTGGTGGCTGGCAGGACTAGTAGGAGCTTTTGCTACACGCTATCCCTCCCGCACGAGGTGGACGGACATGCAGGAGTGGATTTGATACTGTATAAGTAGGAGTAACATCATTGTTCATCTTCTCGAAGAGGCGAAGAGCCAAGCGCAACCTGAACGTGGCAGTTGCGAATGCTCGCGTGGTGCGGTGCCTTGGAGCACACATATAGCCAGGCTCTTGCATGAGACAAAATTGCTATTTGAGCCCACTATTGTAGTACTAGTACTTGCTAGTATAGACCTGTAAACTGGAAAGGAGTATTTGCCTTTCTAGAGATTTCAACAAGTGACTAGACTACACCGCGTGTAGTACTCCCTCCCTTTCGGGTTATAGGGCTCAAATCTCAAATCTCATCAACCAAGGCATTTTGCGATTGGAGGAATGTATCTCGTACTTTATAAAACTACCTTAATTAAACTCATGCATTAATTAGGTAGTTCTCTCGTTTTCCTCTCCGCCTTGGTCGCGGTACACAATATTGAGCACTCCTATATGACTAGCCACTCTATCTACATGTGGGACATCAAAGCATCTGTGCCCGCGTGCCATCCACCAAATCACAACGAGGTGCTACAGTCGAAACTCGCCGGTCCAGTGTGGCTGTCATGACCCGTCATATCACAAAACCCACACCTTTACCAGCAGTGGTAAAGTGGCCTCGAAGTTGGACTGGACAAAGCAACCATCATTTCACTGGAACGCTCGTTGAAGCCCTTTCTCCCCTTTCTGGAAGAAAACCTCACTCCAGGCTACTCACTTCTGCCATTTTTCTTCTGTACCGACGGAGGAAAGGTGGGCGAATCAGTGATGCTGCTATATTTTCATTCCAAGAATCTTCTTTTTATGAAGCACCAACCTATTCTCATAGCATATTCTTTTCCCATTTTCATTGCGATTGTGGTTTCCTTTTGATTGCCTTTTGTTTGTCAGTTCATTGATGGATCCTGGAGCACTAGGCAAAGAGTTGCCGGCGGACAACCCACTGGAGACAGCGATCTCCAGGAAGCGAGCACCGACCAACGAGTTGACCATGTTGGCCGGCCAACCCATGGAGACGAAGAACTCCAAGAAACAAGCACTGGCCAAAGAGTTGACGATGTTGGCGACGAACTCCTCAAAGAAAGTTGGAAGAACAGCAAGGGCCCCATCGTGCCTACCCGAAACTCGTGGACACGTATGCAAGGCTCAAGGCGAGTTTGAGGAGATAGTCGCCGTTGAAGCGGTATTCCCTCAGCAAGGTGATGGCCCCATCGAGGACGAGGAAATGGCCCCGGAGGGATGGGATCCCGGTGAGCTGCACAAGGTAAAAATAATGGCTTATTACCATAGTTGTGGTTTTGATTATTTGCAATGTGCTTGCTAATATGTTAGGGTTGTGCAGGTGCGGTGGGCGTCCTTGATGATTCCGATGTCGCGCCCGCCCCGTGGACAACGCCGTAGATCGTTTTCGATGTCACGATCCGTCCTATTGGCATCGCCCGGAGATCGATTTTGATGCCGCTGTCCATCCTATGGACATCGCCCGCAGATCGATTCGATGTCGCGTCGATCCTGTAGACATCGCCCGAGATCGAATCCCATGCCACCGCTCATCTTGTGGTCATTGCCCGAGAGATCGATGACAAGAAATAGTTGGTCGCGCTAATCCTTCAGGTAGTTTGCATTACCACGTGTTTAATTACCGTAACAATGCGTGTTATCAAACCATCTTAGGGTAGTGCACTCGCCTTGTGTGGGCGGTACTTGCTACTTTTGTTTGATAGTGAATCATGCGAACCCTCTCGAGTTATGGAAATGTATGTATCCTCACTAGCTTTTGATGTAATATATGGCATGCTTAGATGTAAGTTTGAACTGTTTATCATATCAGCAGGGCTTGTTTGATGATTCTTGGTGTTAGTAGGCTAGCTACTGTGCGAGCTATAGTACTTGCAAAACACTCACCAAAGAGAAACATTGGGGCTGATGAGCTCGTGGTACACTTATACTTATCCGTCGTTGATCAGCCAATAGCCCAAGCTCCTAAAATTGTAGGCTTAGTCGACACAGATACATTCAGGCCTCATTTGGTTCATAGGGTAGGAAAATCGTAGCAAAAGTACAGAGACATACAACGGAAAATCATAGCAGTACAGAGACGTACTCCCTCCGTTCCAAAATAGATGACCTATAGGTGGGCTAGTTTGGCCTAGTGGTTTCTTTTTTTGAGGATGGCCTAGTGGGTTTCCGTGATATGACGTGGTACATTGCCGTCCAGTCTTCGCGTGTGGTAGCAGTATTGCGGGTACAGTAAGTTTTCTTGAAGAAGCGGAATTCAACGAAGTCATGATGGTTCCTTCATCCGACCAACTTACAGTGGGAAAGGTTGGGTCTGCGATACGACCGGGGTAGACCGGGATAATTTAAAAAAAAAATATCACTGCTGATTTATATTTATTTTTATTTCTGATGAATGCTAGCGTTTCAACTCTTACGACAAAGAGTGCCAAACATGGCACGTGCTGGATGTCCCACACGTCAGCGAAAGGAGTGGGACATGAACAGTGTGGTAGATCCCAGTGCAAAAAAAAAAACAGCATGGTAGAGCGTCTCCACTTCTTCCACTTCTGGGTCAGAGACCACACGTAGTAGTACTAGTGGTATGAACGATACAAAGTGCGACCTGGAGAGAAAGACACGTCTAGTTGGAAGGTCTCGGGGCATGCACGTAAACAAATATAAAAGCTAATGTGTGCCTCCAACTAATATAGTAGTAGTAGAGTACTTAGGCACGTATTCCACAACATCACCGTGCATTGCACGTACAACATTTAGTGGTACTCCCTCCGTTCCAAATTACTCGTCGTGGTTTTAGTTCAAATTTGAACTAAAACCACGACGAGTAATTTGGAACAGAGGGAGTACGTAGTAAGAGACAAATGCCGCCCAAGAGTTCCCTTCTCGACCCACTTTTGGGTGTTTGGTAGAGTGTATGGGGGGTGCATGAGTCCACACTAGTTTAGCACAAATACACTAGAAGCATGCATGAAGAGAGCATGCATGAAGAGGGGTGTTGAGTTGAGCATGCATGAAGAGGGAACAACCATGCTGAGACGAGAACGCAACCAAACACACCCTGTATGCCATGCATGTTCATACCATTTGTGCCTTTCTACTTCACTTGCTCCGGACTCCCCCATGGCCCACCTCACATTATCACCATATATATTTCTTGGAGTCCGTGCACGGCGGGCAGGCGATCTCTTCTCCCTCCCCCGTCTCTCTCTTCTCAGCCGACGCTCGCCGAGCGATTAGATTTCGGCTATCGACGGTTTATTCAATTGCAGTCCCACATGTTAGTAAAAATGCGAGACAACGCGTGTCCCCTCTGGTAAGCGGCGTGCGAGCTGGACTGCTGGTGGTGCGACGCATATGAGTCGTAAGTGTGCCACCTTTTCCTTTTGAACTTGCAAAGTGTAACATTTTCGTGCGATCGATCATAGAAATCCAGAACAAAATGATGAGGGCGGTGCTTTCCCGCATGTTAGGCGGGCTAGTTTGAGTGATATGACGTGCTACAGTGCCGTCCACTTGCTCCATTTTTATGTAAGCAAGAGTCTACACTCTTACGTGGGAGGAGTGCAAAACACGGCGGATCTGATTTTGATCGAGGGAAAACTGTTCCCTGCGAAATAATGGAGCACTGTTAGCGATTATAGCATGATACTTAGGGCATCTCCAGCGCTGGCCCTCAAATTTACACCGGCATATATCTGAGGACACTGATGGATGCCATCCAATGCTGCCCGTATACCTTTCGACAACTATATGAACTAACCGGACGAAATTCGTGCAAACAAAGCAAATTTCAAATTAACCGGATGAAATTCATTAAATTTTGAAAACTTTTCCTATAAACTGGACAAAATTCATTAAATATTTCACACAAACCATACTAAAACCTACTGCAAACCTAATCTAAACGATCACCGGCGCCCGACCACCTTGTCCGGCTATGAACCTGAGAAAGTCGGCTATTGCCTTTGCCTTCTCCTCATCTGCCTCGATAACCTCCTCCTCCGGAGCATAAGGTTCTGAAGATTTCCGCCTCCACGTCGCCGTCAAGCGGCTAATCGGCCGCCGATGTTTATCCTACCAAGCTTGACGTCGATTGAGTGGAGGAGCGGTGGCCTTCCTGGGGACAGAGATGCGGCGACCTACCGTGTACTACTCTTCCTCGCTGTCGGCTGCGCCCGCACACGCGCGCCGTCTTCGTGATCGTGGCGGCGGAGGGCGACCGGGGGGGAGCCGGCGATCTCCTTCATCTGCTCCTGCGACAGTACGTCCAAGAGAGCTTTGGAGCACGCCCAGAGCGGGGCCGCGGATGTCCTTCGTCTGCTCCTGTGACAGTACGTCCAAGAGAACTTTGGAGCGCTAGGAGGCCATGGTTGGAGTGGTGCCGAAAGAAGGAAGAGTCCGGAGGAGAATGAGTGTGGGTCTTTGGCTATGGCTGGGAGCTGGGGCTCAAGTTAATATAGCGGGTGGATGGCAATGAGCCGCGGCAGATGGATGGACGACTGGCGCCGGAGTAGGTTCGTTGGCAGCCGCGTGTCATTAATGTGGGCGGCGGACGGAAGGATAGCCGTGGTGTCCTTAACGCGGAACAGTCGCTTGCACCGGATGCAGCGCTGGTGGTGCTCTCGGCCGTCGTCATGCTGCAATGCGGCGCCAAAGAGAGGTCGCGTCGGGCATGAATGCGGATGTTTGCAGACTTAACCGCAGGTGTGTTGTATCACTGACATGTGGGCCCAACGGGCATCTGGCCCGCATGTCAGTGACACACCAACTGCACCTGCAGTTAAGGCCGGTGAATGCGGCATTGACGTTCTGGAGAGACGATGATCGTTTCAGGTGGGAAGCGCGCGCTAGTGATGGAAAGGGTTCCGGTAGGCCAGGGCGGTCAGACGCTGGCGTGGTGGTAAAATGTGAACTCATGGATGACGAGCCTTTGAAGCGTATGTGGCACGTATTGACAACCAGGCGTCCATGCAACCGCTCTTGTCGCCAGCTAGCCTTCGACGACCACCAAAGCTGTCACCAAGCGTCGTTCATGCCACCGCGCCACACACTAACTGGTAAGAAAGTGATGGCATCCCGCCGCGCCGAGTTCCTCGCCGCCCACGACCGCACACATAATGGTAGGGAAGCGGTGGCATCCCGCCGTGCCGAGTTCATTGCCGCTCGCGACCTCACACCTATGTGTGCGGAATTTGAAGCTGCCAAGGCCGAATGGGAGGTAGAGCAAGAGGCGGCCAAAGCCGCATAGAGGGAGCTAAAAAGTCAGAAAGCACTCAAGAAAAGATAGGCCCGCCGTCGCAAGAAAGAAGAGGACGCACGCGCTGCTGCGGAGAGGTTGGCGGAGATCCAAGAACGGTGGGGTGTAGCCAACAAAGCCGGGAAGGAGAATGACGGCGTCTGGCCAGCATGTGAGAAGTAGTAGTACTAGTAGTTAGTGTGTGTGTCTGTGTCGCCTGTACTTTTGTTTAATTAATTACGAGCATGTACCATTACTACTAGTTACTACTGTAGTTTTTAGAGCAAATTACCAGTACATTAGCCTAGACTCAATGGAAAAATTCCTATCCTATGCATCAAATGGCATCTCTTTCTCTGTAGGAATTGAGATGCATGTCGTCTCACTTCCTATGATTTTCATATTCCTATAAAATTCCTATCCTATGAACCAAAGGAGGCCTCTGCTTTGGAGTAACTCATCAGTAGCTAGCAATGATCTTTGGTACATTAGTTTTCTTCAAGAAGCGGAATTCAACGAAGTCATGATGGTTCCTTTGTCCGAGCAACTTCACAGTGGGTAAGGTTGGGCCTGTGATTTGACGGCTCATTAGTAATTACTGCGGCGCGACGACCGGGGTGACTCTCCCTTGGAGTTCTGCGGGCATGGCAAGTGGACCAAGATGGTAAGACGTCCCACATGTCGGCGAGCGGAAGTATTCTTTACGATATCGAGTAGAAAGGAAATCACGTGGTATAGTATCACTAGTGATTTATATTTATTTTTTATTTCTGATGAATGCTAGAGTTTCAACTCTTACGTCGAAGGAGTGCCAAACACACGGCATGTGCTGGATGTCCCACACGTCAGTGAAAGGAGTGGGACATGAACAACGTGGTAGAGCGTCTCCACTTCTGGGTCGGAAACAACACGTAGTAGTACTACTGTACTAGTGGTATGAACGATACAAAGTGTGACCCGGAGAGAAAGACACGTCTAGTTGGAAGGTGTCGGGGCATACACGTAAATAAATATAAAACCTAATATGTGCCTCCAATTAATACAGTAGTAGTAGAGTACTTAGTCACGTACTCCATCACCGGCCATTGCACGTACAACATTTAGTGTTAGTAAGAGACAATGCCTATATGCCACGCATGTTCATACTATTTGTGCCTTTCTACTTCACTTACTGCGCTACATTACATAGGTTCGCACGTCCACTCCTAGGTACATGTCCGTCTCGTAGTTCCAGTCCCACGTGTTCTTCATATAGATGGAACGATCCTTGCATGACACGTGCGCCTTGATGCTAGATGTCTTGCGTGTTGGAAAAAGGATGAACAAAGCTCACGTAAAAAATAGAGTGGAAGAAAATAGATTCCCGACAACCGAGAAGGAGCAAGGAACCTCGTGGTGGAGCGTATGCACTCATAATATTTTATATTATTCAGGAATATAAAATCAACCAATCATCTCCACAGTGGACTGGAAGAGTACGAAACACGGCAGCCCAGTGTAGTTACATCATACTAGTACATGGCTAACCCACGCTATCACCATATTTCTTGGCTTCCGTGCGACACCTATCTCTAGTAATCCAGCAGCCCGTATCGCTTCTCCCTCCTCGTCTCTCTCAAAGTGCGGCGGGCTGGTGTTTTTGCCGTCTATTGAGGTCGGTTAAGTCATCACATGTTAGCGACATGCCAAGAGCATTCTAAAAAAAATCCTTTCACATTCCATTTTCAAAAAGAAAAAAATCATTTCACGTACAAATTTGACTGTATGCTTTGAGCAACTTGCAAGTCCTATACTGCTCCTATTTGGATAATCTAACCTAGCTAGAGGTTAGACTAACTCATGACTAACCCTGAACTAACTATAGCCAAAGAGGTGTTCGGGTGACAGGGTTAGGTTGACAATAATGCACTTGATGGAGAGATAAAAGTGATTTTTCAGTGGTCCCAATGAGAACTATCTCCAGTTAGCACCTCTTGGGTGGGATAGTTTTTTGGTGGGTTCGGTGCAACTTGCTCCAATTTAAACCCTCATGCTTGGATACTTTAGGGCTATTTGATCCCCAACTAGCTCAAACTAACTCTAACCCATGGATCCAAACAGGTCCTATGGCCAGCCTCGATGCGGAGCAGTCGCGTGCACCGGGAAGCGGCGCTCTCTCGGCCGTCGCGCCGCTTCAAAGCTGACGCCAGTGAGAGGTTGCCTCCGCTCTGGCCATGCATTAATGCGGCACTGACGCTCCAGGGCGACGCTGGCCGTTTCACGTGGGAAGCGCGCGCTAGCAAGGGAGTATAGGTTTTGAACCGTTTCAGGTGTAGTACTGGTAGTTTGCAAAACTACTCAATTATTGCACTCAGTTTCCTAACAAATTGTGGTAAAAGCGTTACTCCACAGCCGCTTCCCTTCTCCTTCCTCTTCCACCGCCCGCGCACGTCCGCGGGAAGCGACCGATCAACCCTTATATAGGAGTGCTAGCACAAAAAGATGTATGCATGACCACTAAAATTTCCAGATTAAAGCACCACTCCGGCGGGAGTATGGTGTATGTTGTTACCTTCGGCCAGGCCATGGCTACAGGGTGACGGCGACCAGAGAAGAGGCGGCGGGAGGGGAATGAATGCAGCTACTCTTTGGGTTCGCCGTTCGGCCTAAATAAATGCGCAGCATCACGTGTACTCGCGGGTGCACAAATTGTAACATATGTGTCTGCTTAAGTGGGCATCACGTAACTGGTGTGTGTGTGTGAGAGAGAGAGAGAGAGATAGAGAGAGAGAGAGAGACTCTGAGAGACATAGTGCGTGTGTGTGACTCTACTCTTCGGACATGTACTCAACCTTTTGCATCGGTATATAAGTATAATGGTATTTACTTTAGCTAGTGATTTACGTGGCCATGTTAACGTGGTTGTGTAAAAGAAATGTCACTTCCTGCTCGTGATTTGCGTTATATAATTACAAGCAAGATGCTCGTGCATTGCATGGAACATCAATATGCATTTTTTTACAAAACACCTGTTGTGATTTACCCATGCAGGAGTAATCCCATGTGTAAAAATAATGATATTTCGAGAATTTTATCGGAAAACTGGTATCTCGAGAATGTCATCGAAAAAATGAAAGATGAGAGATAAGGTGAGGAGGAGTGGAGCGTGGTGGTGACTGGTGGTCGCCACTGGCGGAGGCATGGGGATGGATTTGGCGCCGCAGGCATGGCAGCCACCATGCTAGATTGTTCCAGAGACTTTCTCTTTTAATTGCTCAGCAATGAGGTGCGGGTATCTTTTGTAAAATTATCATAGTTTGCTTTCTATCTGTCAGATATAGATCAGACGGTCTATATTACAAGATGGCAGGCACACCATCATCGCCAACTCGGTTTTTTATAAGGGTACAGATGATAAGTTTGCTAACTACTAAAGTAAAGTGGAATTTTTCCATGTTATACAAGTAAATTAAGGTGATTGTTTATCATACCGGTAAGGTTGGATGAAGGGCGGTAGGAACAAATGCTCCACCTAGAGCATGTGTGTGTGAGATGGAGTCTTAGTGTGTGTGTGTGTGTGTGTGTGTGTGTGGGTGTGTGTGTGGGTGTGTGTGTGCGTGTGTGTGTGTGAGAGAGATGGAGTCTTAGTGTGTGTGTGTGTGCGCGCACGTGTGTGTGATGGAGTCTTAGTGTGTGTGGGGGGGTGGGTGGGTGGGTGCGTGCGTGTGTCTGTGTGTGTGTGTGTGTGTGTGTGTGTGTGTGTGTGTGTCGCGGGGTCCTTGGTGTCGGATGTAATTTAAGTGTGCATGGCTTCATCATAGAGAGGTTATATGTATGGCAGAGGCCACCAACGATGGTGTGCGAGAGAGAAAATGCCCGTAGAGAGGGAAGAGAAGGTGTGTGTGCATGAGAGGAGAAGACATCGAGAGAACGTGTTTGTTTGAGAGACACCGAGGAAGACTACTATATATCGATGGTGCATGTAGGCGGGAATTAAACGAAGGGATGGTCTTATTGGTTTCGGGGATATATGGGAAGAGTGAGAGGGGGTAGCTAGAAGGAGATTGTTAAGTGTGAGTTTGTGTTTTACCCATCCAGGCGGAAGTTATGTGCACACAAGAAGAGAACGATTCAATGTGGCGTTAGGGTTGAGGGTAATTAACTACGATGGAGACATAGAGACCTTGAACGTGCATGTGTGAGAGATATACATGTATACGTGGGATGTGTGTGTGTGTGCATGCGCATGATCGAGATAAAAGAAAGAAGACATAAGTCATAAGATCAACGACATGGGAGAGACGGATCGGTATGACAATATGCATGCATGTGAGAATACAGGGAAGAAGGCCCGACAATTGAGCATGTGTTTTTGTCTTTAAGAGATAGTGGCGTGGGTTGGAGCATGCACTATGGCGAGCAGAGGGAGTGAGGCACAACGATTGTGCAAAAGAGATCAACCTATAAATGAAAGAAGGTTGATGGAGAAACAGATAAATAGAAAGATAAAGATGATAGCTAGTGTGCGTTAGAGATAGGAATCGAGTGGATCAGAAGGCTGAGTTATGTGTGTGGGCTTGAGAGAGATGAAGAAAGGGTGCATGTGACTCACATACAAACAAATATCGGAGAGAAATGAGATCCCGAGAGACGGAGCTTTGTGTCTGTGAGAGAGAAAGATATTTCACAACGAGAGTGATAGCTAGAGAGACATATGAGGGAACTCAAGATATCTCTAGGGAGGGAGAGTGTATGTGAGCGACATACAAGAGAACAGTGGATAAATATGATACCCTGGGAGACAGTGTTTGTGTTTGTGTGTGATAAAGAGATATTTAAGAGGAAGAGTCGTAGGTTCTCATACCTAAGGAGCGAAATACATCTCTGTATGAGGGGTGTGCGAGTGGCACACAGGGGAATAGTAGAGAGAAATGAGACCCTGGGAGACAAAGTTTTGTGTTTGTGTGAGAGAAAGAGATTCCACATGGAGAATCATAGTTAGAGACACATAGCAGGGAGCGAGATATACTTAGAGAGAGATAGAGTGATGAAGGTCGAGGGAGAGAGTACCGTCAGTGTGTTACGAAGATAAAAGATCATTGTCGACATACAGGTAGCACGAGAGGTACCCGAGAGACGATGAATGCGTATAGGTCTAGAGAGATAGTCCTATATAAGCATGAGTGATAGTTATATGAAACGAATATCTGGATTAAATGAGATTCAAATATTTAAACTGGAGATCACAACATCGATAATATCATAATGCAAATTGGTGTATCAAACATGCATATTCATTTGAATTTGGGGACACGTGTAATGTTATATAGTTTATCAATATTGGTGATCCATAGATTCTTTAATTAGAAACATTGCATGGTTTGTATGCAATTAATGTCTAAACGGGATTACACTATATGTTGCGTGTGTGAAACACATTATACATGTTTGAGAAGTAAAAAAACTGCATGAAACACACATTAATTGGAGACAGTTAGCGAGGAATGCATACATTGGATTTCAACATAAAGTGGTTTCAAATATTTGAAAATCCGAATTGATGGATACAACCTTATGAATCTGAGATCATGCCATTTGTAAACCATATTTATGTATAAAGGGTGTTGTGCTTTTGAAATTATATATAAAAATGATGTATATAGAATTTTATTCCAATTGAAAATGGATCCCACCCGAAAAAATAGAATACTAATAGGATTCGAATTGAGTTGGCACGGTAAACATGCACTCTGCAAAATTTGAACGAAGCGAGGAAATTCGCAGTAACCGCCCGAAAACAAAATCTGTGAGATGGAAATTACTAGTGCCTATCCCTGCCACGCAAAGCCTATCTACTCGATTTATATAGGTTTCGATAGGGGTAGGTTTGTAATTTCACTCAAACGTGACATAACCGCCTCTCACCCGGATTCATACACGGTGGGCGCCAAAACACAGTGTGTCCTCGGCCGAAATTGACTCTCTCCTCGATTCATACACGGTGGGCGCCAAAAATAAACTGTCATCGGCAAATATTCGGTGTATGCAAGATTATCGTCCTATTCCCAACCGACTAATATTGCTGTGATGTAGGAAATTTGAAATGGGGGCTAAGTTTGTAAATTTCCTCGCTTTTGAGACAAGCGCGCCCTGAAGACATGGTTCCACCCTTCCTCTCTACCTCCATTTCCCCATTCGTACTCCGTGGGCGCCAAAACACCCGCTCCACCCCAGTCTCCTCCATCCGCCACCCCATCCACCGCCATCCTCCTCCACCATGCCGGAGATGATACCCCGACGCCGCCGTCCATTACAAGAGATCGACCTCTCTCATCCACGGCTTCGGACCGGGATCATTGCATCCCGCCCTCTCGCTTCATCCCCACCGTCGTCCACCTTGTCGGCGCCGCTCCTACGACCGTCTCGTCCACCACGCCCTGCTGCCACCGTCTACCCTCCTAGATCTGCTTCCACGCCGCCGACAGCCATCGCTACCGCATAACCGTCAAATCCCTAGCAGATGCATACACAGCGCCGCACCAGAGGCGGTACTCTTTCGTATCTACTCAACTTATTTATCGTAGCAAGAAAATAGATCACCACTGCTTTACTCTGATTTCTTGTCCATCACTTACTTCCTAGTTGAAAGCAAACATTGGTTGTGAAGTTGCCTTTGTCCGGTTTGCACCTTCAGATCTGCCATGGCACGCTCAACACTATACTCCCAATGCTTATGGGTTTCCCCTTTTATATTCCACACTAGTTAAATCATAGTAGACTAAATTTCAAAATTGGGTCAGTCGATTTTTTAGAGCTCGTCGGAGTTCGCCGGTGCGAACGAAGGGGCTTGGGTGGGGACGGTGGTTGTGGGGCGGTGGTGGGGCCTCACGAACTAAAAAACTTCAGCCGGTGGTGGTGGCGGGGTGGGGGTGGGGTGGCAGAGGAACACATGTGGTGGGGGCGGTGCTCCGGCCGGCTGCCCGCAAGGTGTTCTCATGGGAAGAATCGAGAGATGAGGAAGAAGAAGGGTTAGGAGACGAGGATCTTCATCCAACCGCTGAAATGGTCGACCGACCCAAATGACAAAAGTCACGCGACTTGCATGCAGACATGCCTTTATATTCAGACCATCATCGTGCCCGCTAGCATCGCTCCTGAATCCATCAAGCTAAACAACGTGCCACTCATAATTCCAAACTTGTTGCTCAAGTACGAATCTGATATGATGCTGATATTACTAAAATAGATAACATTTAATTGGTCAGCTAATGTTCTTACTTCACTTTCGAAAAGCACGTGCACCACATATAGAGAGACAGCAGGGAGTTGCTTTCTTAATGTGCTCTGGTTCATCATATGTGGGCACTGCGCAACGAACATTTTATTATCCAAAATATGCTTGCTCTTCTTTAGCATGTTCCTCTTTCATTCTTCTTTAATAAGTACTCTCTCCGTTCCTAATACAAGTCTTTGTATAGATTCCACCATGGACTACATATGGAGCAAAATGAGTGAATCTACACTCTAAAATGTATCTGGATACATCTGTATGTGATCCATAGTGGAAATCTCTACCAAGACTTATATTTTGGAACGGAGGGAGTATGATAGTAGTACAATATGTTCCTTGTAGTGAAGATGAGCAGGGACATTTGCAGTGTAGAGGTCTATACGGTCGGTTGTGATGGACACTTTGAACTCTCCGGGCCTCTTTGATTCGTAGGATTTTGTAAACATGGGAATAGGATTTGTAGTGGCCTGCCCACTTGAATCCTATAAGAATAGCAAGGAAATGCGGGGAGCTGTGTCGCCTTTGAGAGTTACACTGATATTAACAGTACCGCACCTTCAGTTTAAGAGAGCTGGTATCCGAAGCCTTTCTAGCCGTACCGGCAATACTAGCACATATATTCCAGCAAGTTCCACTTTGCTGATTTTAATCTGATGCTTACGGTTTTCCTGTTATATCTACACTATGATCTGTGTCGCTGCTTTGTGTCGCACTAGCAGCAGTCCACTCTTGAAGCTAAACACTGCAATGACTTACAAAATTGGCACCAAGGTATTGAGTGCCATTCTGGATGCAATGGAACTCATACGCTCCCCACCTGTTGATTCTTGTTTAGAATATGATCCTAATGACTATTCTAACCTCGAGGAGTCAAAGGCAGATGGCCTGTCATGTTCACCCATCAAGGTGCCTGTTCTAATTTGGCAAGGTTTTATTGATTGCGCGTATCTTGCATATGTTGTCTTGCATTTCTTCTACTTTTGTTGCACCACCATCTGCTTAGTTTACTTATCATATATGTCGAGATGCCATGCCCATCCATTATCAATACATATTCCATCTGTCATCATACCATGTTTTTCCACTCAAATGTTGTTCTTGTGCATCGACATCAAAAGGAAGAGGGTGATTGCGAACCTGAAGGAGCACCAAAGAAAGTCCTTGAAAAACCTGGTTGTGCCGAGAAATCAGACAACACCCCACTTATATTGGTTGTACAACCAAAGGACACAAAACATAGGACCGACTCCGATGAGATCTGTACCCATACTTCACCGGCCACACCACTAGCCCCACCACACGGACCTGCACTCCAAAGAAAAGGTATGCCGATTTTAGTTGCCATAGCACCAGCCGTACCACGTAAGAATCCCACCCAAAGCAAAAAGTACAAGCAAGTCCACCGTCAAGACCTATCCCAAGCTGAGAGACGGCCAATTCCTGCAGATTGGAACCCATTCCAGTTATTCCCAGTTTAAAAGACAATGCTTTCAATGTTGTTAGGGACTACGTGCATATATTCCCATCATGGGAAGATTATAGTGAAGACAAACACCATTTTCACATCTTCCTGTCCCACTTACGTGTAAGTGCTATTATTCATGGTGATTATTTTCCTGTTTTCTGCTGATTGAACACATCAATGATTTACATTACATTGTTTTAAGTAGGCGAGGATCAATCTGGATATTCATGACGAGCAAAGCTTGCTTGCGCTTTTCAAGGAAGCATTGCAGCAGTATCAGTGTTACCTGAGGAAATCACACTTTGATGGCAAGTATATAAACGAATTTCTAGTGAAGTCTCCTAAGCTAAATTTAGAAGACATTGAATGGAAAAACCTTGTTATGCACTGGTCTCGTTCCGAGGATGAGTGTCGGGGAAGCTGATCTGACCCACGAACACCTATGGGACCGGCGGACCGAGCCCCTTTTGGTTCGGTGGGGGGCGGAGGTCGAAAGAAGAATCGAGGCGGCAAGCACGAGCAGTTTACCCAGCTTCGGAGCTCTCCGGAGAGATAACACTCCTACTGCTGCATGTCTGAGTTGTATTTTGTTCTTGCTCGAGAGCGCTGAATGCTATAGTACACACCAGCTGCTAACCAGACCGAGCGTGAGAGTGTTTGAACCCCTCTCTACGTTGCGCATGGGCCTCCTTTTATATGCTCAAGGGGTCATCGACAGGTGGCAACGTAGCCAGGGGCAAAAAGGGAAAATGAGTTGCGGTTGGTACAACTACTTGTACAGTGTATCATACCTAACCCTGACGGCAGGGGACAAAGGCATTAAATGCCCGTCTATGTCGCCTAAACAAAGGCGAAAAGGGACCGTCGGGGCGCCACCGCTTACCACAATGGCGATCTTGTCAGCGCCGCAGCACCGCGCCCGCTGCCGCCGACTCCGCCACGCCACGCTGGAAAAGGTCCTGAGGCGACACGTTGGTGGATGTCTTTGGAGCGCAGGAACGGAGTGGTCGTCTGTCGCGGCAAGCGCCTTGCCGCGTTGTTGCCTTGTCGCGTCCGGAAGCTTGTCGCTCACCGGGCCTTCCCGGCAAGCTCCTCTTGCCGGGGCCCTGTCTCCTTGGCTTAAATACTTTGTTCTTGAATGGCTCCAAAGGAACCACGGAGGACCTTGGCGGTCACTGGCAAGCCTTGCAGCGGTGCTGCAATCGCCGTGCACAAGTTCGGGATACTAGGGTACCCCTACTCTAGTACACCGACAGGAGCCCCCGGGCCTGGGCCATACACGGTGCCGAGCGCTGTTGGGCCAGGCCCAAAACAGGGCACGGGCACACGCGGCCTTGGTTACGCCGTAACTTACTCCGGACCCACCACGTCCCCCACGAACGTCACGCGTCGGATGCGGCGTCGTGGGAGAGATCGTGGGTGGTTTCTTTATTAGGAAAAGCGGAACGTCCGCCCCCTCCCTCTTTATAAGCAGAGGAAGCAGGGGCAGTTCGCCCACCTTGCCAGTTGCTGTCCAATCACGAAAAACCTCCGCTGCTCTCCCTTCTTCCCAAGGCTGAAAAGAGAGCAGCGCTCCGCCCCCCATCACCACCAACACCACCAGCGCCGTCGACCTCCCTCACCACCTCCGCCATGGCTCCGAAAGCCGACAAGGGGAAGGGCGTGAAGTCGGCCGAGGCGCAACGGCTCGCGGCGCTGCGCAAGGAGCGGGCCATCTTCCCCCCTCAGCTCGCCGCGAAGGAGCTGAGGGAGTACTACTACCTCTTCTGGTCGACGGAGACGCGAGCGCATCCGCGCACGAAGGTACTCTCAGCCGCCGCATCTGAATTGGCTCCGAGCGGGTATCCCTTCTTCGCGCTCTTCTTCTACTACAGGCTCTGCCCGCCTTTCTCTGAATTTTTCTGCGACATCATGAACACCTACGGGTTCCGCCTCCTTGACTTCACCCCCAATGTTGTCCTGACCATGGCAGTTTTCGCACATCTCTGCGAAAACTTTGTCGGAGTCCATCCCAATGTAGCCCTCTTCCGCCATTTCTTCATGCCCCGAGTTGAGAGAGGAGAGCCTCTTGCCGGAGGAATCGCCTGGATCTCAAGGATCGGCAAGAAGGAAGCCTATCTGGAGGGAGAGCTCCGCAGCAAGTGGGAGGAATGGAGGGCAGATTGGTGTTGGATCGTAGAGGAGAACCCGCAGCCATTCACCGCCCAGCGCCAAACCCCAATAGTGCGCGGCAACGATTGGAGCAACTTGGCGCCGGAAGATGCTAGATTGAAGATTGCCGTCACACGGATCCTACGCCTTAGGCTTGCCGGACTCACTATAGGCGCCGTTGGCATGCAAATTCCTCGCCGCCCGACGCCATCTTTGCAGGAGAGGAGGAGACCCGCCTGGGAGTTTCAGAACGCGGCAGATATCATGAGGTTGCGCCCGGGCCTCAACTTCAACTTCACCGTCTTGGAATTGGACGCAATGCTCTTGGAATTGTTCAAGCACGACCCTAATCATCCCGAATGGTTCAGGTTGCCGAGGGGAGTCGTTCCACTATGCAACAATTCCTCGCTCGACCGCATCCGTGCAATGATGCCGTTAGCGACTTCGCATGGAATTGTTCCAACCTGGCAAGAGCTGCGCAGATGACGCCGTGCGGGTGTTCTTCGACAGCTTGGAAGAAGTGCCGATCCGCCCGATGAGCGTAAGGGCCTCACCCACGACACCACCGATGACGAGATGCAGCGACGCCACCAGAGTTGGAAGAGCGGCAGGCAGCATCTTTGCCGTGAGCGCAGTTTGATTCACCGTGGAGGAGGCAGAGAGCAGAGGCGGCAAGCCTTGTCGTCGAGAGGAGCTTGCCGCGAGGAAGAGCATCTTGAGCCCGGTTGAGCGAGCGAGCCAGCCGAGGGCGCCTCCTCCCCACCTTCAAGTAGCTTGCCGCGAGCGGAGCCCACAGCTCCACCAAGAAGGCGTCTCCATAAGGCGGGAAGTGGCGGGCGGCAGACGGGCCAACAGCCGTCGGGCCGCGCTGACGCTTCCACCGCTGCAAGCACTGCTGCCTTGAGGCGCCTCCGCTGCTCGCGGCAAGCGGAGCAGGCCTTCCGGGACCATAGCTCCTGCACCCGCCAAGCGGCCAAGGGAACCTACTCTTCCAGCTCGTCGCACCGGAGGCGAGCCGGTATTCGATCTCTCCGCGCTCAGCTCCGAGGAAGAAGAAGAGTAAGATCCTTTGTTGTACTTGTAGTTCTTTGACTTTGTTGCTTTGTCTTGTATCTGATTTGCTTCACTCTGAAACCCTTCTTTTTCAGGACGCTGGCCCAGAGAGCGTCGAAGAGAGCCAAGGCCCCGGTGATTGTCATCGAGGACGAACCCACCGCAGCAGCAGGAGGCGCGTCTGAGCCCTCCTTGCTGGACCCGGCGACTCTTCCTCAGAGCAGCCCCCAGCGCAGCCCCCAGCGTAAGTATATGGTTTAATTTCTGCTGTTGGGCGTGCATGGGTGCTCCTTCTTGGCTGATAACTGACTGCTGGTTTGTGTAGGAGCAGAGCAGCCCCACCAGGAGTGCCCTGAAGCCGATACTGACATGCCATCTGCTTCGACCACACCGCCAAGGGAGGATCCCCCGACAAGGGGGCGCTCTCCGGCAAGGGAGGCTCCTTCGGCAAGGGATAGCTCTCAGGCAAGGGATGGCACTAGCGACCCTCCGATGGTTGAAACCACGGCTGCAGATCCAAGTGCAGGTAATTCTCTTGCTTGAAAGCTGCCCTTGTGTTTTTCTTCTTCTAATCTTCTTTTTGGATATTTGCTTGACTTTTCTTTATTTTCTGGTCGTCAGATCCATCCGCCGCAGAGCCGATGGAGACTGAGGTCGCCGGCGAGGAGGACGTGCGCGGCAATACTGACGACGCCGCCGCCATTGAGGAAGAGGCTGGCGCCGATGAGTCCGCCGGTGAAGGGGCCGCCAAGGCTGCTGCCGCAGAGGCTGGCGAGGGTCCGCGATCGCACCGACGGCCTGAGGCTGCAGGAGCGCCAGCGCCACGCCGACCGCCGATCCCTCCGCCATCGCTGCAGATCAGTTCAAGAGCCCTAGCCCGGCGCCTATCTGAAGGTCGGCGATGGCGTCTTCATCAAGCTCCCCTCGGCGTCAAGCTCCAGGCGCCCGGTCGAAGGAGAGACTTTGACGAAGAGTTGCTCGCCTCCTCCGACGCTGGTCGACGCGCCAAGCAGCAGAGAGCAGCGAGTCCGAGGAGGAGCAGCTGTTGCGGAAGCTGCTGTCGCTCTGCCGCACCCGACAAGCCAAGCTGGAATCCCGGGAAGCGCTTGTCGCGAAGGCGGGAGCGGACATCGAGAAGTGCGCGGAGGAGCTCCGGGGCATCAATCATGAAGCTCTCTGGTCCTTGGCAGAGGAGCGGGAGCGACTCGCCGAGGAGCACAAAGCCTTCATCCTCGAGAAGGCTGAGGTTGAGGAGCAGCAGCGGCTTGCTGCCGAGAAGCTGTCTGCGCAAGAAGGCGAGCTGGCGCAGCGGAAGATAAATCTTGATAGCCATGAGGAGGAGCTTGCCGCGCGCGAGCAATCATTTGGTGGGGCTCTCAAGGAAGCAAAGGATGCTGCCGCAGCTGCCGAGGCCGCCAAGAAGGAGTTGGAGACGAAGGTGACGCAGCTGGAGGCCAACCTCCAGAAGAGTGGCGAGGAGCTTGCTGCACTCAAGCACGAGCGCGAGAAGGACGCCTACACTCTTGGTGAGCTGCAGGGCCATCTCCCCGAGAGGAGCAAGGAGCTCAGCGCCGCCAAGGACTCCAAGGCAGATCTTGAGCTGAACCTGACTACTTTGATGCAGACGCTGGACGGCGCCAAGGAGCGGGAGGTGGCCTTGTTGGAGAAGATAAAGGCTGACGAGGCGTTGCTGGCGAGTGCTACTACCGCCCGGAGCACCTTCAGAGAGAATGTGGAGCACTGGACCGAGGGTCTCGTGAACATTGCCGCCGCCATCGACAGGGAGCTGGCAGAGCTGGGGATGGTGGATCTCGGATACTCCTCCGATGAGCGCCTCCAACCCAGCGCCAAGCTCAGCTTGTTCTTCAAAGGCGTGGTGACGGCCCTCCAACGACTCCGGGAAGAGATCCCGAAGCAGCTGGCCGACGAGTCGCGCCAGATCTGTGCAGGAGCTCTTTAGAAGGTGTTGATGAAGGTGGCCTTCCGCAATCCAGGCCTTAGCTTCACCAACGTCCTCAAGTCCTTGCCGCCGGATGCTGATGTGGAGGCGCTCAAGACCCTTGTCGCACCCATTGTGGACAGGGTGAGCGGGATCAAGAGGGTTGATGGCGACCGCGTAGATTAGGCCGCCCATTTTATCTTTCCCTTGTCGCTGCTGGTCATGTTATGAGAACCATTTGTTAGAGCTGCGACAAGCTATCTTGTAATATAACTCTTATTCGGGTAGTGATTGCTATGTTATTTCCTTTACTTGATTCCTTCCTTTGTATGTTTTTACCCTTCGCTTGTAGGGAACTTGTCGGTAGAGCACCTTTGCATGGCGGCTGAGTCTTGAACGTCGGCAGCCTGCTGGCGGTGCCGCTTCCGACAAGCAACCTTATCGCAACTAGTTGCAGCTCACTTAAGTTGTTGGCGGACTCGAAACAAAGTAAGGGCGCAACTAGCTCTGAGTTAGTTCCTCCGCGCTGAGTTTTCCATACAAAGTACGGTCGTTCGAGGAAGATAACTTAAAAATTTTAAAACTGATTGCTCAAACTTTGGCAACTTAGCTTTTACATCGTTTGCTTCCGGTAAGGTGAAACTTCCTTGAGCGCGCATGGTCCACAGCATTATCTTCTCCTTCCCCCGCCCCGACAAACTTGTGGGCGAGGAACCTTCCTTTCTTTTGAGAAAGAGAAAGAAGAAAATAAAGATATGGAGCCTTGCGGCTCGTTATTGCTTACAGGGGTAGGTGCTGCACAAAGTGTCGATAACACATGCAAATAAGTAGAAAGCATGAAATTGACAAGATGTCTTTGAGAACATTAGCTTTACTTATGCAGGATCTGCGCCTCGGCTTTGTACAAAGGATTACATGCAACATCGGCAAGACTTGTACAAAAGGTGGTTGCGGAACAGGTTCCGCAACCGCGCCTATAGGTAAAACTTACGAAGATGTTCGATATTCCAGAGTTGCTCACGGAATGCCATCTTCGGTCTCAAGGCGGACAGCGCCAGGCCTAGTGACTCGTCTCACCCGGTAAGGGCCTTCCCACTTCGGCGTCAACTTGTTGGAATTCTTGACGGACTGAACGCGCCGAAGAACAAGGTCGCCTTCCTCGAGACTTCTGGCACTAACTTTGCGGCTATGGTAGCGGCGCAAAGCTTGCTGGTATCGAGCAGCTCGAACAGCAGCCTGAAGACGGTCCCCCTCAAGGAGCAGCGCGTCATCTTGTCGCAACTGCTCTTGCTCAAGCTCATCATAAGCGAGCACTCGAGGTGACCCGTATCTGAGTTCCGTGGGAGAACTGCCTCTGCTCCATAGACTAGGCGAAAGGGTCAGGCGATGGCTCGATTTGGCGTCGTCTGATCGACCAAAGAACCACCGGCAACTCCTCAATCCAGTTTCTTCCGCGCCGCGCAGCCTGTCGAAAGTTACGGTCTTGAGCCAGCGCAGCTTCAGCATTGCCCTCTCCGCTTGACCGTTACTTCTCGGATGAGCAATGAAGCGAAGCAGACCTTGGCGCCAAGATCTTGGGCGTCTTGTATGAAGGTGCGGCTCGTGAATTGCGTGCGTTGTCGGTGATGATCCTGTTAGGGATTACGAAGCGCAAACAATCTACTGAAGAACTTGATCACATTGTGATGTCACCTTCCTCATCGCTTCCACTTCGGCCACTTTGTGAACTTGTCGACTCTGACGTACAAGTACTCAAAGCCCCGACAACTTCGGGAAAAAGGGCCGAGGATGTCGAGCCCCGCACCGAAAATGGCCAGGATAAAGGGATCGTCCGGAGAGCTTGAGTTGGTGGTGTATCGCTTGGAATGGGCCTGCACGCTTCACACTTGGTTACTTGTGCGATTGCATCACGGAGGGCTGTTGGCCAAAGAAACCTTGCCGAAAGCTTTGCTTAGCAAGTGCTCTTGCGCCAATGTGGTGACCACATATGCCTCCATGTATCTCTCGCCAACAACTTCGTCCATCTTCCCAGTGAATACACTTCAATTTCACACCGTTGAGTCTTCTTACATGCATGTGTAAATACGACAAACTGGTACATACTTGATTGCCGGACTACTCTTTCCGCTTCTTCTTGCTCTTGGAAGTTCTCCTGTCTCGAGCAAGCAGACGATCTGTTGTGCCCATGCTGGAGCTTGTGGCTCGACAACAAGGACTAAAGGCATATCTGCTGCTACGGGAACATCTGCTTCTACGGCGAGAACCTGCGGCTCAGCCGGAGCTTGATGTTCCCCGGCAAGCTTGCCGGAGCAAAACTTGTCGGGAGCGTCCGCTTCAACGGAACAAACCGCAGGGTCTGCCGGAGCAGACTGCTCCTCAGCGCTCTTGGTGTTGATCTTGGGGACCTTCTTGACGGCGGCTTCGGGTAGCTCTACTGGAAAATAGTCACCACAAATCAACTTCCTTTTCTTGTTCTGTCCAGTTGATGGTGCTACAGTTGGTTGAGTCAGCTTGAGCACAAAGATCCCTGGTTCCACAGGTAACTTAAGTGCGGCGCACTTTGACAGGCCATCAGCAATGTCGTTCTGAGCTCTTGGAACATATTCCATTTGTAGGCCGTCAAAGTGCTCTTCTAGCTTTCTCACTTCATCAACATAAGCCTCCATCAACATATAGCTCACTGGCGTCTCTGATCTTGCACATCGCCATCTCCTCCCACATCCTGCGGTTGCGCATGTTCTGATGGAACGCGCTGATCACCGCCGCAGGGTGGACATCTGAGATATTGTCTTTGTGCGGCTGAATCTCTGAATGTACTTGCGAGGGCTCTCCTTCCTTACAGGCGGCAGATGAAGGTCCTCTCTTAGCCATGAGGCTTGTGGCACTTTGTGAAGCGCCGACAAACTGATGGCATAGATCCGCCCAAGAGGATATGGAGTTGTCCGGCAAGTGCATGAGCCAGGATCTGACATTGGGTTTGAGTACCAGCGGGAAGTAGTTGGCCAGAATCTTGTCGTCTCGCCCCCCGGCAGCTTGCACCGCGATGGTGTAGATGCCGAGGAACTCCGACGGATGCGTCTTGCCGTCGTACTTCTCTGGTACGTCTGGCTTGAAATCTTCTTGCTGGGCCACTGGACTTGCCGCAGCTCACGAGTGAACGCAGGGCAACCTACCGCGTCTGACAAGTCGCTGGTTCTCTGGCGCATGCATGTCGACAGAGGGCCGGTAGCGCTGGTCGGATTGACGCCGCGCTTCTCTTCGGCGCTCGATACGGGTTCGAGCGTCTTCTTGTTGCCGTTCGTGAAGAACTTGGCGCTGATCGCGACGAGCTCGTGGATCCGATGACACGGTGGAGTCGCTGTCGAGGTGGATCCGACGAGTTGGCGATCTTGGCCTTCGGGGTGGAGAGTGCATGGTGGTTGCACCCCCACAGGTTTCGTCACCACCGGCTCGTGCCTTGTCGTCCTGCCGCGGCAGGTATGTGTTCGATTGCAGCGAGTTATCGCCGTTGGCAAAGCCGATGAGACTACGAATGGTGGCCCTCCATTCGTCAACCTTGTCGGCTCTTTGGAGGGTAATCCAAGAGCGCTTGAGCTCTCGCCAAAGCCTGCTGGAGTGGTGGGTGGTAGTGGCGAGCGGTGCGAGGAGCGGGATATGCCGGACTTCTAACTATGTTAGAAGGAGCGATATCCCGCCCGGCGATGCCTCGCGCCGCGCCAACGACGTTGGCGTGCATGCTGGTCTTGAGCATCCGAGATCCACCAGCTCGATCTTGATCAACGAGCGTATGGTACTGTGAATACCATGGCGCTGCGGTCCGCGCCTCCCGAGATGGGCGCGGTGCATGTCTGAGACGCCGAGGTCTGCGCAGCCTTGTTCTTGGACTTCGCAGCACCGTGGACTCCTTCGTCGACGCCCGCCCTTCCGCCGGCGTCTACCCCACCACTCGTTTGCTCCGGTGGTGGTGGGATCGACGTGGAAGGCTCCGCTGCCGCCGAAGCCTTCTTCTTCGGTAGCATGTTGGTGAAGATGATGAAGATGTTGCTCGTGTGAACGCCGGATCAGGTTCACACAGCCTCGACGCCCCCTACCTGGCACGCCAAAGATGTCGGGGAAGCTGATCTGACCCACGAACACCTATGGGACGGCGGACCGAGCCCCTTCGGTTCGGTGGGGCGGAGGTCGCCTGAAGAGCGGATCGGGCGAAGCACCGAGCAGTTACCCAGCAGAGCTCTCGGAGATAACACTCTCTGCTGCATGTCTGAGTTGTATTGTGTTCTTGTTCGGGGCGCTGAATGCTATAGTACACACCAGCTGCTAACGAGACCGGCGTGAGAGTGTTGAACCCCTCTCTACGTTAGCATGGGCCTCCTTTTATATGCTCAAGGGTCACCGGCAGTGTGCAACGTAGCCAGGGCAAAAGGGAAAATGAGTTGCGGTTGGTACAGCTACTTGTACAGTGTATCATACCTAACCCTGACGGCAGGGGACAAAGGCATTAAATGCCCGTCTATGTCGCCTAAACAGCGCAGAAAGGGACCGTCAGGGGCGCCACCGCTTGCCACGATGGCGATCTTGTCAGCGCCGCTTGCCACCGCGCCCCGCTGGCCGCACCGCCTCCCGCCACGCGCGCCTGGAAAGGTCCCAGGGCGACACGTTGGTGGATGTGCTGGAGCGCAGGAACGGAGTGGTAGTCTGTCGCGGCAAGCGCCTTGCCGCGGTTGTTGCCTTGTCGCGTCCGGAAGCTTGTCGCTCACCGGGCCTTCCCGGCAAGCTCCTCTTGTCGGGGCCTTGTCTTCTAGGTGCCTTGAGTGGTCTTCCCGGCAAGCTCCTCTTGTCGGGGCCCTGTCTCCTTGGCTTAAATACTTTGTTCTTGAATGGCTCCAAAGGAACCACGGAGGACCTTGGCGGTCACCTGGGAAGCCTTGCCGCGGGGTGCTGCAACTGCCCGTGCACAAGTTCGGGATACTAGGGTACCCCTACTCTAGTACACCGACAATGAGGTACTGTCTATGATATCGCATGACAATTTGAACTTCTACGCATGTGCCTTACGGATCTTTTTGCAGGAAATCTGCTCGAAGAAGAATTCCGGTTTGAAAAGAACGACATGATATGGCAAATATGCTTACCGCTGCTTTGCTCTTGTTAGTACGTGTTGTCCTGTATCACTGTACTTGCATACATACCTGGTTCATTATGTGATAGCAGTATGCATGATAGCTTGCTTATCAATTGTTCGCTCCAAATTATCTGATCTGTATGAATGGTTACATTAGTGTAGAATATATCCAATGCCAATGAAAATTTTTAGCTCTGCATTGTTCTTGTGAGTATCTGTTGTCCTTTATTAGTGTACTTATATTGACATGTAGTTGTTTATGTACCATCACTCTGCAGCTTATTTTCCTTTGCCCTCCATTTTCTACACATAAGATCTATATTTACTCTTACCATAAGGTTGGATAACACCGATGGTACTGAAGAAGTTTAGCTCTGCATTGCTCTTGGCTGTACCTTTTGCCTGTATCACTGTACTTATATTTATAGCTACTTGGTTATGTAGCATCACTCTTCATCTTATCTTAAATATTCTCCATTTTTTCTTATATTGTCACATCTATATTTACTCTTAACAAAATGTAGAATAAAGGCAATGCTTATGAAGAAGATTCTGTGATAAACTTCTTGAATTGCCCCCCCCCCCCCATTAGCATGGACAAGGGCTTTATAGAGCCTGCCTTCACCAATAATGTAAGTTTGTCCTTCTCAAGCCTTCAAACTTTGTTGTGTATATTTGGTTAGGCATGACTGCAACAGCTGTTTATTTTTGGTGTTTGCATCAAATTGCATGTTTAAAGTTTATTATGTACTCCCTCAGTCCCATAATATAAGAACGTTTTTTACATTAGTGTAGTGTAAAAAACGTTCTTATATTATGGAATGGAGGAAGTAGTTCATAAACAAAAGTTTGTCCTTCTCATTTAAGTTTTCAGTTGTACAACCAAGTTCCTTCTTCATACCATGTAAATTAAACTATACAGAGTAAGTGATCTTATTTTGCCAATTTGAAATGGGATAAATTGACAGCACACTAACCATTGATACTTATAAGTTCTTGATCTGCAATCCAGTGGTGTCGTGAAGCTGCCAACTCCTTCACGATGTCATTTCCTGCCATGTCTTGACCTGAACAATACCATATTGTGTTAATGCTATTTTAAAATGTGTCACTTTATTCGACAGTAAGAAATGTGATGCATTGTCAGCACTGATACTTATATGTGCAAAACCTGTCATCTGTCTGCTTGTTTATCTTTCAGAGTGAGGAGGATATAAGTGTCAAACAAGTGCAGTCTCATTAGCTTGCTCCACTGCTTGCGTTGCAGCTCCCTAGCAGGGCTAACCCATCTTGAACTCTATTGAAGTGCTGTCAGTTTTGTATATTATTTTGTCGGCGTGTTTAATTGCACTGGTGGCGATCTTTGATGCCCAGTGTATGTAATCTGCTGTCTGCTTGTGCTTTATTATCATAGTGGCGAACTTTGATGCCCAGTGGATGTAATATGCCATAATTTCTTTATTGTATAGTCTAGGTTTTTTTTTCTTATTCACGATGTTGCAGTTATTTTACTGTATATATATCCTGTCTTCGTAGTAAACCGACCAAACCTTAAAATTACAGTACATAATCGGGCCGTCATGCAAATCACTATGTATGATCCGCATCATGGGCCCCGTCGTCTTGGTCGGTTAACAGGCCTAAATGTAAACTGGCCCACTAGTAGATTCGGGCCTTTAATAGGCCGAGTAAACCGCCGGCCCTATTTTCCCAAGAAAACTCAATGGGCTTTTAGGAGGCTGAAAAGTAGGTTGGGCCTGAAACGTGCCAAACAGCTCATGGGCCGGCAGCAGGCCAAAATAGACCCCAGCCCATGATCGTGCCAATAAAATCATGGGCTTATAACAGGCCAAAATTGTCTCGGTCCTTGTTTGGCCCAATCAGATTATCGTCTGTGAGCAGGCCGGATGCAAACGGGGCCGTAGTTAGGCCCAACTATATGACGGGCTTTTAACAGGCCGAAATATGTATAGGGCCGAAATATTAAACGGGCCTTTAATAGGCCGAAACTAATACCAGGCTGAATTACTAAATGGGCCTTTCTCAAGTGGGCCCAAAAGCATAGCGTCCAGTTGACGGGCCGAATCGGATATGGGCCATAATTTAGCCCAGAGCCTCTCAAAGGGCCGGACCTGATCTGGGCCGTAATTTGGCCCAGAACATGGTAGGCTTTTAATGGGCCGGATCTCATATGGGCCTTTATTAGGCCCGGAACGTGGCAGACTGTTAATGGACCGGATCAAATATGGACCGGCATTTTGCCCAAAACATGGCAGCCTGTTAATGAGCCGGCCTACTAGTGTCATCAAAATCTTTTGGGCCTTCAGCTGGGCCGGCCCATTATGGTCGACGAAATCTAGCGGGCCTTTAGCTGGGCTGTCCCATTATGGTCCGCAAAATCTTGTGGGCCTTTAGCTGGGCCGGCCCATTATGGTCCGCAAAATCTCACAGGCCTTTAGCTGGGCTGGCCCATTATGGCCCGCAAAATCTTGTGGGCCTTTAGTTGGGCCGGCCCATTATGGTCAGCAAAATCTCGTGGGCCTTTTGCTGGGCCGGCCCATTATGGACCGCAAAATCTTGTGGGCCTTTAGTTGGGCCGGCCCATTTAAACTTTATTGGCCAGTTTTGGGTCGGTCCACGTGTCAACATTTCATAAGCGCATCTCACCCATTGGATGAGTGACACCTGTGCCAATGGGGAGCTGACACGTGTTTCCTCCAGCCAATGATGATTTTACACGTGGAAAATCGCCATTGGTCCGGGCTGTTAACGGGTTATCGGATCCAAAACCGGACCCGATAGCTTAACAGTGACCCGTTATGGTCGATGCCACGTGTCGGTCACCCTTGACGAAAGCACTTCCGTGACGCGCAATTTTTCGTCATGGAAGTGGACACTTCCGTGATGATAATTTTGGTAATGTCATAGAACACTTCTACGACAACACATGTATGACTATCTTGATTCTGTCATAAAATCGTCATGGATGTACATGCACGACAGAAAACGTGACCTACTGTGACAAGCACGTATCATCACGGAAGTGTATTTTTTTGTAGTGTGAAGAAAGCAATAGCAATAAACTAGACGATCATAGTGCTAAGCTAACGGATGGGTCAAGTCAATCACACCATTCTCTAATAATGTGATCCCGTTCATCAAATGACAACTCATGTCTATGGCTAGGAAACTTAACCATCTTCGATTAACGAGCTAGTCAAGTAGAGGCATACTAGTGACACTATTTGTCTATGTATTCACACATGTACTAAGTTTCCGGTTAATAAAATTCTAGCATGAATAATAAACATTTATCATGATATAAGGAAATATATAAATAACAACTTTATTATTGCCTCCAGGGCACATTTATCATTCGGATTGGGCACGCTGGAGCATTATTTGGAGGACGTCCTAGAGGGCGCCCGCTTGATAGAGGGTCAGTACTCGAAGGATATTATATTTGAATAAATGTACCATAGTTGTGAAAACAATATTATGATACATGAAAGTTGTTTTATATACCTTTTCTATTATTTCCTACGTGGCGGCCGCCAGATAACTCGAAAGTTTGCTACCGTCCGGCTTTGGCCCTTCAAGATATAATACGGCGGTGTTCGGAATAGCACCTGATCACTCTTGACCCAACGTCTTGGTCCGGAACGGAGGTGTCAATGCGGCGAACTAGGCTATCAGACTATAGGGCTTTAACACCTTCACTTAGCCATAGGAGTTTTATGGTGGGTCTATGATGTAGCCCCTGGTATGTACGCCGTTATCCGAATACGGTTGCGTTACATAGGTGACCGGAAAAATGGTCCTCGTGTAATACGAAGGAATCGTAAAAGATTCTAATAAGTCACCGAGTGGTTGACCAGCTCTCGCCGCATCATGACAGTCAGTTTTTGGCTTTCTCTACTGAGGTGTTTGACCAGGTGAACGAGAAACACAATCGCAGTAGTTCTCCCTTTACTACCCTAGCCGATAAGACGGAACGTAGGGTAGCAAGCACAGGAGCCGGACAACCCAACTATTGACCAAAGACATGATTCGGAGCTGATGCATATAATGACGGACTCATGACACCGAAGTATGCTATAGAGTTGTTCAGACTTTTTCAGCAACCCATATGTGGCCGTATCGAGCCCCTGGCGATTTGTGCCGAGGTGTCTACGTGAAACAACTGAAGGAGCAGGGTACGTTTTATATGCGGAAAAGCAAATACTGGGGACGGTTTATGTTCACTAAAATCTGATTGATACATCGAACGCAATCTTACAGATTATGACACCACCACCCAGGCCATTTTACGTGCCAGGGGTCGAGGGCTGAGGAAGAAGGCTCTATATAGGTTTCAAATAGAGTTTTTGGTCTACAAAAAATCTTTTGGACCTCCTGTCGCACGTCTACGCTGCCTGTGCCTCCGCGGGAAGACTTCCTTAAAGGGAGCAATCCTTGGTTATTTGTAGGAAAGCCGGGCTCACAAAGAGTCCTTTTAGGTCCATAGGATGGACATGTATTGATTCACCTGTGGCGAAAAGATAAGAAAATAGTTAGAAAAGAGAAAAGGCTAAAGTTCGGACAAACCTCTTTGTAGGCCTGTCCGTATTACGCCTCCGCCGATGACCAAGGTATTTTGAGTGCATAATTATGCATGCGCGGTACAAACTCCGCGGGTATAAGGGGCGATTGACGGAGGCAGAACTGCTAATCCAGCTCTAAAATTGACCGTTCCTATATAGTAGAGGCCGGCGGTTTAATGACCGATGAGATATGCGGCTTGAGGGGGCTGCTTTGTACTTCGGCTGTGATTGCCACAGTGTGCCCCTCAGTGCAGAGGGAGCGTTCCATGTTTCTGTTGATCGTTATGGTGCCGCGTGGACCAGGCATCTTAAGCTTTAGATAGGCATAGTTTGGGACCGCATTGAAACGAGCGAAAGCGGTCCGCCCGAGCAGTGCGTGATAGCCAATGCGGAATGGGACAATATTGAAGATCAAGTCTTCACGTCGGAAGTTTTCCGGTGAACCGAAGACGACTTCCAGTGAGATTGAGCCTGTGCCGTGAGCTTCTACACCGGATATTACTCCCTTGAAGGTAGTTGTGGTGGGCTTGATCCTTGAAGAGTCAACGCCCATTTTGCGGACAGTGTCTTGATAGAGTAAATTGAGGCTACTGCCGCCGTCCATGAGGACTCATGTGAGATGGAATCCGCCGATAATTGGATCCAGGACCAGAGCTGCTAAACCTCCGTGACGGATACTGGTTGGGTGGTCCTTGTGATCAAAAGTGATCGAGCAGGGCGCCCATGGGTCGAATTTTGGGGCGTCCGGCTTTATGGCGTGGTCGTATTGTAGTTCGTGCTTGCGCTCCCTTTCAGAGGTATGCGTCACGTATATCATGTTTACTGTTTTTACTTCGGGAGGAAATTGTTTTTGCCCCCCGGTGCTCGGTAGGCAAGCCTCTTCTTCTTCACTGTCATTGGGCGGCCCCTTCCCTGTGTGTTTGGCATTGAGCTTGCCAGCCTGCTTGAAAACCCAACATTTTCTGTTGGTATGGTTCGCCGGTTTGTCGGGGCTACCGTGGATCTGACAGGGCCGATCCAGTATCTTGTCCAGACTGGATGGACTATCTCTGTTTGCCTTGAATGGCTTCTTTCGTTGACCGGTTTTGGAGCCACTAAATCCGGCGTTGACCGACGTGTCTTGGGTTCCTGCATTATTGTTGCGACGCTTGTCTTTAATGCGTCGTGGCTTGCCATTGCCATCCCTGACTTCGGAGGTGCCAGGATCGCTCGCGCTATTGCTTCTACGAGCGAGCAAGCTATCTTCTCCCGCGCAAAAGCGGGTCATTAGTGCGGTTAGAGCTGCCATGGACTTGGGCTTCTCTTGGCCAAGGTGGCAGGCGAGCCACACGTCGCGGACGCTATGTTTAAAGGCTGCAAGTGCTTCGGCATCCGGGCAGTCGAGAATCTGGTTCTTTTTAATTAGGAACCTGGTCCAGAGTTTCCTGGCTAATTCTCCGGGCTGCTGAATTATGTGACTGAGATCATCGGCGTCCGGAGGCTGGACATATGTACCTTGGAAATTTTCGCGAAAGGCGTCTTCCAAGTCTTCCCAGCTGCCAATGGAATTCTCTAGGAGGCTGTTTAACCAGTGCCGAGCTGGTCCCTTGAGTTTTAGCGGGAGGTATTTGATGGCATGAAGATCATCACCGCGGGCCATATGAATATGGAGAAGAAAGTCATCAATCCATACCGTGGGATCTGTTGTTCCATCGTATGATTCGATGTTCATGGGTTTAAACCCTTCTGGGAATTCATGCTCCATTACTTCATCAGTGAAGCAGAGGGGGGGGGGGTGGGGGGGTCCGACGCCTCTATATCGGGCCGCGTCGCGATGCAGCTCGGATGGAATCCATCTGCGGTTCTCGGCCCGGACGTGGTTATGCTTGTCGCATCCGGCTAGATAGCCGTCGTCGCGCGTCAGGGCACGCCCCCGCGATCCGTAGATTGATCTGGTCTGACCTGCTCTATTTTCCAGGTCCTATCGCAAGTCGTACGTATATCCCCGAGCTGTTGTGTCTCTGCCTTTACGGCGAGGTAGTATGGGCTGGTGTTTGTCTTGAGTTGCCGTTTCGTCCCGGGCACGTGGTGGTCGGTCAGCCGTGTTACGCGCCGATGGTACAATTTCATGTGCCTCGTCGTCGAATTGAGGTAGCAGTTTACGCTTTGGGTAACTTTTGGTTGGGCGCTCGAGGCCATATTCCTCAGCTGCCAGGACATTAGTCCACCTGTCGTTGAGTAGATCTTGATCAGCTTGAAACTGTTGCTGCTTCTTTTTCAGGCTCCTTACAACAACTATTAGCCAATGCTTAAAGCGCTCCTGCTCGAGGGGTTCCTCAGGCACGATAAAGTCTTCGTCGCCGAGGCTCACGTCATCCTCGGAGAGTGGAAGATAATTACTGCCCTCCGAGTCTTCGTTTATAGCCTGTTCATCAGGGCTAACTTGCCCATCTTCCCGATCGTCCTGTTCGGAGGTTGGCTCGACGGGGTCTTCTTGGTCTTCGGCATCGTCCGGAGTATTGTTGTCTCTTCCACGGCATGATAGAGAGCGGGACCGCTGATGTCGGTGCTTTGGTTGTACCTCGGGAGGTTTATCCTTGACTAGATTTTTCTCGTTATCGTTGTCACCGTCTTTGGGCGTATCCACCATATACACGTCATACGAAGAGGTGGCCGTCCAGCGTTCGGTGAATGGCGGGTTTTGGGCCTTCTCTTCTCCGGCATCGTCGTCCATACCGTCGATGTCTTCGGGGCCGTAATCGAGCATGTCAGTTAACTCTTCGACAGTGGCTATGAAGTGGGTGGTGGGTGGGACGTAAAATTTTCTGCCCTCAGCCCCTAGTCCGGGCTAGGCGTAGTTCGGACCTTGCTCCTCTGTAATAACGAGGGATCGCATTAAGTCCAGGGCCTCGCTTAAGGGCGAGGTTTGGCCAGGGAGAAGAGAGTCAGTGGAGTACGGCAGGAAGGAGACTCCTTGGCCGAGCTCACACAATGCTGACTCCGAGGGATCGGAGCCAGTGTCCGGAGAAGAATCCGGCTTCATGATGGTTGCCAGCGACACTATTTCCTCCGGCTCTCCCGTACTGGGCTTAGTGGCCGCAGATAGTCCGGCGAGCTCAGGAGTCCCGGCCTGTCTTCGGACCTGGTGACGCGCTTCGGATCTAAGGCCATAGTGGAGGTTGGGGTCGTGAACCCTTGGAAGATGAAGTCTCCTCGGATATCTGCGACATAATCCAGATTTCCAAAACTAATCTGGTGACCTGGGGCGTAGCTGTCGATCTGCTCTAGATGGCCAAGCGAGTTGGCCCGCAGTGCAAAGCCACCGGATACGAAGATCTGGACGGGGAGAAAGACCTCCCTCAGGGCAGCATCATTGTAGATGATTGACGGAGCCATCGAACCTTCCGATGACGACACAGCAGAACTCTCAATGAAAGCACCGATGTCGGTGTCAAACCGACAGATCTCGGGTAGGGGGTCCTGAACTGTGCGTCTAAGGTCGATTATAATAGGAGACGGGGGACACGATGTTTACCCAGGTTCGAGCCCTCTTTACGGAGGTAATACCCTACTTCCTGCTTGGTTGATCTTGATGAATATGAGGATTACAAGAGTTGATCTACCACGAGATCATAATGGCTAAACCCTAGATGTCTAGCCTGTATGATTATGATTGTCTCTACGGACTAAACCCTCCGGTTTATATAGACACCGGAGGGGCCTAGGGTTGTACAAAGTCGGTTTGCAGAGGAAGGGATCCTCATATCCGAACGCCAAGTATGCCATCCACGCAAAGGAGAGTCCCATCCGGACACGGGAGGAAGTCTTCTGTCTTCATATCTTCATGACCCATTAGTCCGGCCCACGTCACATAGCCCGGCCCCTGAGGACCCCTTAATCCAGGACTCCCTCACGCGCCTCCACCTAGCCGCCTCCTCCTCTCTTCCACTAAAGCCCATGTAGGCCCAATAACCCCCGGGGGGGGGGGGGTTCCGGTAACCCCCCGGTACTCCGGAAAATGCCTGAACCTATCCGAAACCTTTCCCGTGTCCAAACATAACCTTCCAATATATCAATATTTATGTCTTGACCATTTCGAGACTCCTCGTCATGTTCGTGATCACATCCGGGACTTCGAACAACCTTCAGTACATCAAAACACATAAACTCATAATACCGATCGTCATCGAACGTTAAGCATGCGGACCCTACGGGTTCGAGAACTATGTAGACATGACCGAGACTCATCTCCGGTCAATAACCAAAAGCGGAACCTGGATGCTCATATTGGCTCCCATGTAATCCACGAAGATCTTTATCGGTCAAACGGCATAACAACATACGTTGTTCCCTTTATCATCGGTATGTTACCTGCCCGAGATTAGATCGTCGGTATCACTATACCTAGTTCAATCTCGTTACCGTCAAGTCTCTTTACTCGTTCCGTAATGCATCACCCCGCAACTAACTCATTAGTCGCATTGCTTGCAAGGCTTATAGTGATGTGCATTACCGAGAGGGCCCAGAGATGCCTCTCCGACAATCGGAGTGACAAATCCTAATCTTGATCTATGCCAACTCAACAAACACCATCAGAGACACCTGTAGAGCATCTTTATTATCACCCAGTTACGCTGTGACGTTTGATAGCACACTAAGTGTTCCTACGGTATTCAGGAGTTGCATAATCTCATATTCATAGGAACATGTATAAGTCATGAAGAAAGCAATAGCAATAAACTAAACGATCATAGTGCTAAGCTAACGGATGGGTCAAATCGATCACATCATTCTCTAATAATGTGATCCCGTTCATCAAATGACAACTCATGTCTATGGCTAGGAAACTTCACCATCTTTGATTAACGAGCTAGTCAAGTAGAGGCATACTAGTGACACTCTGTTTGTCTATGTATTCACACATGTACTAAGTTTCCGGTTAATACAATTCTAGCATGAATAATAAACATTTATCATGATATAAGGAAAATATATAAACAATAACTTTATTATTGCCTCTAGGGCATATTTCCTTCAGAGAGGTCCTCATGCCAAATCTGTCGTGAGAACGCACATCCAACAAGCAAGTGGTGCATGGTCTCGGGCTCCTGGTCACAGAACACACATCTAGGTGGATGCGGCAATCCTCGCCTGATAAGTCTGTCGGCAATTCAACACCTATCCTGGGGAGCCAGCCAGACAAAGTTCTTGACTCTTAGTGGTGCCCAGGTCTTCCAGTTTAGTTGCTAGTAGCTTGCCAAAGTTGATCCAAGTGAAGGAAATATGCCCTAGAGGAAATAATAAAGTTGTTATTTATATTTCCTTATATCATTGTAAATGTTTATTATTCATGCTAGAATTGTATTAACCAGAAACTTAGTACATGTGTGAATACACAGACAAATAGAGTGTCACTAGTATGCCTCTACTTAACTAGCTCGTGAATCAAACATGGTTAGGTTTCCTAACCATAGACATGAGTTGTCATTTGAAGAACGGGATCACATCATTAGAGAATGATGTGATTGACAAGACCCATCCGTTAGCTTAGCACTACGATCGTTTACTTTGTTGCTATTGCTTTCTTCATGACTTATACATGTTCCTATGACCATGAGATTATGCAACTCCCGAATACTGGAGGAACACTTATTGTGCTATCAAACGTCACAACATAACTGGGTGATTATAAAGATGCTCTACATGTGTGTCCGAAGGTGTTTGTTGAGTTGGCATAGATCGAGATTAGGATTTGTCACTCCGATTGTTGGAGAGGTATCTCTAGGCCCTCTCGGTAATACACATCACTATAAGCCTTGCAAGCAATGTGAATAATGAGTTAGTTACGGGATGATGCATTACGGAACAAGTAAAGAGACTTGCCGGTAACGAGATTGAACTAGGTATGGTGATACCAACGATCGAATCTCGGGCAAGTAACACACCAATGACAAAGGGAACAATGTATGTTGTTATGCGGTTTGACCGATAAAGATCTTCGTAGAATATGTAGGAGCCAATATGAGCAGCCAGTTTCCGCTATTGGTTATTGATCGGAGATGTGTCTCGGTCATGTCTACATAGTTATTGAACCCGTAGGGTCCGCACGCTTAACGTTCGATGACGATTTGTATTATGAGTTATGTGATTTGATGTACCGAACTTTGTTCGGAGTCCCGGATGAGATCACGGACATGACAGGAGTATCGATATGGTCGAGGGGTAAATATTCATATATTGGAAGGTTGCATTAGGACATCGAAATAGTTCTGAGTGATTTGGGCATTTTTCCGGAGTACCGGGAGGTTACCGGAACCCCCGGGGAAAGATATGGGCCTTATGGGCCATAGGAGGGAGGCTAACCAGCCCATAAGGGGCTGGTGTGCCCCCCACAAGGGAGGAGGCCGAATTGGACTTGGGAAGGGGGCGCCACCCCCCTTCCTTCTCCTACTCCCTCTCCTTCCCCTTTTCCCCCTCCGGTAGAAGGAAAAAAGGGTGGGGCCGAATCCTACTAGGACTGGAGTCCTAGTAGGACTCCCCTCTCCCTGGCGCGTCCCTTGTTGGTCGGCGTCCTCCTCCCCTCCTTTATATACGGGGGCAGGGGCACCCCAAAAGGACAACAGAAAATCCCTTAGCCGTGTGCGCTGCCCCCCTCCATAGTTTTACACCTCGGTCATATCATCGTAGTGCTTAGGCGAAGCTCTGTGCCGGTAACTTCATCATCACCGTCGCCACGCCGTTGTGCTGACGGAACTCTCCCTCGGCCTCGACTGGATCAAGAGTATGAGGGACGTCATCGAGCTGAACGTGTGTTGAACACAGAGGTGCCGTATGTTCGGTGCTAGGATCGTGAAGACGCATGACTACATCAACTGCGATGATAAAATGCTTCCGCTTTCGGTCTACGAGGGTACATGGACACACTCTTCCCGCTCGTTGCTATGCATCACTGAGGACCCACAAGTATAGGGGATCTATCGTAGTCCTTTCGATAAGTAAGAGTGTCGAACCCAACGAGGAGCAGAAGGAAATGATAAGCGGTTTTCAGCAAGGTATTCTCTACAAGTACTGAAATAAGTGGTAACAGATAGTTTTGTGATAAGATAATTTGTAACGAGCAACAAGTAACAAAAGTAAATAAAGTGCAGAAAGGTGGCCCAATCCTTTTTGTAGCAAAGGACAAGCCTAGACAAATTCTTATATAAGGAAAAGCGCTCCCGAGGACACATGGGAATATCGTCAAGCTAGTTTTCATCACGCTCATATGATTCGCGTTCGGTACTTTGATAATTTGATATGTGGGTGGACGGTGCTTGCTTGGGTGCTGTTCTTACTTGAACAAACATCCCACTTATGATTAACCTCTATTGCAAGCATCCGCAACTACAACAAAAGTATTAAGGTAAACCTAACCATAGCATGAAACATATGGATCCAAATCATCCCCTTACGAAGCAACACATAAACTAGGGTTCAAGCTTTTGTCAGTCTAGCAACCCATCATCTACTTATTACTTCCCAATGCCTTCCTCTAGGCCCAAATGATGGCGCAGTGTTATGTAGTCGACATTCACATAACACCACTAGAGGTTAGACAACATACATCTTATCAAAATATCGAACGAATACCAAATTCACATGACTACTAATAGCAAGACTTCTCCCTTGTCCTCAGGAACAAACGTAACTACTCACAAAGTATATTCATGTTCATAATCAGAGGGGTAATAATATGCATAAAGGATCTGAACATATGATCTTCCACCAAGTAAACCAACTAGCATCAACTACAAGGAGTAATCAACACTACTAGCAACCTACTAGCACCAATCCCGGACTTGGAGACAAGAATTGGATACAAGAGATGAACTAGGGTTTGGAGATGAGATGGTGCTGGTGAAGACGTTGATGGAGATTGCCCTCTCCCGATGAGAGGAGCGTTGGTGATAATGATGACAATGATTTCCCCCTCCCGGAGGGAAGTGTCCCCGGCGAGAATAGCTCACGGAGCCCTAGATTAGTTCCGCCAAGGTTCCGCCTCGTGGCGTGAGTCTCGTCGAAAGGTTGCTTATGATTTTTTCTCATCGAAAGAGCTTATATAGGAGAAGATGGGCATCAGAGAGCCACCAGGGGGCCCACGAGGTAGGGGGCGCGCCCAGGGTGGAGGGGCGCGCCCCCCATCCTCGTGAGCAGGGTGTGGCCCCCCTGGCCTTCATCTTTGGCGACAATTTTTCTTTATTTATTTTAAGATATTTCGTGGAGTTTCAGGACTTTTGGAGTTCTGTGAATAGGTCTCAATATTTGCTCCTTTTCGGCCGAATTCCAGTGCCGGCATTCCCCTCTTCATGTAAACCTTGTAAAATAAGAGAGAATAGCCATAAGTATTGTGACATAACGTGAAATACCAGCCCATAATGCGATAAATATCGATATAAAAGCATGATGCAAAATGAACGTATCAACTCCCCCAAGCTTAGACCTCGCTTGTCCTCAAGCGAAAAGCCGATAACTATAAATATGTCCTCATGTTTAGAGGTAGAGGCGTCGATAAAAAATAAAATACAGACATGAAGGCATCATGATTATTCTCATAACAGCAACATATATAGATTTGTCATATGATTACTTATGTTCAAGTGATGATCTTTTCACAATGCAAAAGTATGAATCAGAAACCTTATTGGGCACCAACAAATTATAACCTCAGTCATTGAAGCAATTGCAATTTATCATAATATCGGAAAGAGTCTATGTCAGAGCTTAAAATCAAGTCCACATACTCAACTGTCACTTAGTCCTTCATAATTGCTAGCACTCACGCAATACTTGTGGTTACGGAGTTTTAATCGGACACTGAGAGAAGATAGGGGCTTGTAGTTTTGCCCCACAACCTTTTACCTCAAGGGTAATGTCAACAATAACAATTCATGCTCCCTACATCCAATTATATATATATATATATATATATATATATATATATATATATATATATATATATATATATATATCATGTTCTTTCCAACATGCTGGACTTGCCAAAGGATAAAATGAAAAAGGAAAGGTGAAGATCACCGTGACTCTTGCATAAGGTAGAAGGTAATAATAAAAGATAAGCCCTTCGCAGAGGGAAGCAGAGGTTGCCATGCGCTTTTATGGTTGGATGCACAAAATCTTAATGCAAAAGAACGTCACTTTATATTGCCCCTTGTATGTGGAACTTTATTATGCAGTCCGTCGCTTTTATTACTTCCATAACAAGTTCGTACAAAGCTTATTTCTCTGCAATAATAAGTCATGCATATTTAAAGAGAAATTTTTATTGCTTGCACCGATGACAACTTACTTGAAGGATCTTACTCAATCCATAGGTAGATATGGTGGACTCTCATGGCTAAACTGGTTTAAGGGTATTTGGAAGCACAAGTAGTATCTCTACTTGGTGCTGAGAATTTGGCTAGCATGAGGGGGAAAGGAAAGCTCAACATGTTAGGAGATCCATGACAATATACTTTATCTCAGATACAAGAAAACATAACTCATTATGTTGTCTTCCTTGTCCAACATCAACTCTTTAGCATGTCATATTTTAATGAGTGCTCCCAATCATAAAAGATGTCAATGATAATATATCTATATGCGAAACCTCTCTCTCCTTATTACTTCCTATTAATTGCAACGATGACCAAAGCTATATTTGCCAACTCCCAACAACTTTTAATCATCATACTCTTTCTATGTGAAGTCATTAATTTCAATAAGATCAATATGAACTCTTTGTTTATTTTATTCTTTTCTTTTATTCACCCAAGATCATGACAAAGTAATCAAGCCCTAGACTCAACACTAATCTTTATTATATATATATATATATATATATATATATATATATATATATATATATATATATATATATATATATATATATATATATATATAACTCACGGACTCGATTGCATAGAGGGATCATAAAGCAAAACTTCAAACCTAGATCATGCCATGACTTTATTCTACTAAATCAAGATACTACTAATAGGATCGAACTAAGAAAAACAGTAAAGATAGGAGTTGTGATGGTAATACGATACCGGGGCACCTCCCCCAAGCTTGGCAGTTGCCAAGGGGAGTGCCCATACCCATGTGATTATGTCTCCTTTGTTGTTGGTGAAGAAGGTGGAGTTGTTGTCGATGATGCAGGCTTGCCCTTCTCTTTCTCCAACTTGCGTCTGAGACGACATGTTGATCTAACCTGCAGTGGGACAGCTTGAAACAAAAACAAAGGATATTTGCGTGATACGGGAGTCAAAACCTCCGGGAGAATAAATAATGAATTTTTACCGACCAAAATACGTATCGTGCAAGAAAACGGAGTCCGGAGGGCACACGAGGTAGGGGGCGCGCCCAGGGGGGTAGGGCGCGCCCTCCACCCTTGTGTCCTCCCCGGACTGCTACTTATTTTTCTATTTTTCTAAATATTCCAAAATGGAGAAATATTGCTTTAAAAAAATTTTTGGAGTCGGTTTACTTACCGTACCACATACCTATTCCTTTTCGGAGTCTGAAACGTCCGGAAAGTGTCCCTTATGTATTCCTGCGGGTTTACGGTTTCAATAATATTGGTTTCAATATTTATGGGATTACCTGAGATATAATGTTTGATTCTTTGACCGTTTACCACCTTCGGATTTGTGCCTTCGAAGTTGTTGATTTTTATGGCACCGGAACGATAGACCTCCTCGATAACGTAGGGACCTTCCCATTTAGAGAGAAGTTTTCCTGCAAAAAATCTTAAGCGAGAGTTGTATAGCAATACATAATCACCTACATTAAACTCATGCTTTTGTATCCTTTTGTCATGCCATCTTTTAACTTTTTCTTTAAATAACTTGGCATTTTCATAAGCCTGGGTTCTCCATTCATCAAGTGAGCTAATATCAAATAACCTCTTCTCACCGGCAAGTTTGAAATCATAGTTGAGCTCTTTAATAGCCCAATATGCCTTATGTTCTAGTTCGAGAGGTAAGTGACATGCTTTTCCATAAACCATTTTATACGGAGACATACCCATAGGATTCTTATATGCAGTTCAATAGGCCCATAATGCATCATCAAGTTTCTTGGACCAATTCTTTCTAGACCTATTAATAGTCTTTTGCAAAATTAATTTGAGCTCTCTATTACTCAATTCTACTTGACCACTAGACTCTGGGTGATATGGAGATGCAATTCTATGATTAACATCATATTTAGCAAGCATTTTACGGAAAGCACCATGAATAAAGTGTGAACCACCATCAGTCATTAAATATCTAGGGACTCCAAACCTCCAAAAAATAACTTCCTTAAGCATTTTAATAGAAGTGTTATGATCAGCACTACTAGTTGGAATAGCTTCTACCCACTTAGTAACGTAATCAACGGCAACTAAAATATGTGTATACCCATTAGAGGCAGGAAAAGGTCCCATATAATCAAAGCCCCAAACATCAAATGGTTCAATAACAAGTGAATAATTCATAGGCATTTCTTGACGTCTACTAATATTACCAATTCTTTGACATTAATCACAAGACAAAACAAACTTACGGGCATCCTTGAAGAGAGTAGGCCAATAAAAACCAGATTGCAATACCTTATGTGCAGTTCTTTCTCCAGCGTGGTGTCCTCCATAAGCTTCGAAGTGGCACTTGCGTAGGATCTGTTCCTGTTCATACTCAGGTACACAACGTCTAATAACACTATCTACTCCTTCTTTATAAAGATGTGGATCATCCCAAAAGTAATGTCTCAAATCATAAAAGAACTTTTTCTTTTGTTGGTATGTGAAGCTAGGTGGTATAAATTTAGCAACAATATAATTAGCATAATCATCATACCACGGAGTGCTATGAGAAGTGCTTATGACATTTAATTGTTCATCAGGAAAGCTATCATCAATAGGTAGTGGGTCATCAAGAACATTCTCTAACCTAGATAAGTTGTCTGCGACGGGGTTCTCAGCTCCTTTCCTATCAACAATATGCAAATCAAATTCTTGCAGCAAGAGAACCCATCTAATAAGTCTAGGTTTAGCATCTTTCTTTTCCATAAGATATTTAATAGCAGCATGATCGGTGTGAATAGTTACTTTAGAATCAACAATATAGGGTCTGAATTTATCACAAGCAAATACAACTGCTAAAAGTTCCTTTTCGGTAGTAGCATAATTTCTTTGAGCATTGTCTAGAGTCTTACTAGCATAATGGATAACATTTAACTTCTTATCAACTCTTTACCCTAGAACAGCACCTACAGCATAATCACTAGCATCACACATAATTTCAAAGGGTAAGTTCCAATCAGGTGGCTGAACAACAGGTGCAGATACTAAAGCTTTCTTAAGTATTTCAAATGCTTCTACACAATCATCATCAAAGAGAAATGGTACATCTTTTTGTAATAAATTAGTTAGAGGCCGAGAAATTTTTGAGAAGTCCTTAATCAACCTCCTATAAAATCCGGCGTGACCAAGGAAACTTCTTATACCTTTGATGTCCTTGGGACATGGCATCTTTTCATTAGCATCAACCTTGGCTTTATCAACTTCAATACCTCTTTCAGAAACTTTGTGCCCCAAGACAATACCTTCATTAACCATAAAGTGACACTTTTCCCAATTCAAAACAAGATTAGTTTCTTCACATATCTGCAAAACTCGATCAAGATTGCTCAAGCAATCATCAAAAGAGGATCCATAGACGGAAAAGTCGTCCATGAAAACCTCACAAATCTTTTCACAAAAGTCAGAGAATATAGCCATCATGCATCTTTGAAAGGTAGCAGGTGCATTACATAAACCAAAAGGCATATGTCTATAAGCAAAAGTACCAAAAGGGCATGTAAAAGTAGTCTTTGATTGATCTTTAGCCGACACAGGTATTTGAGAGAAACCAGAATAACCATCTAGAAAGCAATAATGTGTATGTTTGCATAACCTTTCTAGCATTTGATCAATAAAAGGTAAGGGGTAATGATCTTTCTTAGTAGCTTTATTTAATTTGCGGAAATCAATTACCATCCTATAACCTGTGATAATTCTTTGCGGAATCAATTCATCTTTATCATTAGGGACAACAGTAATACCTCCCTTCTTAGGGACACAATGGACAGGACTTACCCACTGACTATCAGCAACGGGATAAATTATACCTGCCTCCAGAAGCTTGAGTATTTCCTTTCTTACCACTTCTTTCATTTTAGGATTCAAGCGTCGTTGAGGATCACGAACTGGTTTGGCATCTGCTTCCAAATTTATTTTATGCTGACATAGAGTGGGACTAATGCCCTTAAGATCATCGAGAGTATATCCAATAGCTGCATGGTGCTTCTTCAGGGTTTTCAATAATCTTTCTTCTTCATGCTCTGAAAGGTTAGCACTAATAATAACAGGATATATTTTCTTTTCATCACGATAAGCATATTTAAGATTATCAGGCAACGGTTTAAGCTCAAACACGGGATCACCCTTGGGTGGAGGGGGATCCCCTAGGATTTCAACAGGCAAATTATGTTGTAGAATAGGTTCCTGTTTAAAGAATACTTCATCTATTTCCCTTCTTTCATTCATGAACATATCATTTCCATGATCTAGCAAATAGTGTTCCAAAGGATCACTAGGAGGTACGGCAATAGAAGCAAGACCAATAATTTCATCCTTACTAGGCAATTCTTCCTCACGATGTTGTTTACTAAATTTAGAGAAATTAAACTCATGGACCATATCATCCAAGCCAATTGTAACAACATTCTTTTCGCAGTCTATCTTAGCATTAACAGTATTCAAGAAGGGTCTACCAAATATAATGGGACAAAAGCTATCTTGTGGAGATCCAAGAACAAGAAAATCAGCAGGATATTTAGTTTTCCCACACAAGACTTCAACATCTCTAACAATTCCCACTGGTGAAATAGTATCTCTATTGGCAAGTTTAATTGTAACATCAATATCTTCTATCTCAGCAGGTGCAATTTCATGCTTAATTTCTTCATACAAGGTAAGAGGTATAACACTAGCACTAGCACCCATATCACATAAGCCATGATAACAATGATCTCCTATTTTAACAGAAATAACAGGCACGCCTACCACAGGTCTATGTTTATATCTATCACAGGGTTTAGCAATTTCACCAGAGAATTGAATGACATGCCCATCAATATTATCAGACAAGAGATCTTTAACAATAGCAATATTAGGTTCTACTTTGACTTGCTCAGGAGGTGTATAAGTTCTAATATTGCTTTTATGAACAACAGTTGAAGCCTTAGCATGATCCTTTACTCTAAAAGGGAAAGGTGGTTTCTCAACATAAGAGGGAGGAACAATAGGATCATTATAAGTGACAGTCTTTTCTTCAACTTTAAGAGGTGCAGCTACTTTTACTTCTATGGGAGGATGATATTTAAACCACTTCTCCTTAGGGAGATCAACATAAGTAGCAAAAGATTCACAGAAATAAGCTACTATCTCAGAGTCAAGTCCATATTTAGTGCTAAACTTACGAAAAATATCGGTATCCATAAAATATTTAACACAATCAAACTTAGGTGTCATACCTGACTCCTTACCTTCGTCGAGGTCCCAATCTTCAGAGTTGCGTTTAATTCTATCCAATAAATTCCATCTGAATTCAATAGTCTTCATCATAAAAGAGCCAGCACAAGAAGTATCGAGCATAGTGCGATTGTTATCAGAAAGCCGAACATAAAAATTCTGAAGAATTGTTTCTCTTGAGAGGTCATGATTGGGGCATGAATATAACATTGATTTAAGCCTCCCCCAAGCTTGAGCGATGCTTTCTCCTTCGCGAGGCCAAAAATTATATATATAATTGCGATCACGATGAACAAGATGCATAGGGTAATACTTTTGATGAAATTCCAATATCACTCTTTTATAGTTCCATGATCTCGTATCATCACATAGCCTATACCATGTCAATGCGTCTCCCTCCAAAGATAAAGGGAAAGCCTTCTTCTTAACAACATCATCGGGTATACCTGCAAGCTTAAATAGTCCACAAATATCATCCACATAGCGTAGATGCTTGTCAGGATGCTTTGTTCCATCTCCTGTAAAAGTATTAGCCAGCAGTTTTTCCATAATACCCGAAGTAAATTCAAAAGGAGTTTCATTTTCAATAGGTTCAGTAGGTTGAGGAGCAACTCTTTGCTCTACTGGACGGGTTGAAGATACCCGAACAAGCCCTCGAGATTCACTTTCCATAGTAACAAGTGACGAAAATTTCAGCACACTGTATAAATTTTTCCTTACCAAATTCCACTTACCAAAGGCGCTACACTCCCCGGCAACGGCGCCAGAAAAGAGTCTTGATGACCCACAAGTATAGGGGATCTATCGTAGTCCTTTCGGTAAGTAAGAGTATCGAACCCAACGAGGAGCAGAAGGAAATGATAAGCGGTTTTCAGCAAGGTATTCTCTGCAAGTACTGAAATAAGTGGTAACAGATAGTTTTGTGATAAGATAATTTGTAACGAGTAACAAGTAACAAAAGTAAATAAAGTGTAGCAAGGTGGCCCAATCCTTTTTGTAGCAAAGGACCAGCCTGGACAAATTCTTATATAAGGAAAAGTGCTCCCGATGACACATGGGAATATTGTCAAGCTAGTTTTGATCACGCTCATATGATTCGCGTTCGGTACTTTGATAATTTGATATGTGGGTGGACCGGTGCTTGGGTGCTGTTCTTACTTGAACAAGCATCCCACTTATGATTAACCTCTATTGCAAGCATCCGCAACTACAACAAAAGTATTAAGGTAAACCTAACCATAGCATGAAACATATGTATCCAAATCAGCCCCTTACGAAGCAACGGATAAACTAGGGTTCAAGCTTCTGTCACTCTAGCAACCCATCATCTACTTATTACTTCCCAATGCCTTCCTCTAGGCCCAAATAATGGTGAAGTGTTATGTAGTCGACATTCACATAACACCACTAGAGGTTAGACAACATACATCTTATCAAAATATCGAACGAATACCAAATTCACATGACTACTAATAGCAAGACTTCTCCCTTGTCCTCAGGAACAAACGTAACTACTCACAAAGCATATTCATGTTCATAATCAGAGGGGTAATAATATGCATAAAGGATCTGAACATATGATATTCCACCAAGTAAACCAACTAGCATCAACTACAAGGAGTAATCAACACTACTAGCAACCTACTAGCACCAATCCCGGACTTGGAGACAAGAATTGGATACAAGAGATGAACTAGGGTTTGGAGATGAGATGGTGCTGGTGAAGATGTTGATGGAGATTGCCCTCTCCCGATGAGAGGAGCGTTGGTGATGATGATGACGATGATTTCCCCCTCCCGGAGGGAAGTGTCCCCGGCAGAACAGCTCCGCCGGAGCCCTAGATTGGTTCCGCCAAAGTTCCGCCTCGTGGCGGCGGAGTCTCGTCCCGAAAGGTTGCTTATGATTTTTTTCTCATCGGAAGAGCTTATATAGGAGAAGATGGGCATCGGAGAGCCACCAGGGGGCCCACGAGGTAGGGGGACGCGCCCAGGGGGGAGGGGCGCGCCCCCCACCCTCGCGAGCAGGGTGTGGGCCCCCTGGCCTTCATCTTTGGCGACGATTTTTCTTTATTTATTTTAAGATATTCCGTGGAGTTCCAGGACTTTTGGAGTTGCGCATAATAGGTCTGCAATATTTGCTCCTTTTCCAGCCAGAATTCCAGCTGCTGGCATTCCCCCTCTTCATGGTAAACCTTGTAAAATAAGAGAGAATAGCCATAAGTATTGTGACATAACGTGAAATATCAGCCCATAATGCGATAAATATCGATATAAAAGCATGATGCAAAATGGACGTATCAATCACATAGATAGATCTTGCGTGATCGTAGATAATTTTTTTGAAATACTGTGTTCCCCAACACCAAGGAGCATTGCTGATGGTGTCCTGGATTAGGGGGTGCTAACCTAGTCGGCCATGCTACTCGGGTTGGGCCGATAAGTCCTCATTCATACTCAAGATGGACTCTGGAGGTAGTATGCTGGAGGCCGGATCAAAATTACCTCCACAGAAGACTTGCCGTATACTCCTAGATTTCTCATGCGGCCTTGCTCCTAGATACGAACCTTGTAACCCTAGATACCCTTCCGGGCGTATATTTAAGCCATGGGGTTTAGCCCGTAGAGGGGACATCAACACAATATCATTCACCTAGTCCTAGAGTTAGACATCTTACGATCTCGAGGTAGATCAACTCTATACTTGATACATCTCCATTAATATAAACAAGAGCAGGATGTAGGGTTTTACATCCACCAAGAGGGACCGAACCTGGGTAAAACACCATCTCTCTGTTCCCGTTACCATCCATCCGAGATCCACCGCTCGGGACCCCCTATCCCAAGGTCTGCCGGTCCGAACTCTCGAGGTCCACGTCGAACGGGCGCGGCCAGGAGGCTCTCACCCCGGTCAGCCCTGCGGACCGTCGCTTCTCTGTCCAAACCCCACTCCTAAATGAGGCTCTGGACCTAGTGCGATCCCTCGCCATTACAGAGGAATCACTTCCGAATTGTGCTCAGACCGGACTAGGGGCCGAGAGCGGGCAATTTTACGTCCCACCCACCACCCACTTCATAGCCACTGTCGAAGATCTAACCGACATGATGGACTACGCCTCTGAAGACATCGACGACATGGACGACGATGCCGGAGACGAACAAGGCCAAAACCCTCTGTTCACCGGTTGTTGGACCGCCACTTCTACATACGACGTGTACATGGTGGACACACCCAAAGAGGATGACGATGACAACTGGAAGGATCCGGATGAGGACAAGCCTGCTGAAGCACCTCAGCGTCGGTGTCAGTGGTGCCGCTCAAAATCGCGTCGCGACAAAGACCGCAACACCGGCACCGGAGACAATAACACTCAGGAGAATGCCGAAGAACCTGAAGCCCCTATCGAGCCAACATCCAAACAGGACGATTGGGAGGATGGGCAAGTTAACCCTGAAGATCCCGCCGGGAATGAGGGCTCGAAGAATAGTAACTACCTACTGATCTCCGAAGAGGATGTGAGCCTCGGTGACGAAGATTTCATCGTGCCGAAGGAACCCCTCGAACAAGAGAGCTTTAAGCGCCGGCTAATCGCCACTGCAAGAAGCCTGAAAAAGAAGCAGCAACAGCTTCAAGGTGGTCAGGATTTACTCAATGACAGATGGACTAATGTCCTGGCAGCCGAGGAATACGGCCTCGAACGCCCAACTAAGAGTTACCCGAAGCGCAAGCTACTACCACAATTTGACGACGAGGCCCTTGAGCCAATACCGCCAAAGCGTAAAACTGGTGATGAGCCCGACCGACCACCACGTGGACGGGACAGACCGGCTACTTACGCCGAACTCCAGCCCGCGCCACCCCGCCGTCGAGGCAAGGAGGCAACGGCCCCGGGCTATACCTACGACCTACGCAAGGACATGGACAATAGAGACGGTCAGACAAGATCAATCTATGGATCAAGGGGGCGTGCCCCAACGCGAGAAGATGGCCATCAGGCCTGGCGTGACAAGCACAACCTCACCCGGGCCGAAAACCGCATAAGACCTTCATCCGAACTGCGACGCGACCTCGCCCAGTACAGAGGCGCCGCACACCCCTTATGCTTCACTGATGAAGTAATGGAACATCAGTTCCCAGAAGGGTTTAAACCCATGAATATTGAATCATACGATGGAACGACGGACCCCGTAGTATGGATTGAAGATTTTCTTCTCCACATTCATATGGCCCGTGGTGATGACCTACACGCAATCAAGTACCTGCCCCTAAAACTCAAGGGGCTAGCACGACACTGGCTGAACAGCCTCCCAGAAAACTCTATTGGTAACTGGGAAGACTTGGAGGATGCTTCCAGAGACAACTTCCAAGGTACCTATGTTCGGCCCCCAGACGCCGATGAACTTAGTCACATAGTCCAGCAACCCGGAGAATCAGCCCAGAAGCTCTGAACCAGGTTCTTAATTAAAAAGAACTAGATTATGGATTGTCCAGATGCTGAAGCCGTCGTAGCCTTTAAACACAGCGTCCGAGATGAGTGGCTCGCCCGACACCTCGGCCAAGAAAAGCCGAAGTCCATGGCAGCCCTTACCGCACTTATGACCCGCTGATTGCTCCCTGACTATAACGCCAGAAAGCTCTCGTCTGCTAGGACTACATCGGTATTTCCCCAAAGAGGAAGGGATGATGTAGCACAGCGAAGGTAGGTATTTCCCTCAGTGATGAAACCAAGGTTATCGAACCAGTAGGAGAACCAAGCAACACAATGTAAATAGCACCTGCACACAAATAACAACACCTCGCAACCCGACGTGTTAAAGGGGTTGTCAATCCCTTTCGGGTAACGATGCCAGAAATTCATAATTGATTGAAATAATAGATCGCAAATAAAATAAACTGCAGCAAAGTATTTTTGTATTTTTGGTTTAATAGATCTGAATAAAAATGCAAAGGAAAAGTAGATGGCAAGCAAATATATGAGAAATAAGACCCGGGGCCGTAGGTTTCACTAGTGGCTTCTCTCAAGAAAAATAGCAAACGGTCGGTAAACAAATTACTGTTGGGAAATTGATAGAACTTCAAATAATTACGACGATATCCAGGCAATGATCATTACATATGAATCACGTTCAAGATTAGTAGACCGACTCCTGCCTGCATCTACTACTATTACTCCACACATCGACCGCTATCTAGCATGCATCTAGTGTATTAAGTTCATGGGAAAACGGAGTAATGCAATAAGAGCGATGACATGATGTAGACAAGATCCGTTTATCTATTGCGTAGATATAGATCCCATCTTTTTTTCCTTAGTAGCAACGATACATACGTGTTGTTTCCCTTTCTATCATTGGGATCAAGCACCGTAAGATCGAACCCACTACCGGGCACTGCTTCCCATTGCAAGATAAATAGATCAAGTTGGCCAAACAAAACCCAAATATCAGAGAAGAAGTACGAGGCTATAAGAGATCAAAGAAACTCAAATAACTTTCATGGATACAAAAAGATATAACTGATCATAAACTCGAAGTTCATCAGATCCCAACAAACACACCGCAAAAAGAGTTACATCATATGGATCTCCAAGGGACCATTGTATTGAGAATTCAGCGAGAGTGAGAAAGCCATCTAGCTACTAACTACGGACCTGAAGGTCTACAAAGAGCTACTCACGCATCATCGGAGAGGCACCAATGGAGGTGGTGAACCCCATACGAGATGGTGTCTAGATTGGATCTGGTGGTTCTGGACTCTACAGCGGCTGGATGAATATTTCGTCAATGCTTCTAGGGTTTCTGGAATATTAGGGTATTTATAGAGCAAAGAGGCGGTCCGTGGGGCACCCGAGGTGGCTACAACCCACCAGGGCGCGCCTGGGCCTGCTAGCGCGCCCTGGTGGGTTGTCCCCTCCTCGGGACTCCACCCAGGTGCAACCCGGGCCCAACTTCTTCCTTTTGGTCCATAAAAAATCATCATAAAGTTTCGTGGCATTTGGACTTGGTCTGTTATTGATTTCCTGCGATGTAAAAAACATGCAGAAAACAACAACTGGTACTTGGCACTATGTCAATAGGTTAGTACCAAGAAATGATACTAAATGACTATAAAATGATCATAAAACATCCAAGCTTGATAATAAAACAGCATGGAACAATCAAAAATTATAGATACGTTGGAGACGTATCACCCGCTTTTGTGCGGGAGAAGATAGCTGGCTAGCTCGTAGAAGCAATAGCACCAGCGACCCTGGCACCTCCGAAGCCAGGGACGGCAATGGCGAGCCATGACGCAACATGCACAAGCGTCGAAACAATAACGAAGGTACCAAAGACACGATGGTCAACGCCGGATTCAGTGGCTCCAAATCCGGTGAACGGAAGAGGCCATTCAAATGAAACAGAGATGGTCCATCTAGCTTGGACAGAATACTCGATCGGCCTTGCCAGATTCATGGCACCCTCGATAAACCTACCAATCATACCAACAGAAACTGTTGGGTCTTTAAACAGGTCAGCAAGCTCAACGCCGAACACAAAGATGATGAAGAGTCTGGCCCATCGAACACAGGGGGACAGAAGCAATTTCCCCCCGAGGTCAAAATGGTGAACATGATCTACGTCACTCATATCCCTAAGTGGGAGCGCAAGCGTGCGCTAAGGGACGTCTACGCCATAGAGCCAGTCGCCCCAAAGTTTAATCCGCGGTCGGCCTGTTCGATCACCTTTGATCGCAGAGACCATCCGACCAGTATCCGTCATGGAGGTTCGAATGCATTGGTCCTCGATCCAATTATTGACGGATTCCAGCACACGCGAGTCCTTATGGACGGCGGCAGCAGTGTCAATCTGCTTTATCAGGACACCGTCTGTAAAATGGGCATTGATCCATCAAGAATCAAGCCCACTAAAACCACCTTTAAAGGGGTAATACCCGGCGTAGAGGCCTGTTGCACAGGATCCATAACGCTGGAAGTCGTCATCGGCTCACCAGATAATTTCTGGAGCGAAGACCTGATCTTCGACATCATCCCGTTCCCTAGTGGCTATCACGCACTACTCGGACAAACCACTTTCGCCTGCTTCAATGCAGCCCCGCACTATGCTTATCTAAAGCTCAAGATGCCTGGACCACGTGGCATTATAATAGTCAATGGAAACATGGAGCGCTCCCTCCGTACAGAGGAGTATACTGCGGCCCTCGCAGCCGAAGTACAGGGTGGCCTTGTTAAGCCAAATACTACACCGGCAGGCAAGCCTCCGGACACGGTTAAACGAGTCCGGTCTACCATGCAGAACGACAGTCCGGCTTATCCAGAGCTAGATTAGCAATTCGGCCTCCGTTAATGCCCCACCCTGATAGCGGCATACGTACCGTGCGTACATAACTACGCATTCAAAATACCATGGGCAAGGACGGAGGCATGCTGAACATAAGGTCCACGGTATGACTCGATCCTATCTGGACCTCCATATTGTTCCACCTTTTTCTTCTTATTATTTTTTCAGGTTCTTTACAGCCCGCATCAAATTCTGGTGGTAACAAGGGCTCCCTTCTAGGCCCCTTATGCATACTCAATTGTTGATCCTCTCAAAAGGATCATACACCAAGGTGACAAGCGGCGCAGACGTGTGGCAGAGTGTCCAAAGGATCTTCAAGATCATCTTTTTAATTTTAGGACCTGTATACAACTTTCCCTTGTCTTCGCATGTAAAATAGCCTTGATGCTTATTGCATCTTCTGTAAAAATATGTTTTGACGTACCAATCAGACTATAATGGAAGTAGTTTCGCCCAACCCTATTTGGTCTTGGCTTATTTTTAATCTGTTTTCCACTTCACGTCCAAATTGGCATATACACCTTGGTACGACCTAAATCTCCAGGGGCTCTATTCAAGCCATATACATGTCTTCAACAATAAAAAGTCCGAACACTCTCAGAGTACACTTTGGCATCCCGAATACTGCATTATATGCATCAGCTCTGAATCACGTCTTTGGTCAATAGTTGGGTTGCCCGGCTCCTGTGCTTGCTGCCTTACGTTCCGTTTTCAGCTAAGGTAGTAAAGGGAGAACTACTGCGATTGTGTTTCCGGCTGGCCCGATCAAGCACCTCGGTAGAGAAAGCCGAAAACTGACTGTCGTGATGCGGCGAGAGCTGCTCAGCAATTCGGCGACTTCCAAATCTCTAGCGATTTCTTCCATATTACACAAAGGACTGGCTTTTCCTAGTCACGCTCCTAAGACATCCTGGCTCGGATAGCTGCATGCGCACCAGGGGCTCTCTTACAGTCCCATTGTCATGCTCCTATGGCTAAGTGAGAGTAATAAAGCCGCATAGTCCGATTGCCTGGTTCGCCACACTAACACCTCCTTCACGGACCAAGACGTTGGGTCATGTGTGTCTATGTGCTATCCCGAACACCACTGTAGTATATACGTGGGGGTTTGATGTTGCTTGAAGCTACGTCGGTATTTCCCCAAAGAGGAAGGGATGATGCAGCACAGCGGCGGTAGGTATTTCCGTTAGATATGAAACCAAGGTTATCGAACTAGTAGGAGAACCAAGAAACACAACATAAAAAACCCCTGCACACAAATAACAACACCTCGCAACCTGACGTGTTAAAGGGGTTGTCAATCCCTTTCGGGTAACGGCGCCAGAAACGGCGTGTGGACGAGAGAAAGTTGTAATAGATTGAATAAATAGATCGCAAATAAAATAAAGTGCAGCAAGGTGTTTTTGTATTTTTGGTTTTGTAGATCTGAATAAAAGTGCAAAGGAAAAGTAGATCGCAAGGCAAATATATGAGAAAGAAGACCCGGGGGCCGTAGGTTTCACTAGTGGCTTCTCTCGAGAAAAATAGCAAATGGTGGGTAAACAAATTACTGTTGGGCAATTGATAGAACTTCAAATAATTATGACGATATCCAGACAATGATCATTACATAGGCAACATGTCCAAGATTAGTAGACCGACTCCTACCTGCATCTACTACTATTACTCCACCCATCGACAGCTATCCAGCATGCATCTAGTGTATTAAGTTCATGGAAAACGGAGTAATGCAATAAGAACGATGACATGATGTAGACAAGATTCGTTTACCTATAGCGTAGATATAGATCCCATCTTTTTATCCTTAGTAGCAACGATACATACGTGTCATTTCCCTTTCTGTCACTGGGATCAAGCACCGCAAGATCGAAACCACTACCGGGCACCTCTTCCCATTGCAGGATAAATAGATCAAGTTGGCCAAACAAAACCCAAATATCGGAGAAGAAATACGAGGCTGTAAGAGATCATGCATATAAGAGATCACAAAAACTCAAATAACTTTCATGGATTGTCGGTGTACAAAAAGAGGGGTACACCTTTTAACTGTGCACGGGCAGTCTGAGCCACAGGCGCCGCCACGCTAAAGCAAGGCAAGGAAGGTAAGCCAAGGTAAGGACGAAGCCCGAAAGGAGCAGAGCGACGCCAAGACCAAGACCACAAAGAGCGAAGGGGACGAAGAAGACTGCCCCGGCAAGATCCTTGCCAGGGGGCGCTATCGGGGGCTTTGAGTACTTGTACGTTGCAATCGACAAGTTCACAAAGTGGCCGGAAGTGGAAGCAGTGAGGAAGGTCACAGCTCAGTCAGCCGTCAAGTTCTTCAAGGGACTAGTGTGTCGTTTTGGCGTGCCCAACAGGGTTATCACCGACAACGGCACGCAGTTCACAAGCCACACCTTCATGCAATATACCCGAGACCTCGGCAGCAAGGTCTATTTCGCTTTCGTTGCTCACCCACGGAGCAATGGTCAAGCAGAGAGGGCAAATGCTGAAGTACTGCGAGGCTTAAGGACCAAGACCTTTGACAGGCTGCACAAGAGTGGAAGGCGCTGGATTGATGAGTTGCCGGCGGTTCTCTGGTCGATCAGGACGACGCCAAATCGAGCCACCGCCGGACACCTTTGCCCTGTATACGGGCGAAGCAGTTCTCCCCACTGAACTCATACACGGGTCACCTCGAGTGCTCGCTTATGACGAGCTCGAGCAAGAGCGACTGCGGCAAGATGACGCAGTGCTCCTTGAGGAAGATCGTCTTCGGGCGGCTGTGAGAGCAGCATGCTACCAGCAAGCCTTGCGCCGCTACCATAGCCACAAGGTTCATGCCCGAAGCCTTGAGGAAGGCGACCTTGTTCTTCGGCGCGTTCAATCGGCCAAGAATTCCAACAAGTTGACGCCAAAGTGGGAAGACCCTTACCGGGTAACACGAGTCACCAGGCCCGGCGCAGTCCGCCTGGAGACCGAAGATGTCGTCCCAGTGAGTAACTCCTGGAACATTGAGCATCTTTGCAAGTTTTACCCGTGAGGCGCGGCTTGCCGGGCCTCCCCGGCAAGCCACCTTTTGTACAAGCATTGCCGATGATGCATGTAACCCTTTGTACAAAGCCAGGCGCAGACCCTGAGCGTAAATAAATGAAGCGCTGGCGCCCTAAGTTATAGCATGCATGCTAGGTCAAGTCTCATCCCTGGTTAGGGTTGATAGTGCTTGGCGGCAACTAACCCCTAGCTTAGAGGTCGAGTGTGCATTTTTGTGCCGTTCTTTTGTCTCCTTTGGTTCGCAGGACTCACAGATATCCTTGCCAGATCACTCGAGGACGAAGGAAGAAAAAGAGGGGGACCCCGGCAAGCCAGTATTGCCGGAGGCCGCGAGTACGAAGATTCACCCACGACAATCCAGAGTTGCCGGGGGCTGCAGCTTCAGATAAGTACTTCATTTCTTATCATGCATTCCCTTATGGACTGAGGTATGTGAAACTTCGTTGTTCCCCAAGCTGCCGTGCTCCCAAAAAAAACTCTAGGCTCTAGGGCTCATTCCTGGGGCCAGGTTTGGTCGTAGTCGCGGCAGCAAAAGGATGAAACGAGGAGCATGAACCCGCCTCATCCCTGCCTCCGCTAAAAGCATGAGGAAGGTCGAGTGAAGTGGGAAGACGGCAGGGCCTGTTGCCGGGCAAGGAAATGTTTATCTTAGAGATATCAAGGATTTATTCCTTGTCGTGGGTTCTACCCACAAACATAGGACCCGGCAAGCATCCCTTTTCATTAAAAACATTCCACTCAGGGACAGTCCATAGAGAATGAAAAACATGAATGATGGGATTACAAGTTTCTAAGTTCAGCCTAGGCCCGAAGGCTTACAAACTAAAAAGAGATAAGGTGCCCGTAACCCCTCTCTTGCCCCTCTCTTCAGGAGGCAGGTCAAGGAGGCGAAAAGGGCAAAAGAAGCGCCTAGACGAGCTACGGGTGGCAGAAGACACCAAGGGAACATCTTGGTGGCCGTCCGAAGGCTGGATGGTGATGGTGGCGCTGGAAGCAGAGCTCGAAGACGAGGCGGCAGGACGTCAGCACGCGTCGAAGACATCGGTGCCCACGTGCTCTGATTTGGCGGCCTTGCCGCCCGCCCTCTTCCTCTTCCGCAGCCTCCCAACGCCAGCCGCCCAAGGAGACGACCCCGAGAAGTTCAGGAAGCCGGCGACACGGATGATGGGATCGCCGGTGCCGCACGGAGCGGCGCCGACACCTAGTCGGACCCGTCATCCTGCCGCCTGCTACCCTCGTCGTCGCTGCCGCTGTCCTCCTCGCCACTCCCGCCCGAGGAGGAGCCTTCGCTATCAGAAGAGCTCTCCACGCAGCACCTTGCCCGAGTCCCGAAGCACCCGAAGACCTTGACGGAGAGGAGGCCGCCCTCCATCAGCTTGAAATGGAGAGTGAGCCCCGCCGTCAAACGGTGGATGTGAGCGAACGTCTTCCACCCTCGACCAAGATACATTACTTGAGGGGCTGGAAAGTTGACGCGAACTCGCGTACCGCTGATCCAACAGCCCCTCATGTGCAGCCGCAGTGACTCCGGCGGATCCCGCTCCATCTCGCTCGCGAAGGGAGTCGGGAGACGAAGGCGACGACGAGGCGGCCGACACAGCCTGACGAAAAACTCGCAAGGGTCATCCCCAACATGGCCCTCCGTGGGGGGAGGAACCGCTGGCGGAGGCGGGACCAGCGCGCCGCCCCGTTCTCCTCTTCCCTGAGCGCCTCGACCTCGTCCACGGCCTCGCCCGCGGCCTCGCCCCCTCCCCCTTCCCCTCGCGGCTGGCTCTGCCACCACAAGTGAAGGAGAAGGAAGGATGCGTTGCCGAGCAGCGACCCTCGCTGCCACCGTTGAAGAGCCAGGATTCCCTCTCTCCATGGCAGATGGGGGGAGGGGGAGCGGAAGCTGAAGGAAAGAGAAGATGGAAGAGTGCGGAACGCCGTTCCCCCCTTCTCTTTATAAAAGAACGGGGTGGGGGCACGACCGTCCCGCTCAACCAATCAAGACACATAAGGCGCAGGGAATTGCGACCGATCCGCTGCCCCGGCCCGCGACGGCCCGGTTTCCCGCCTTCACCATTCGCCACCCCGAGCGCATGAGAGCCACGTGGCAGGCATGCAGGACCGAGGCGACGGGTGAGGCGACCTCTCCCCACCCCGTGATCGTGGGAGTGGACGCCTAGAAGACCACGCCCCGGCCCCATTTAGTAAATGGGTCGCACCTCCGCGCCTCCCTCCGTTTATGGGGAAGGCACGAACCGCCCCCTTTTATCACGACGTGACGCATGCGTGCAGAGCTCAGCCCCACGCATGCTGCCCACGTCACGCACGCCTCCCCACGCCGAGCCACGCGCGGGAGGCATGAGAAGCACAACGCATGAAAAGACTTACCGCGGTAAGAACCACCCTGCCTGCCCGCGCACCGTCTTTGGGCCTAGCCCAACGGCGCGATTGCGCTTACGTGTGGCCCAGGCCCGGGGGCTCCTGTCGGTGTACAAAAGAGGGTACACCTTTTAACTGCGTGCAGGCAGTCGAGCCACAGCGCCGCCACGCTAAAGCCAGGCAAGGAAGGTAAGCCAAGGTAAGGCCGAAGCCCGAAAGGAGCAGAGCGACTCCAAGACCAAGACCACAAAGAGCAAAGGGGACAAAGCAGACTCCCCCGGCAAGATCCTTGTCGGGGGGCGGTTTTGGCAAACCCGGCAAGGCCCTTGCCGGGGCGGCTCGCCCCACGCCCACGGAGCGGATCACCTTTGAGTCCACTGCCCCCCCCCCCATGGGGCAAAGGATTCGGGAGGCATCCCCGTGGAGGCATGCAGATCTTTGTGAAGACATTCAAAGATCAGATACATACTATCGAACATGACGACCCTTGGTGGGATCTCGGCCAAGGAGGACCACGAGGCCCCCGGCAAGAGCCTTGCCGGGGATGACAACAAGCGCCGCGGCAAGACCGTTGCCGGGGCTGCGGCAAGGCCCCTGCCAAGGACACCCGTAGGGCCACCATCGGGCCCGGGCCAGTCGAGCCTCCACCATGCAGCTGCCGACCCAACCAGTTGGGCAGGCACTTGCGTGGCGGCAAGCGAACCTTCGTGGAGACCCACCACAGCGCCACCTCAGCTGCCTGCCTGCCTGCATGGCACCATAGGCACCGCTGGCTGGGGCGCGTGTCAACGCGAAAGGAAGCGGCAGCAGAAGAGACTGGGCTCTCCCCCGTCCCCGGTAAAGCAAGGACACCTAAGCAAGACGCATTTATGGCGCCTTGTCATGTAATGCGAGGGATAAACTCGATGATCAGATTACCCCCACCTCCTCATGACGCCACTGTGGCAACCCCTTTCCCTATAAAAGGAGGCCCAAGGCGACCAGGAGGGGGATTCGGCTTTTTGGAGCTCCTCACGCCCCATAGCTAGCTCAAGAACGCAAATAAGCTAACCACCAGAGCAGGAGTAGGGTTTTACGCATCTCGCGGCCCGAACCTGGATAAAGAACCCGTGTGCTATCTGTTTGATCTGCTCTTCTCACGACCTCGCGCCCCGCAACCGTAGTAGGGATTCTTGTGATCCCATAGGTGTCGCCTCCGCACCGACAAGGATACAAAAAGATATAACTGATCATAAACTCAAATTTCATCAGATCCCAACAAACACACCGCAAAAAGAGTTACATCATATGGATCTCCAAGAGACTATTGTATTGAGAATTCAGCGAGAGAGAGAAAGCCATCTAGCTACTAACTACGAACCCGAAGGTCTACAAAGAACTACTCACGCATCATCGGAGAGGCACCAATGGAGGTGGTGAACCCCATCCGAGATGGTGTCCAGATTGGATCTGGTGGTTCTGGACTCTACAGCGGCTGGATGAATACTTCGTCGATGCTTCTAGGGTTTCTGGAATATTGGGGTATTTATAAAGCAAAGAGGCGGTCCGGGGGGCACCCGAGGTGGGCACAACCCACCAGGGCGCGCCTGGGCCTCCTGGCGCGCCCTGGTGGGTTGTCCCCTCCTCAGACTCCCCCCAGGTGCTACCAGGGCCCAACTTCTTCCTTTTGGTTGATACATCTCCAACGTATCTATAATTTATGAAGTAGTCATGCTGTTATTTCATCATTCTTGGGTGTTTTACAATCATTTTGTAGCAACTTTATATCATTTTTTGGGACTAACCTATCGACCCAGTGCCCAGTGTGAGTTGCTGTTTTTTGCTTGTTTTTTACATCGAATGAAATCAATATCAAACGCAGTCCAAACACCGCGAAACCTTTTTTGAGATTTTTTTGGACCAGAAGGAACCCATTGGGCCAGAGCAGCACCTGGGGGTGCCCTGAGGGGGCACAACCCACTAGGGTGCGCCAGGGCCCCTGGCACGCCCAGGTGGGTTGTGCCCACCTCGGTGGCCTCCCGCACCCCCTCTTTGCACTATAAATTCGCAAATATTCCGAAACCCATCGGGGTTACCCTAGATCTGAAGTTCCGCCGTCGCTGGCCTCTATAGCCACCAAAAACCAATCTAGACCCCATTCCGGCACCCTGCCCGAGGGGGGAATCATCTCCGGTGGCCATCTTCATCATCCCGGCGGCCACCATGATGAGGAGGGAGTAGTCCACCCTCGGGGCCGAGGGTTTGTACTAGTAGCTATGTGTTTAATCTCTCTCTCTCTCTCGTGATCTATATCATGGGCTTTGTTAATATAGTCGGATCATATGATGTTTCTACCCTCTATACTCTTGTTATGATGAATTGAATCTTTACCCTTTGAAGTTTTGTCTTGTTGGATTGAATATTCAGAGATGAGAACACATGATATATGTCTTGCAATATGAATACTTGAGGTGACAATTGGGGTATCTTATCGATTCACTTGATATATGTTATGGCATTCAACTCACGGATTCCCGCGGTGACATTGGGGTAATCTGTGCATAGGGGTTGATGCACATTTTTCTCCGGTAGAAACTTTGGGGTCTCCTTGTAGTTCTTTGTGTGGATTGAGTATTATGAATATGAATATGCTTTGGTGTTATCTTAGTATGTACTCTTGATTATATCGAACGGAAAGAATAGCTTGCGTTATTCTAGTACGAACTCTAGGATAGATTGATCGGAAAGAATAGGTTTGAGGTGGCTTCGTACCCTACAAATAATTCCTATCTTTTGTTCTCCGCTAATAGGAACTCGGGAGTGATTCTTTGCTGCACTTTGAGGGATATTCATATGATCCAACTATGTTAGCATTGTTGAGAAAATGCACTAGCGAAAGTATGGACCCTAGGCCTCCTTTTTAAGCATTACAATACCATTTTTGTGCCCGTTTACTATTTGCTACCTTGCTGGTTTTATTTATTCAGGTTATAAAAATATATTTCTACCACCCATATTACACTTTTATCACCATCTTTTCGCCGAACTAGTGCACCTATACAATTTGCCATTGTATTGGGTGTGTTGGGGACACAAGAGATTTCTTGTATTTGGTTGCAGGGTCGTTTGACAGAGACCATCTTCATCCTACACCTCTCACGGATCGATAAACCTTAGGTCATCCACTTGAGGGAAAATTGCTACTGTCCTACAAAACTCTGCGCTTGGAGGCCCAACACGTGTCTACAAGAATAAAGTTGCGTAGTAGACATCAAGCTCTTTTCTGGCGTCGTTGCTGGGGAGGTGAGTGCTTGAAGGTATATCTTTAGATCTTGCAATTGGATCTCTTAGTTTCTTGTTTTATCAGTAGTTTTGTTTACAAAAAGAAAACTACCAAAAAATGGAATTGAGGTTGCATCATATTATTGATCATCTTTATAATATCTTTCTTGAAAATGATGGATCGGAAAATTGTGCTCAATTGTTAGAAGAAGAAGTCAATAAAATGCTTGGCACAAAATATTTGAATGATGAGCATGATTGCAATGTTGTTAGCATGAATTCTTTGAATATCCTAAATGCTAATGATGATTGCACAAGTCATGACAATAATGTTTCTTATAAGCATGTCAATTTTTGTGGAGTGCATAAAGTTTGTGAAGACGTGCCTTATAGGGAAGATAGATTTTGCAAGAAGCATAAACATGATGAAACCAATTCTTTGCTCAAAGAGATAGATGAATTTGCTACAAAATCATGCTCTCTTTGTCCTATTACTTGTGAACTTTGCAATAAAGTTGGTCACCTTAATTTCCAATGCATGCTTTTTCATGATCGAGTTGTGTCCAAATATTGCGATAACTTGATCACCCTTGAACTTTATAACGAGCTTTGTCTATTTTTGGGGAGTGAAGAGTTGACACATAAAAATAGTTGGTTTGAAGTATTCATTCTCACGGACGACGTTGAAACTACACTAAAAAATATATGTATGTTTTGCATGGTAAACTGCAATGAGAATGCTTATATTGCCAACTATAGAAAGATGGGAAAACCAATAGAATATAAAAGTAATACTAATGAAAGGGTAAAGATTTCTACTTTCCCTCCTATTGTCTCTCATGATGAAACAGGTAACGAGGAGGAGCTTCCTATCTAATCAATCTCTTCAACAAGAAGCTTGAAAAACTTAATTAAACCCACACATGATGTGGTGAAGAAGAAAAAAAGAAAAAGAAAGAATAGAGGTAAAAAGGTATCTCTCCCAAATAGTGTTGCTCCTATTATTGTTGTGCCTCATGAAAATGAATCAAAAATAATTGTGGAAGATGATGAACCTGATGATGATATTGCTTCTATGTATTATGGCACAATGTCCGAGAGCATTATTGATGATGATTTTGTTATGCCTATTGCTTGTTGTGATTATTATTATTGGGAAGATAATGATACTTCTTATCGTCTTGGAAATCTTTTTAGCACCAACTTGGGAAATTATGATGATAGCAATTGTTATACCGTTGGTGCTATTCATACTATTAATGATGAGAGTGATCATGCTTATGATACGCAAAACCACAAGCTTGGGGATGCTATGTTTGATGAGAATGACATTTTTGAGAATTTATTTGCTGCAATTAATGTTTGTCCCAAGCTTGGGGAGGCTATGCTTAATGAAGATGATCTTTTTAGTCCCCTTACTTTGAATGATCAAATTTGCTATGATGATTGCGTGCCTCCTACTTATGATGATTATTGTGATAATACTTATGTTATAAAAAGTAGTGATAATTATTGTCATGATTTTGATTATCCCTTTGCTGAACATTACTCTTTTAATGTGGGAACAATTTATAGTATTCGAGCTTCCTATGATACTCCCACTATTAATTATGAATGAGGATAGAATTGTTTATATGGAGATTTTCTATGCTTGTGGATCATGAAAAGAATGTTTTATGTGATGGTTATATTGATGAATCCATTCATAATGCTACTGAAAATTATTATGAGAGGGTAACTTATGCTTCATGATGCTCTTGTTATGTTTCAAGTCTTATCTTTTATGCGAGCATCATTGAAATCATCATGCCTAGCTCGAAAGGCATTAAAGAAAAGCGCTTGTTGGGAGACAAACCAACACTTTTACCTACTGTTTTTTTGTGTTCACGTGATTAAGCTACTGCAGTAATCAAGTTTTATTGCTTTTGTTTCAATAAAGTGCCAAGTAAAGCCTTCGGGATCATGTCGGGTGATAGTTAATTTGACCCTGCTGAAAAACAGAAACTTTTGCACTCACAAAAATAAGTCTCATTTTTAAGAGAAGAGTGATTTTGAGTTGATTATTTTTGAAGGAGTTTAATATACAAATTTCTCACGTGGTCCAATTTTTTTCATAATTTTTGGAGTAGCAGAAGTATGGTAGTTATCCAGATCATTACAAATTGTCCTGTTTTTGACAGATTCTGTTTTCAATGCATAGTTTGCTTGTTTTCTAGTTTCTATGGCTTATATTGCTCAATATAAATTGTAGAAATGATATTCTAAAGTAGGCATTGTGTGGAAACAATTATGAATGTTGTCTTTGACAGTACCAAAGTGAAATGGTTTCCTATTTATCATACTAACCTATCTCACGAAGTTCCGTTAAGTTTTGTGTGATTGAAGTTTTCAAGTTTTGGGTGAGATGTCGATATGAGGAGAATAAGGAGTGACAAGAAACTAAGCTTGGGGATTCCCAAGGCACCCCAAGTAAATACTCAAGGAAGATCCAAGCAACTAAGCTTGAGGATGCCCCGGAAGGCATCCCCTCTTTCGTCTCCAACATTATCGGTAACCTCACTTGGAGCTATGTTTTCATTCTTCACATGATATGTGTTTTGCTTGGAGCATCAATTTATTTTGTTAGGATTTGCTTGATGTTACTTATAATAAATTTTTGCATCTTTCATTTCAATAAAAATGTCAAGGATAGCCCTCACCATGCTTATTTTGCAAGTATACTTGTTGCTGTTTCAAAACAGAAAGTTTACCGCTGTTGCAACAATTCCCTAGAAAAGTCAGAGTGTGATAAAATATTGAAACTTTTTGCAAATTAAGCTCTAATAAATTCTCTACAGTTTGGTAGATTCTCATAATTTTTGGAGTTAGGAAAGTATGATGAATCTTGCATTCTTTACAGACTATACTAGTTTGGCAGATTGCTGTTATGTTTGCATATGTTTGCTTGTTTAATGATTCTATTTGAGGATAGATATATTAAATATGCAGAGGCATTTAGTATGAAATGTTGAATAATAATTTTAGTGATTTGCTACATTAGAGAATGATAAGGTTTATGCATTGGTTTATACTAACTTATCTCATGAGTTCTTGTTGAGTTTTGTGTGATGAAGTTTTTAAGATTTAGAGAAACTGTGATATAAAAGGAATTAAGGAGACACAAAAGCTCAAGCTTGGGGATGCCCAAGGCACCCCAAGATAATATTGTTGGAGAACACAGTATTTCAAAAAAAAATTACCTATGATCACGCAAGATCTATCTATGTGATGCATAGCAACGAGCGGGGAGAGTGTGTCCACGCACCCTCGTAGACCGAAAGCAGAAGCGTGGACAAACTCTTATATAAGGAAAAGCGCTCCCGAGGACACATGGGAATTATCGTCAAGCTAGTTTTCATCACGTTCATATGATTCGCGTTCGGTACTTTCATAATTTGAAATGCGGGTGGACCGGTGCTTGGGTGTTGTCCTTACTTAGACAGGCATCCCACTTATGATTAACCCCTATTGCAAGCATCCGCAACTACAAAAGAAGTATTAAGGTAAACCTAACCATAGCATGAAACATATGGATCCAAATCATCCCCTTACGAAGCAATGCATAAACTAGGGTTTAAGCTTCTGTCACTCTAGCAACCCATCATCTACTTATTACTTCCCAATGCCTTCCTCTAGGCCCAAATAATGGCGAAGTGTCATGTAGTCAACGTTCACATAACACCACTAGAGGAGAGACAACATACATCTCATCAAAATATCGAACGAATACCAAATTCACATGACTTCTAATAGCAAGACTTCTCCCATGTCCTCAGGAACAAACGTAACTACTCACAAAAGCATATTCATGTTCATAATCAGAGGAGTATTAATATGCATATAGGATCTGAACATATGATCTTCCACCAAATAAACCAACTAGCATCAACTACAAGGAGTAATCAACACTACTAGCAACCCACAAGTACCAATCCCGGACATAGAGACAAGAATTGGATACAAGAGATGAACTAGGGTTTGAGAGGAGATGGTGCTGGTGAAGATGTTGATGGAGATTGCCCTCTCCCGATGAGAGGAGCATTGGTGATGACGATGGCGATGATTTCCCCCTCCCGGAGGGAAGTGTCTCCGGCAGAATAGCTCTGTCGGAGCCCTAGATTGGTTCCGCCAAGGTTCCGCCTCGTGGTGGCGGAGTCTCGTCCCGAAAGCTTGCTTATGATTTTTCTTCGGACGAAAGACTACATATAGCAGAAGATGGGCACCGGAGGGCCAACAACGGGCCCACGAGGCAGGGGGGCGCGCCTAGGGGGGTAGGGCGCGCCCCCCACCCTCGTGGCCAGGGTGTGGGCCCCCTCTGGTATTTCTACCGCTCGGTATTTTTTATTATTTCCAAAAATGACTTTCATGGAGTTTCAGGACTTTTGGAGTTGTGTAGAATAGGTCTCTAATATTTGCTCCTTTCCTAGCCCAGAATTCCAGCTGCCAGCATTCTCCCTCCTTATGTAAACCTTGTAAAATAAGAGAGAATAGGCAAAAGTATTGTGACATAATGTGTATTAACAGCCCATAATGCAATAAATATTGATATAAAGCATGATGCAAAATGGACGTATCAACTCCCCCAAGCTTAGACCTCGCTTGTCCTCAAGCGGAAGCCGATAACGATAAATATGTCCACATGTTTAGAGGTAGAGGTGTCGATAAAATAAAATACGGACATGAGGGCATCATGATTATTCTCATAACAGCAACATATATGGATAATGTCATATGATTTCTTATGCTTAAGTAATAACCTATTCACAATGCAAAGTATGAATCAGAAACATTATTGAGAACTAACAAACTATAATCTCAGTCATTGAAGCAATTTCAATTTATCATAACATCAGAAAGAGTCTATGTCTGAGCTTTTTAGCAAGTCCACATACTCAACTATCATTAGTCTTTCACAATTGCTAACACTCACGCAATACTAGTGGTTACGAAGTTTTAATCGGACACAGAGAAAGATAGGGGCTTATAGTTTCGCCTCCCAACCTTTTACCTCAAGGGTAATGTCAACAATAATAGTTCATGCTAACTTACATCCAATTAGATATGTATATATATATCAGGATCTTTCCAACATACTAACCTTACCAAAGGATAAAATGTAAAAAGGAAAGGTGAAGATCACCATGACTCTTGCATAAGGTAGAAGTTAATAATAAAAGATAGGCCCTTCGCAGAGGGAAGCAGAGGTAACCATGCGCTTTCAATGTTGGATGCACAAAATCTTAATGCGAAAGAACGTCACTTTATATTGCCACTTGTGATATAGACCTTTATTATGCAGTCCGTCGCTTTTATTTCTTCCACATCACAAGATTGTATAAAGCTTATTTCCTCCATACCAATCAATCATACATATTTAGAGAGCAATTTTTATTGCTTGCACCGATGACAACTTACTTGAAGGATCTTACTCAATCCATAGGTAGATATGGTGGACTCTCATGGCAAAACTGGGTTTAAGGGTTTTTGGAAGCACAAGTAGCATCTCTACTTGGTGTAAAGAATTTGGCTAGCATGAGGGGGAAAGGCAAGCTCAACATGTTGGATGATCCATGACAATATACTTTATTTCATATATAAGAAAACATAACCCATTACGTTGTCTTCCTTTTCCAACATCAACTCTTTAGCATGTCATATTTTAATGAGTGCTCACAATCATAAAAGATGTCCAAGATAGTATATTTATATGTGAAACCTCTCTTTCTTTATTACTTCCTATTAATTGCAACGATGACCAAAGCTATGTTTGCCAACTTCCAACAATTTTTAATCATCACACTCTTTCTATGTGAAGTCATTACTCTCCATAAGATCAATATGATCTCTTTGTTTCTTTTTATTCTTTTCTCTTCTCTTTTATTCACTCAAGATCATGGCAAAATAATCAAGCCCTTGAATCAACACTAATCTTTATTATATAGCTCACGGAGTCGATTACATAAAGGGATCATAAAGCAAAACTCAAAACTAGATCATACTAAAACTTTATTCTACTAGAAAAAGATATTACTAAAAGGATCGAACTAAGAAAAACGGTAAAGATAGAGATGTGATGGTGATACGATACCAGGGCACCTCCCCCAAGCTTGGCAGTTGCCAAGGGGAGTGCCCATACCCATATGATTATGTCTCCTTTGTTGGTGAAGAAGGTGGAGGTGCTGATGGATAGTCGCACATCGAGCGTAAGAGGTCCTCCAACTTGCGGATAATGCCCTTGAGTGCAACGATATGCTCCTTCAACAAAATATTTTCATGTGTGAGATACTTGTTTTGTATACGAGCTAACTCAATCATCTTGAAAGCTTCAATCTTAGTTGGGGTAAGAAGATTGTGATCGTTCTGCTGCAGGAGCTTGATCCTCCGTGGCCTTCTTGATCCCTTCGTCCTTGTTGATCTCCATGGGTTCTTCCCTCTTCAGCTCTGTCTTCATTAGCCAAGCATCGTTGTCACCATTGTTGGAGGAGGGGGACAACATGATGCCTGGCCTTGACAACCCTGACAGGAAACAGCTCGAAACAAGAACAGAGGATAATTGCTTTGATACAGGAGTCAAAACCTTCGGGAGATTATATAATGAATTTTTACCGACCAAAATACGTAACATGCAAGAAAACGGAGTCCCGAGAATGCACGAGGTGCCCACGAGGCAGGGGGAGCGCCCTCCACCCTCGTGGAGCACTCGTGTCCTTCCCGGACTGCTTCTTATTTTTCTATTTTTCTAAATATTCCAAAACAGAGAAAAATTGCCATTAGAACTGTTTTGGAGTCGGTTTACTTACCGTACCACATACCTATTCCTTTTCGGAGTCTCAAACATTCTGGAAAGTGTCCCTCATGTATTCCTCCGGGGTCACGGTTTCAATAACATTGGTTTCAACATTTATGGGATTACCTGAGATATAATGTTTGATTCTTTGACCGTTCACCACCTTCGGATTTGTGCCTTCAAAGTTGTTGATTTTTATGGCACCGGAACGATAGACCTCCTCAATAACGTAAGGACCTTCCCATTTAGAGAGAAGTTTTCCTGCAGAAAATCTTAAACGAGAGTTGTATAGCAATGCATAATCACCTACATTAAACTCACGCTTTTGTATCCTTTTGTCATGCCATCTTTTAACTTTTTCTTTAAACAATTTGGCATTCTCATAAGCTTGGGTTCTCCATTCATCAAGAGACCTAATGTCAAATAACCTTTTCTCACCGGCAAGTTTGAAATCATAATTGAGCTCTTTAATAGCCCAATATGCCTTATGTTCTAGTTCGAGAGGTAAGTGACATGCTTTTTCATAAACCATTTTATACGGAGACATACCCATAGGATTTTTATATGCAGTTCTATAGGCCCATAATGCATCATCAAGTTTCTTGGACCAATTCTTTCTAGATCTATTAACATTCTTTTGCAAAATTAATTTGAGCTCTCTATTACTCAATTCTACTTGACCACTAGACTGGGGGTGATAAGGAGATGCAATTCTATGATTAACATCATACTTCGCAAGCATTTTAGGAAAAAGCACCATGAATAAAATGTGAACCACCATCATTTATTAAATATCTAGGGACTCCAAACCTCGGAAAAATAACTTATTTAAGCATCTTAATAGAAGTGTTATGATCAGCACTACTAGTTGGAATAGCTTCTACCCACTTAGTAATGTAATCAACATCAACTAAAATATGCGTGTATCCATTGGAGGCAGGAAAAGGTCCCATATAATCAAAGCCCCAAACATCAAATAGTTCAATAACAAGTGAATAATTCATAGGCATTTCTTGACGTCTACTAATATTACCAATTCTTTGACATTCATCACAAGATAAAACAAACTTACGGGCATCCTTGAAGAGAGTAGGCCAATAAAAACCGGATTGCAATACCTTATGTGCAGTTCTGTCTCCAGCGTGGTGTCCTCCATAAGCCTCGGAGTGACACTTGCGTAGGATATGTTCCTGTTCATGCTCAGGTACACAACGTCTAATAACACCATCTACTCCTTCTTTATAAAGATGTGGGTCATCCCAGAAGAATGTCTTAAATCATAGAAAAACTTTTTCTTTTGTTGGTATGTGAAACTAGGTGGTATGAATTTAGCAACGATGGAATTAGCATAATCAGCATACCATGGAGTAGTACGAGAAGCATTTATGACATTTAATTGTTCATCAGGAAAGCTATCATCAATAGGTAGTGGGTCATCAAGAACATTTTCCAACCTAGACAAGTTGTCTACAACGGGGTTCTCAGCTCCCTTTCTATCAATAATATGCAAATCAAATTCTTGTAACAAGAGAACCCATCTAATAAGTCTAGGTTTAGCATCTTTCTTTTCCATAAGATATTTAATAGCAGCATGATCAGTGTGAATATTTACTTTAGAATCAACAATATAAGGTCTGAACTTATCAAAAGCAAATACAACTACTAAGAATTCTTTTTCAGTAGTAGCATAATTTCTCTGAGCATTGTCTAGAGTTTTACTAGCATATTGAATAACATTTAATTTCTTATCAACTCTTTGCCCTATAATAGCACCTACAGCATAATCACTAGCATCACACATAATTTCAAAGGGTAAATTCCAATCAGATGGTTGAACAATGGGTGCAGAGATCAATGCTTTCTTAAGTATTTCAAATGCTTCTACACAATCATCATCAAAGACAAATGGTATATCTTTTTGTAATAAATTAGTCAGAAGCCGAGAAATTTTTTTAGAAGTCCTTAATGAACCTCCTATAAAAACCGGCATGACCAAGGAAACTTCTTATACCTTTGATGTCCTTGGGACATGGCATCTTTTCAATAGCATCAACCTTGGCTTTATCAACTTCAATGCCTCTTTCAAAAATTTTATGCCCCTAAACAATTCCTTCATTAACCATAAAGTGGCACTTCTCCCAATTCAAGACAAGATTAGTTTCTTCACATCTCTACAAAACTCGATCAAGGTTGCTCAAGCAATCATCAAAAGAGGATCCATAAACGGAGAAGTCATCCATGAAAACCTCACATATCTTTTCACAAAAGTCAAAGAATATAGCCATCATGCATGTTTGAAAGGTAGCAGGTGCATTACATAAACCAAAAGGCATACGTCTATAAGCAAAAGTGCTAAAAGGGCAAGTAAAAGTGGTCTTTGATTGATCATCGGCTGACACATGTATTTGAGAGAAACCAGAATAACCATCTAGAAAGAAAAAATGTGTATGTTTGGATAATCTTTCTAGCATTTGATCGATAAAATGTAAGGGGTAATGATCCTTTTAGTAGCTTTATTTAATTTGCGGAAATCAATTACCATCCTATAACCTCTAATAATTCTTTGCGGAATCAATTCATCTTTATCATTAGGAACGACAGTAATACCTCCCTTCTTAGGGACACAATGGACAGAACTTACCCACTGACTATCAGCAACGGGTTAAATTATACCTGCCTCAAGGAGCTTTAGTATTTCCTTTCTTACCACTTCTTTCATCTTAGGATTCAGCCATCGTTGGTGATCATGAACTGGTTTGGCATCTTTCTCCAAATTTATTTTGTGTTGACATAGAGTGGGACTAATGCCCTTAAGATCATCAAGAGTAAATCCAATAGCAGCACGGTGCTTCTTCAGAGTTTTCAACAATTTTTCTTCCTCCTTTTCTGAAAGGTTAGCACTAATAATAACATGATATATCTTCTTTTCATCAAGATAAGCATATTTAAGAGTATCATGCAATGGTTTAAGCTCAAACACGGGATCACCCTTGGGTGGAGGAGGATCCCCTAGGATTTCAACAGGCAAATTGTGTTTCAGGATGGTTCCTGTTTAAAGAATACTTCATCTATTTCCCTTCTTTCATTCATAAACACATCATTTTCATGGTCTAGCAAATATTGTTCTAAAGGATCACTAGGAGGTACGGCAATAGAAGCAAGACCTATAATTTCATCTTTACTAGGCAATTCCTCTTCACGGTGTTGTGTACGAAATTTAGAGAAATTAAACTCATGAGACATATCACCCAAACCAATAGTAACGACATCCTTTTTGCAGTCTATCTTAGCATTAACAGTATTCAAGAAGGGTCTACCAAATATAATGGGACAAAAGCTATCTTGTGGGGAACCAAGAACAAGAAAATCAGCAGGATATTTAGTTTTCCCACACAAGACTTCAACATCTCTAACAAATCCAATGGGTGATATGGTATCTCTATTGGCAAGCTTGATGGTAACATCAATATCTTCTATCTCAGCAGGTGCAATATCATGCATAATTTCTTTGTATAAGTCATGAGGTATAGCACTAGCACTGGCACCCATATCACATAAGCCATGATAACAATGATCTCCTATTTTAACAGAAATAACAGGCATGCCTACCACAGGTCTATGTCTATCTTTAGCACAAGGTTTGGCAATTCTAGCAGTTTCATCACAGAAATGAATAATATGCCCATCAATGTTATCAGACAAGAGATCTTTAACAATAGCAATATTAGGTTCAACTTTAACTTGCTCAGGAGGTGTATAGGTTCTAATATTGCTTTTACGAACCACAGTTGAAGCTTTAGCATGATCTTTTATCCTAACAGGAAAAGGTGGTTTCTCAACATAAGCGATAGGAACAATAGGATCATTATAAGTGATAGTCTTTTCTTCAACTTTAATAGGTGCAGCTACTTTTACTTCTATGGGAGGATGATATTTAAACCACTTCTCCTTAGGGAGATCAACGTGAGCAGCAAAAGATTCACAGAAAGAAGCTACTATCTCAGAGTCTAGTCCATATTTAGTGCTAAATTTACGGAAAACATCAGTATCCATAAAAGATTTAACACAATCAAACTTAGGTGTCATACCTGACTCCTTACCTTCGTCGAGATCCCAATCTTCAGAGTTGCATTTAATTCTTTCCAATAAATCCTATTTGAATTCAATAGTCTTCATCATAATAGAGCCATCACAAGAAGTATCGAGCATGGTGCGATTGTTATCAGAGAGCCGAGCATAAAAATTTTGAATTATTATTTCTCTTGGGAGCTCATGATTGGGGCATTAATATAACATTGATTTAAGCCTCCCCCAAGCTTGAGCGATGCTTTCTCCTTCGCGAGGCCAAAAATTATATATATAATTGCGATCACGATGAACAAGGTGCATAGGATAAAACTTCTGATGAAATTCCAATTTCAGTCGTTTGTAGTTCCATGATCTCATATCATCACATAGCCTATACCATGTCAATACATCTCCCTTCAAAGATAAAGGGAAGATCTTCTTCTTAATAACATCATCGGGCACACCTGCAAGCTTAAATAATCCACAAACTTCATCCACATATATTAGGTGCTCATCAGGATGCATTGTTTCGTCTCCTGCAAAAGGATTAGCTAGCTGTTTTTCTATCATACCCGAAGGAATCTCAAAGTAGACATTTTCATCTTCAGTAGGTTTAATAGGTTGAGGAGCAACTCTTTGCTCTACTGGTCGGGGTGAAGATACCCCGAACAAGCCCCTCAGAGGATTACTTTCCATAGTAACAAGTGATACGTCCATTTTGCATCCCACTTATGATTAACCCCTGTTGCAAGCATCCCAAATTTGATATGTGGGTGGACCGGTGCTTGGGTGTTGTCCTTACTTGGACAAGCATCCCACTTATGATTAACCCCTATTGCAAGCATCCGCAACTGCAAAACAAGTATTAAGGTAAACCTAACCATAGCATGAAACATATGGATCCAAATCAGCCCCTTACGAAGCAACGCATAAAATAGGGTTTAAGCTTCTGTCACTCTAGCAATCCATGATCTACTTATTACTTCCCAATGCCTTCCTCTAGGCCCAAATAATGGTGAAGTGTCATGTAGTCGACGTTCACATAACACCACTAGACGCGAGACAACATACATCTCATCAAAATATCGAACGAATACCAAATTCACATGACTACTAATAGCAAGACTTCTCCCATGTCCTCAGGAACAAACGTTACTACTCACAAAGCATATTCATGTTCATAATGTAGCGACCTGACCCAAAATCGGTCAAGTCTCTGTGTCTGTACCATCCCAAGATCATGCTGGCACTCACAGTACATTGATGAAATAATCAAAGTTCAATCACACCTGAATTTATTACACGATTCTCATATCGAGTCTTTATTACAATAGAATAAATTCGGCCGAAGGCCAACTCATGAGAAATAAACTAAGTAAAGCTGCGGAAGCGTAGAAGATTAGCGAGTCCATCCGACTCCAAAGGGCAATCGCCAAGCGCGGATCGTAGCCTTAATCCTGATCGGAATACTCCTCTGCAACATAAGACGTTGCAGCCGTGTAGGTCAGCATTTTGAATATGTTGGCAAGTCATGAAGAGAGAAATACAATAATAAAATTACTAACACTATATGCAATTTGGCTGTGGGGCTCTAAGTTTCATCATTTTGCGAAAAGCCAGTTTTTCCCTACTACAGTGGACTTGCTTGCAAATACTACAAAATTGTTGGTAGTTATTGAGATGGTTCCACCAACCAATGTCTCATTCCCAAATTATTAAGTCATAACCCCCTCAATTAATTCATTAATTTTAGTTTTGAGATTTCCGAATACTTCCAAGTTCCAGAGGCTCAAATTGTCCGTAACCGGGGACACGGCTAATCGATTAGATCTTTAACTCTGCAGAGGTTTGCGCACTTTACCCGCAAGAATCGTTCCCTCCCTTAATTCTTCGCACTTCATGGTGTTTGAAGACGGGACGAACGAAACAGGGTCTTCCGAAGAGTTCTTCTACATCTCGTAGTACCGTCCGGCCAGAGTCACAACTAGGGTTGACCTAGCCAGAGCCCATAATGGCTTGCGGCTTCACAGGTAAGCTTCCGGTCAATGGGGTATACATCCGTCTCTTTGTGGCTGGGTGAAGCTTTCCGCAAGATGTCATGGCACTTCTCCATGCATCCCGCCAACCACTGGGTTCTCCAGGTGCCCACAACCGTCCTCCACCCAGTAGTGAATTCCGAAGTCCATCTTGAGCTTGAAGTTCATGGGGTTGTCATCATCTTGACTCTCACATCTCCCTTATGAATTCACTCAACCAACCCCGTCTACGAGCATAGCAAAAGTAAACTACTTCGTCCCGGGTCATGGTAACAAGGGGAATTGGTTCATCCTACCTCATGATACTACTCAGGAACATAACTTCAAATTTTCACCTACTGCATGCATGGTGGGGAGGTATAATTCTAATGCAACAAAAATCATAGGTATTGTAAAGAAACATGATCAATGACTTGCCTTGCTGACGATCTTCGTAAGCTAGAGACTCGTGGTAGCAAGCTTCGCACTCCGGAAATTCTACCGAGGCAAACAATAACCATAATAAGCATACAACTTATGATCACTTACATAATAGCATGCTAACATAACACACCAAAACAAACGAATCAAAACCCAAAGAAAAACTCAAGAAATCCAACTCAAAGTTTTCCTACTTCAAGCAACAACTAAAAGTAGTTTTACATAGCAAAAAATTTTCTTAACTGAAACCTGGCATGGGTTCATGTTACCTAACAGAAAAAGAATTCATCAAGCAACTAGTAGCAAAAAGAATCACCTTAAAAGCTATTATAAAACTCCTATTAGGCCTAAAACAAATTCTAGTAAGAAAAATAAAATAAAAGTTTTATTTATTATAAATAAAAGTTCATGCTCTAAAGTGACAGAAACTAAACAAGAATAAACTATCTCTCATGAAAAATAAATTTATTTGCTAACTAAAACAATAGGAAAACAGTAGCTAGTTAATTAATTAAGAATAACATGATTCTGATTAAAACTATTTTTTTATTAATCCTAAAATGCCCAAATAAATTCCTACGGTTAGGCAATGTCAAAACAAAGTTGTGACAAAAAGAATCACTAAAAAATAATTTTCCTAACTCTTTTTATGGCAGAATTACTATTCCGTCTAAATCTAAAATAAAGCAATTCTAAATAATTTTAACATGACTAATTCTATTTTCTACAGAAACTATAAGAAATTTGCAAACCAACAAAAAAATCACTTAAAAATATTAAGTAGAATAAAAGATACGAATTTTTCAAATCTGAAACTATTATGCTAAAACAGAAAACGAAAAATAAAGAAAAACGGCCTAATGGGCCTAACTAACGCCCTGGGCGTAACTTAACTAAACGGGCCCTAGGGTTTAAAATGAATCGGCCGGTCTAAATAAAAAAACCTAACTAAAATAAACCGAACTAACTGGATAAAACCGGTCTTTAAAATAGACCGTACTTTGAGGGATCTAATCTCGCCTAGATTACGGATCGGACGGCGGAGAGGGCTCCGCGACTCACCGAAGGTCGACGGCGGCGGCGGCTCGGGCGGCGAGTGCTCCGGCGACTCCGGTGGTCGGGGGCGTCGGCGGAGAGCTCCGGCGGGTGCGGACGGGCGAGGGGGGTGGTTTGGTGGAGTCGGGCGAGATCGGGGAGGGCTGGGGCGGCGAGTGCGGGGTTAATGGCGGCGGCGGCGCTCGGTTGCTCCGGCGAGTGCGTGCGGCGAGAGGGAGAGGTCGGGCGAGAGGGCGAGGGGGGGAACGGGGTCTGGGGGGGGGGTATATATAGGCGGGGGTCCTCGACTTGGACGAGGGGCAACGCGGGCGAGGGTATCTCGGGGGATCCCGGATCTCACGGGATCTCCGGCGAGCGGCGGCGCGGTCGGTTGCGTGCGCGAGGGGGAAGAAGGGGGCGGGTCCACCCGTCAGCGATAGGGAGGGGGTGCGGCGTCGGGTCGGTCGGCCGATGGCTAGCCGATTCGGGCGAGGGGCTCGGTCGGCCGTCGGTGGCGCGGTTAGCCGGGGTGGCGCCTGGTGGGCCTTTGGTGTTAATGGGCAGTTGGCCTTTTGCCGCCTGAGGCTTTTTTTTTTTTTCTAATTTTTTTGAAAATAAAAACAGAGATATAATATATAAAATATAAATATTTTATATAGGACATATATATATATATCAAAATGATCAGGGGAATATTCCCTATCATTTGAACATTTTTCCAGGGGCAAAATCCAAACTTTATAAAAATTCATTTTTCAAAATTTCCAAATAAAATTCAAATTTGAATTCAAACTTGTTGGCAATGTTTTTCCTCTGATATTTTTGGAGTGTCATGTTTACTCCTCTCATACTTTTTCTCAAGTATTTATCAGGCATAGTTTTGAAATCATTCCACTGCCAAAATTTGAATTCAAACTCCAACAATTTCAAAACTTCTGAAACTTCAAATGCCACTCAAATTCAAACAGAATGCATAGATGCTTAGCTATAATTGTAAAACATTCCAAATAGGAAATTTGGGATGTTACAAACCTACCCATTTTAAGATGAATCTCGCCCTCGAGATTCGGGTTAACTAGCAATAGGTGCGGGTGGTCTCAAGAAGGTCTTCTTCGGCGCCCTGTGGCTTCCTCTTCGAGTGGTGACTCCACAAAGACCTTGCAAAACTTGATGATCTTGCTGGGTGACTCTGTTCGCAGTCTCGAGAATTCGGACGGGTTTCTCCTTATAAGTCAGATCACCGTCGAGCTGTATGGCCTCTAGGGGCACTTTGTCTCTCAACGGAATATCGGCCATGTCGGCATGACACTTCTTCACCGAGAAACATGGAAGACATCATGAACTCCGCACAATCCTTCCGCAATTCCAACTTGTAAGCAACTTCTCCACGACGCTCGAGGATTTTGTAGGGACAATGAGTCGGGTGCTAACTTTCCTTTGACACCAACCTCTTGATTCCACGGCGTGAGACACACGAAGATATGCTCGGTCTCCCGCTCGTAAGTTACTTCCTTGCGCTCTTCGTCGGCATAACTCTTCTGTCTCGACTGTGCTATCTTGAGTCTATCCCGAATCAGCTTGACTTTCTCTCGAATCTCGATAAGGTCGGAACCGAAAAGTGATCGATCTCCAACACCATCCCACAAAGAATGGTGTTCGCACCTCCTTCCGTATAGAGCTTCGAAGGGGCCATCTTCGATCGGATCGATAACTGTTGTTGTATGAGAACTCTGCGTATGGCAAATTATCATCCCAGCTAGACCCATAGTCTAGCACACAAGCTCTCAACATGTCCTCCGTAATCTGGTTGACTCTCTCGGTCTCCATCCATCTGCTCATGGATGAAAGGCTGTACTGCACTCCAGCCTCGCACTCCAAAGTTTCATGCAACTGATTCCAAAACTTTGAGGTAAATTGTGTTCCTCTATCGACACGATACTCCTCGAACTCCATGCGACATACGATCCTGGTCATGTATATCTTGGCTAACTTAGCACTGGTATAGGTAGTCTTCACGGAATGAAGTGAGCTACCTTGGTCAATCGATCAACCACTACCCAGATAGAATCATAACCTGAACGGGTCCTGGGTAATCCTGTGATAAAATCCATTCCAAGTTTTTCCCATTTCCAATCGGGAATCGGCAAAGGTTGAAGTAACCCTGCTGGCTTCTGATGTTCTGCCTTTACTCGTTGGCAAACATCGATACTACGCTACGCACTCGCAATATCTTTCTTCATACCGCCCACCGTAAACTTTCCTTCAAATCTAGGTACATCTTGGTGTTACCGGGGTGAATCGAGTACGGTGAATCATGAGCCTCCTGAAGAATTAGCTTCCTGAGTTCGGGATCATTGGGCACATAAATACGATCCTCGAACCATATAGCTCCGTATTCGCCCCACGAAACCCTTTAGCTTTTCCTTCATTCATCTTTTTCTTTATCTCATCAATTTCCTTGTCCGACTTCGGGCTTCACGAATTCTGCGGCCAAAGTGGACTGAACTTCCAGAGTTGCAACATATCCTCTTGAACTATCTCCACCGGAGATCTCGAGGTCATCGACTAACTCCTGGGGTAATCCTCCCGCTATAAGAGTATTCACATAACTCTTACGGCTCAAAGCATCTGCTACAACATTAGCCTTACCCGGTGGTAATGCAATCTCATGTCATAGTCCTTGATTAACTCTAGCCATCTCCTCTGCCTCGAGGTTCAACTCTTCTGCGTGAAAATATACTTCAAGCTCTTGTGATCTGTGTAAACATCACAACGGTTTCCGATGAGGAAATGTCTCTGTGTCTTGAGTGCATGCACTACGGCTGCTAACTCCAAATCATGTGTGGCATAATTCATCTCGTGAGGTCGTAGCTGTCTGGAGGTATAAGCTACAACTTTTCCTTCCTGCATGAGTACTCCTCCGAGTCCCCGACGAGAAGCGCCACAATATACCGTAATCCTTGTGTATGTCCGGCAAAATCAGCACTGGGCCTGTCACCAAACGTTTCTTCAATTCCTGGAAACTGGCTTCACAATCCTTGGTCCAAATGTACTTGGCTTCCTTCTTCAACAGCTCAGTCATGGGCTTGGCAATCTTCGAGAAGTTCTCAATAAACCTCCGATAATATCCGCGAGTCCGAGAAAACTGCGGATCTCCTTGATCGAGGTGGGTGATCGCCAATCGGTGACTGATTCAACCTTGGCGGGATCAACTGCTATTCCTCTCCTGAAATAACATGTCCGAGGAATCCAACTTCCTTCAGCCAAAATTCACATTTGCTGAACTTGGCATACAACTGATGTTCTCAAGTTTCTCCGAACTAGACGCAAATGTTCCTTATGCTCTTCCTCGCTCTTGGAGAAAATCAGTATATCATCGATGAACACCACGACAAACTTGTCCAGATATTCCATAAATACCTTGTTCATCAAATTCATGAAGTATGAAGGGGCATTAGTCAATCCAAATGACATGACGGTATACTCATATAAACCATACCTGGTAGTGAATGTTGTTTTGGGTATATCCTTTTCACGGATCTTCAACTGATGATACCCTGATCGAAGATCAATCTTGGAGAATACCTTGGCTCCAACTAGCTGATCAAATAGGTCATTAATCATCGGCAGAGGGTACTTGTTCTTGATGGTCACGTCGTTCAACGAACGATAATCAACAACCATTCTCAAGGTTCCATCCTTCTTCTCTACCAAAAGAACTGGGGCTCCCCAAGGTGATGAGCTTGGCCGAATATATCCCTTCTCCAATAACTCATTAATTTGATTCTTGATCTCTTTCAAATCGCTCGGTGGCATCCGATAGGGTCTCTTGGATATCGGGCTGTGCCGAGCAATAACTCAATCGAAACTCAATGTCCCCGTCCGTGGCATTCTGGTAATTCCTCCGAAACACATCGGAAAATCTTGCACCATCGGCACTTCCTCCTGAACAACTCCCGTGAGGGAATTCACCGATTCTTCATCCGCTATGCTCGATACATACTTGATCCTCTTCGCTCTGGGTGGTGAGCAGAATCGACTTCTGCGGCACAGCCTATGTTTCCTTCAAACTTCGTCAACATCCATGCCTAGGATTACATCCAAGGTCTGGGTTTCCAATACTATGAGGTCTGTGGGAAATTTATGATTTCCGATGTTGAGGGTTGCGTGACAGCCTAAGTCTGCCATCATTTCTCCTCCCGCGAATCGACGCGAAGGGGCTTCTAAGGGTTTTAGTGGGCAGCCCGCATTTTTCCACAACTACCCTTGATATGAATGAATGCGTTGCACCAGAATCAAAGAGTACCAATACTGAACGTGAATTCAATAAATACTTACCAACCACAGTGTCTGGCTGATCATAGACGTCCTCCACGTCAATGTGGTTCACCTGAGCACGAGGGAAAGGGTTAGGCTTCTTCACTGAGCTTCCATTGCCGTTTCCATTCCTCTGCTTGGCCTCCGGGCAGTCGGTGGCATAGTGCCCTATTTTCTGGCACTTGAAACAGGTGATATGACTCAGATCTTTCTGAGCCGGGGCAGGACGATGCTGGTTTCCATTGATGTTTCCATTGCCATTTCCATTGCCTGCCTTGTTGTCCTGGTTGCGGTTGTTCCCATTTCCTCCATGGTTATGTCCTCCATGGTTGTGATGGGTATGCCCTCCTGAGTATGGGGCATAACGGGGCTTCTGCTGAGCTCCAGAGTTATATTTCCCCTAGCTGTACTTCCGCTTGCGGCTATCAATCTGCTGCTGCTTGCCTTCGAGTATGGTGGCCTTGTCTACCAGCTCCTGGTAGTTAGTGAAGGTATCCACCATAAGCTGCATACCCAGCTCGTCATTGAGTCCTCGAGAAACTTCTCCTGCTTATGCATCTGTGGCCACATCATCCGGGGCATAGCGAGCTAACTTGCTGAACTCATCCACGCATCGCCCCACAAGACGGTTCCCTGGCGTAAGTTGCGGAACTCACGCTTCTTCGCACTCATGGCTCCAGCTGAAACATGAGCGGTGCGGAAAGCTTCGCTGGAACTGATCCCACGTGATGGTGCCGATGGGATAAGTGGCGGTGTAGTTCTCCCACCAAGAAGCTGCAGGTCCATCAAGTTGATGTGCGCAAAGTGCACCTTCTCCGCATCGTGCATCCAACAGTGATTAACTCCTTCCGACCTTGCGGAGCCAATCATCGGCCACAATCGGCTCGGTCTGCTAGAGAACATCGCGGATTCAGCCTCGTGAATCGAGTCAAGTTGTCAACAGGGGTGGTGGCGGTGGATTGTTGTTGTTGTTGTTCGGTTCGAATGAGCATCTGCATGAGGGCATTCTCTGCTGGGATCAGTTGGGTGAGCTCCGCGGAAGTTGAGACCGGGTCACGCCTCGGAGGCATCTGGTGTTTTGGAGTGGATGAGAAAATTAGAATAGAACAATGGTCTAATGAGAAATATCACTACCCATATGAATGCACAATCATAATCACACCAATCATTTATTCATTCCACTCAAACATGGTTCAATCTCGATTACAAAATGCTCACGACTAATCGAAAATAACGGCCTAACTGATCGATGGAAAAAGTAAAATAACATGGCGGTCGACTAAATGTCTTCGTCAATAATCCTTGCGTCCTCTGGTGCGATGTCCTCCGGTGTGGCGTCCTCTGTTGTGGCGTCTCCTCTTGCGGCTTTCTCCAGTGGAACTCCATTCATAGTCCTGATCATTGCTCACGAGAGGTCCGTCATCTCCACTCGGAAAAAGGTCCTCTCCCAAGTCCATCTTTTCCTCTAATGCGGCAACCTTCATCTTTAGGTCGTCGACTCTCTCCATGAAGTCCGCGGTTTCTTCCTCATGGTCAAGGAAGTCTGCGTGTGCCTTCTCCTCCAGTTCTAGTTCACGGAACAACAGCCTCCTGTGTACCTTCGAGTTACGGCGAGTCTGGATCTCCCGTTTCCTGAGGAGACACTCCAAGTCTTGGACATACGAGAGAATGGAGTCGTCCTCTACGGTACGGATGATATCTCCATTCCTTGCTCTGCGAGAAACCATGGCGAGGTCTGATGGATCGAGCTCGGCCCTGTACTCTTCTCGGAGATGTCCAAGTGCACGATATATCGCCATGTCTCATCCGAGGATCCAGCTTGAAGTCGGTAAACTCAAAGTCAATAGGCTCAGATGTCCTCCGGGTTCTCCTCGAATGTGCACTTCAATCCTCAGAGCGGGTATCCGCGGAAGTGCATTGGTAGGCTTCCGGTGATCGAGGGTAGAGCAATCTTCAGCTTCTTCACGATCTGACCAGCTTTACCGAAGGGCATGGTCTCATCTGGCCGGCAAAACTCCGTAGCAAAACTGGGTGAACTCGGCGGCCATCTAGAATGTTGAAAATCGAGAGAAGTCGAAAATGAACAGGGAGAATTACGGATGATAAGGATATAAAATAAATAGTCTCTTCCTATGGCTTTCCGATCCTAGGGGTTACGCCCCACGGTCAGCGTGTGCTCGATACCATCTCTCAGAGTGACCTGACCCAAAATCGGTCAAGTCTCGTGGTTCTGTATTCATCCCAAGATCATGCTGGCACTCACAGTACATTATGAAATAATCAAAGTTCAATCACACCTGAATTTATTACACGATTCTCATTTCGAGTCTTTATTACAATAGAATAAATTCGGCAAGGCCAACTCATGAGAAATAAACTAAGTAAAGCTGCGAAGCGTAGAAGATTAGCGAGTCCATCCGACTCCAAAGGGCAATCGCCAAGCGCGGATCATAGCCTCAATCCTGATCGGAATACTCCTCTGCAACATAAGACGTTGCAGCCGTGTAGGTCAGCATTTTGAATATGCTGGCAAGTCATGAAGAGAGAAATACAATAATAAAATTACTAACACTATATGCAATTTGGCTGTGGGGCTCTAAGTTTCATCATTTTGCGAAAAGCCAGTTTTTCCCTACTATAGTGGACTTGCTTGCAAATACTACAAAATTGTTGGTAGTTATTGAGATGGTTCCACCAACCAATGTCTCATTCCCAAATTATTAAGTCATAACCCCCTCAATTAATTCATTAATTTTAGTGTTGAGATTTCCGAATACTTCCAAGTTCCAGAGGCTCAAATTGTCCGTAACCGGGGACACGGCTAATCGATTAGATCTTTAACTCTGCAGAGGTTTGCGCACTTTACCCGCAAGAATCATTCCCTCCCTTAATTCTTCGTACTTCATGGTGTTTGAAGACGGGACGAACAAAACAGGGTCTTCCGAAGAGTTCTTCTACATCTCGTAGTACCGTCCGGCCAGAGTCACAACTAGGGTTGACCCAGCCAGAACCCATAATGGCTTGCGGCTACACAGGTAAGCTTCCGGTCAATGGGGTATACATCCGTCTCTTCGTGGCTGGGTGAAGCTTTCCGCAAGATGTCATGGCACTTCTCCATGCATCCCGGCCAACCACTGGGTTCTCCAGGGTGCCCGTCAACCGTCCTCCACCCAAAGAGTGAATTCAAGTCCATCTTGAGCTTGAAGTTCATGGGGTTGTCATCATCTTGACTCTCACATCTCCCTTATGAATTCACTCAACCAACCCCGTCTACGAGCGTAGCTAAAGTAAACTACTTCGTCCCGGGTCATGGTAACAAGGGGAATTGGTTCATCCTACCTCATGATACTACTCAAGAACATAACTTCAAAATTTCACCTACTGCATGCATGGTGGGGAGGTATAATTCTAATGCAACAAAAATCATAGGTATTGTAAAGAAACATGATCAATGACTTGCCTTGCTGACGATCTTCGTAAGCTAGAGACTCGTGGTAGCAAGCTTCGCACTCCAGAAATTCTACCGAGGCAAACAATAACCATAATAAGCATACAACTTATGATCACTTACATAATAGCATGCTAACATAACACACCAAAACAAACGAATCAAAACCCAAAGAAAAACTCAAGAAATCCAACTCAAAGTTTTCCTATTTCAAGCAACAACTAAAAGTAGTTTTACATAGCAAAAAATTTTCTTAACTGAAACCTGCATGGGTTCATGTTACCTAACAAAAAAGAATTCATCAAGCAACTAGTAGCAAAAAGAATCACCTTAAAAGCTATTATAAAACTCCTATTAGGCCTAAAACAAATTCTAGTAAGAAAAATAAAATAGAAGTTTTATTTATTATAAATAAAAGTTCATGCTCTAAAGTGACAGAAACTAAACAAGAATAAACTACCTCTCATGAAAAATAAATTTATTTTCTAACTAAAACAATAGGAAAACAGAGCTAGTTAATTAATTAAGAATAACATGATTCTGATTAAATCTATTTTTTATTAATCCTAAAATGCCCAAATAAATTCCTACGGTTAGGCAATGTCAAAACAAAGTTGTGACAAAAGAATCACTAAAAATAATTTTCCTAACTCTTTTATGGCAGAATTACTATTCTGTCTAAATCTAAAATAAAGCAATTCTAAATAATTTTAACATGACTAATTCTATTTTCTACAGAAACTATAAGAAATTTGCAAACCAACAAAAAAAATCACTTAAAAATATTAAGTAGAATAAAAGATACGAATTTTTCAAATATGAAACTATTATGTTAAAACAGAAAACGAAAAATAAAGAAAAACGGCCTAATGGGCCTAACTAACGCCCTGGGCGTAACTTAACTAAACGGGCCCTAGGGTTTAAAACGAATCGGCCGGTCTAAATTAAAAAAACCTAACTAAAATAAACCGGAACTAACCGGGATAAAAACCGGTCTTTAAAATAGACCGTACCCCTTCGGGGGGATCTAATCTACGCCCTAGATTACGGATCGGACGGCGGAGAGGGCTCCGTGACTCACCGAAGGTCGACGGCGGCGGCGTTTCGGGGGCGAGTGCTCCGCGACTCGGTGGTCGGGGCGTCGGCGGAGAGTTCCAGCGGTGCGGACGGGCGAGGGGGTGGTTTGGTGGAGTCGGGCGAGATCGGGGAGGGCTGGGGCGGCGAAAAGGGGTTAATGGCGGCGCGGCGGCGCTGGTTGCTCCGGCGAAAAGTCTGGCGAGAGGGAGAGGTCGTGCGAGAGGGCGAGGGGGGGAACGGGGTCGGGGGGGGTATATATAGGCGGGGGTCCTCGACTTGGACGAGGGGCAACACGGGCGAGGGGATCTCGGGGGATCCCGGATCTCACGGGATCTCCGGCGAGCGGCGGCGCGGTCGGTTGCGTGCGCGAGGGGGAAGAAGGGGGCGGGTCCACCCGTCAGCGAGAGGGAGGGGGTGCGCGTCGGGTCGGTCGGCCGATGGCTAGCCGATTCGGGCGAGGGGCTCGGTCGGCCGTCATTGGCGCGCGGTTGAGCCGCTTTCAGGCGCTCGCTAGGCCGCTGGTGTTAGGCTGGGCCGTTGGCCTGCTTGCGCCAAGGGCTTTTTCTTTTTCTAATTTTTTTTGAAAATAAAAACAGAGATATAATATATAAAATATAAATATTTTATATAGGACATATATATATCAAAATGATCAGGGGAATATTCCCTATCATTTGAACATTTTTCCAGGGGCAAAATCCAAACTTTATAAAAAATCATTTTTCAAAATTTCCAAATAAAATTCAAATTTGAATTCAAACTTTTTGGCAATGTTTTTCCTCTGATATTTTTGGAGTGTCATGTTTACTCCTCTCATACTTTTTCTCAAGTATTTATCAGGCATAGTTTTGAAATCATTCCACTGCCAAAATTTGAATTCAAACTCCAACAACTTCAAAACTTCTGAAACTTCAAATGCCACTCAAATTCAAACAGAATGCATAGATGCTTAGCTATAATTGTAAAACATTCCAAATAGGAAATTTGGGATGTTACACATAATTAGAGGAGTATTAATATGCATGTAGGATCTGAACATATGATCTTCCACCAAATAAACCAACTATCATCAACTACAAGGAGTAATCAACACTACTAGCAACCCACAAGTACCAATCCCGGACTTAGAGACAAGAATTGGATACAAGAGATGAACTAGGGTGTCGGTGTGGAACGACACCTATGGGATCACAAGAATCCCTACTACGGTTACCGGGGCGCAGGGTTGCGAGGAGAGCAGGGCTAGTAGACAGTACAAGGATCGTTTACCCAGGTTCGGGCCGCGAGGATGCGTAAAACCCTAGTCCTGCTTTGGTGGGTGTATTTCTGAGAGTTCTTGAGCTCTCGAACTAGCTGTGGTCAGCGCGTGGTTCGAAAGAGCCGAATCCCCCTTCATTATGCCTGGGCCTCCTTTTATAGTTGAAAGGGCTGCCACAAAGGACACACAGGAGGTGGAAAGGCGATAGTGCCCTGAGCTTATCGTCAGACACAGGAAAAGACGCATTTAATGCATAGCTTAGGTGTCCCCTTGCTTTATCGGGGACGGGGGCGAGGCCCGTCCCGTCCGTCGCCGCTCCTCCTCGCTTCGACACGCGCCTCGGCCAAGGATGCGTGCGGTGCCATGTAGGTAGGCAGGCAACTGAGTTGGCGCGGTGGTGGAGCCTTCACGAAGATCTACATGCCGCCACGCAGGCGCTCGATGAGTTGGCCTGGGAGCTGCATGTTGCCACGCAGGTGCCCGCCCAGCTGGTTGGGCTGGCAGCTGCATGTGAACGGTGATGGAAGCTTGGTTGACGTGGGCTTTGCGGTGGCCTTGCCGGCGTCTTTGGTGAGGGCCTTGCCGGGTGGCCCGGCAAGGGTCTTGCCGTGGCGTGCTGTCGTCCCTGGCAAGGATCTTGCCGGGCGTCTGGTGGCCTTCCTCGGCAAGGATCTTGCCGAGAATCGTCATCTTCTAATCCTCATCTGATCTTGAATATGTCTTCACAAAGATCTGCATGCCACCACAGAGGTGTCTTTCCGAGCCCTGGCACCACGCTGAGGATGGCGCTGGGGGCCATGGGCTCAAGGGTGGCTTGCTCTGTTGGTGCGGGGCGAGCTGTCCCGGCAAGGGTCTTGCCAGGGCTGCTGAGGCTGCCCAGCAAGGGTCTTGTCGGGGCTGCTGAGGCTGCCCGGCAAGGGTCTTGCCGGGGGGACCTGCTTCGTCCCTCTGCTCTTCGTGGTCTTGGCCTTGGCGTTGCTTTGATTGTCTTGGGCTTCGATCTTACCTTGGCTCACCTTCCTCGTTCTGCTTGGTGTGGCCGTGGGCGCGCTCGACCGCCAATTACACAGAAAAGGGGTACAAAAATGCGCCCCTATTTTTGTACACCGACAGGAGCCCCCGGGCCTGGGCCACACATAAGCGTGACACGTTGTTGGGCCAGGCCCAAAACGGTGCGCGGGCAGGTGGGGCTGTTTTTACCGTGGTAAGATTCTTCGCGTGCTCCCCCTCCCACGACCCGCGCGCGTGGCGCGGCGTGGAGGGGTGTGCATGACGTGGGCGGCATGCGTGGGGCGGTTTCCACATGCATGCGTCACATCGCAGTAAAGAGGCGGCTCGCGCCATCCCTGTAAAAAGAGGGAGGCGCGGAGGCGCGGAGGTGCGGCTCATTTACTGAGCGGGGCCGGGGTGCGGTCTTCAAGGCATCCACTCCCCACAATCATGGGGTGGGGAGAAGTCGCCTCACCCGTCCCCTCAGTTATGCACGTCTGCCACGCGTCTTTCATGCGCTTGGTGTGGCAAACGGTGGAGGCGGGAAACCGGGCCGTCGCTGGTTGGGGCAGCGGGTCGGTCCTGATTCCCTGCGCCTCCGGTGTCTGGTTGGCCGAGCGGGGCGGCCGAGCCTCAACCCCGTTCCTTTATAAAGAGGGGGAAGGGGGGATGGCATCCCGCATTCTTCCATATTCTATCTCCCCCCGCTTCTGCTTCTTCCTCTCACCCGCCATGGAGAAGGGGAATCCTGGTCCCTCGACGGTGGCGGCGAGGGTCGCCGCTCGACAGCACGTCCCTCTTCCTCCTGAGCCTGTGTTGGTGGAACCTACCGCGAGGGAAAGGGGGAGGGGGCAAGGCCGTGGGCGAGGCCGGGGCAGAGGCCATAGCGCTTGGGGAAGAGGAGGACGGGGCGACGCGCTGGCCTCGCCCCCGCCAATGATGCCCTTCCTGATGGAGGGCCACGTTGAAGATCAGCCTTGCGAGTTCTTCATCAGCCTTCGCCGGCCCCCGCATCGTCGTCTTCGTCTCCCTACCCCGTTCCCTTGGGTGATGGAGCGTGCCCCGCCCCAGACCCTCAGGTTGCACATGAGGGGCTGTGGGAACGGGGGCACGCGGGTCATCGTCGACTTCCCGGCTCCTCAAGTTATGTATCTCTATCATGGATGGAAGACGTTCGCCCGCATCCACAGCCTGACGGCGGGGCTTGTCCTCTACTTCAAATTAATGGAGGACGGCCTGCTTTCCGTCAAGGTCTTCGGAGAGTTTGGAACTCGTCTAAAATGCTGCGTGGAGAGCTCCTCTGATGGAGATTCTGACGATGGAAGCTCGTCCTCGAGTGAAAGCGACGAGGGGGACAGCGGTGACGAGTCCGACTAGGCGCCGGACGTCCCGCGCCTGGGCGGTTGCAGCAGCAGCAGCATCTGCACCTGGCCGCTCCTCCGGTAGGGTTTTGTCGGGGGCGGGGCCAGCTCCTTGAACTTCTCGGGGCCGTCTCCTTGGGCGGTTGGCGTCGGGAGGTTGCGGAAGAGGAAGAGGACGGGTGGCAAGGCCGTCAACTCGGAGTACGCGGGCATCGACGCCTTCATCGCGTACTGCCGGTCCTGCCGCCTCGTCTTCTAGCTCCTTTCCCAGCACTGTCATCACCGGCCCGCCCGTGGGCGGTCACCGAGGTGTTCTCTTGGTGCTTTCTGCTGCTCGTAGCTCGCCTAGGCGCCCCTTTTGCCCTCTCGCCTCCTTGACCTACCTCCTGAGGAGAGGGACAAGAAAGGGATTACGGGCACCTTATCTCTTTTTTAATCTGTAAGCCTGCGGGCCTTGTTGAATTCAAACCTTGTAATCCCCTTTGTCCATGTTTTTTCATTTCATACGATCTGTACCTGTACGGGATGTTTTTTAATGAAGAAGGGATGCTTGCCGGGCTTTTCGTTCATGGGTAAATCCCGCGACAAGGAGTAAATCCTCGTTATTTGTTTAAGATAAACGTTTTTCGCCCGGCAACAGGCCTTGCCGTTCCCCCATTACGTTCGACCGTTCTCGTGCTCTTGGCAGAGGCAGGGAAGAAGTGGGCTTCAGGCTCCTCGTTCTACCTCCTTGCTGTCGCGGCTACAACCAAATCCGGACCCAGGAAATAATCCTTAGGTATAGGGAAAAGGAGAGCACAACACGGCAGCCCAGAGATAAAAACAAGGCTTCACATGCCCTAGTCCTGTTTCGAAACGCATGACAGGGGATAAAAAGACTTATCTCGATCTGCAGCCCCCGGTAGTCTTATCTTGCCGCGGTTGGATCCTCGAATTTGCAGCCCCCGGCAACTCTGGTTTGCCGGGGTCGGGACGCCGATCCATTTCCTTTCTTCCAAGTAGCTCATCAGAAGTGCTCATGTGCCCTGCGAACCAAAAAAAGGACAGAAGAGGAACAGATAGACGCACACTCGACCTCTAAGCTAGGGGTTAGTCGCTGCTGAGCACTATCAACCGAACCGAGGAAGAGACTCGACCTAGCATGCATGCTACGACTTAGGGCTCCAGCGCTTCATTTATTTATGCTCGTGGTCTGCTACCGCTCTGCATAAAGGGTCACATGCCTTGCGGGCAAAGCTTGTACAAAAGGTGGCTTGCCGAGACCTGCAAGCCGCTACTTATGGGTAAAACTTGCGAAGATGCTCGATGTTCCAGAGTTGCTCATCGACGGCATCTTCGCCTCCAGCGCATCGCGCCAGCCACGGTGACTCAGACACCGATAAGGGCCTTCCCAGTTTACGCCAACTTGTTGGAATTCTTGGCCGATCGAACACGCCAAGAACAAGGTCTCCTTCCTCAAAGATTCGGACATGAACCTTGCGGCTATGGTAGCGCGCAAGGCTTGTTGGTAGCGTGCCGCTCTCACAGCCGCCCGAAGACGATCTTCCTCAAGGAGCGTAGCGTCATCTTGGTGCAACGGCTCTTGCTCAAGCTCATCATAAGCGAGCACTCGAGGTGACCCATATATGAGTTCCGTGGGGAGAATTGCTTCTGCCCCGTATACCAGGGAAAAAGGTGTCTGGCCGGTGGCTCGATTTGGCGTCGTCCTGATCAACCAAAGAACCGCCGGCAACTCATCAACCCAGCTCCTTCCACTCTTGTGCATCTTGTCAAAGGTCTTTGTTCTCAGGCCTCGCAACACTTCAGCATTTTCCCTCTCCGCTTGGCCATTGCTCCGTGGATGTGCCATGGAAGCAAAACAGACCTTGCTATCGAGGTCTTGGATGTACTGCATGAAGGTGTGGCTTGTGAACTGCGTGCCGTTGTCGGTAATGACTCTGTTTGGCACACCAAAATGGTAGACCAGTCCTTTGAAGAACTTGACGGCTGACTGAGCGGTCACATTCCTCACTGCTTCCACTTCCGGCCACTTTGTGAACTTGTCGATTGCAACGTACAAGTACTCAAAGCCCCCGATAGCGCGGGGGAAAGGGCCCAGTATATCGAGCCCCCAGACCGAGAATGGCCAGGAGAGAGGGATTGTTTGAAGGGCTTGAGCTGGCTGATGAAGCTTCTTTGAATGGAACTGGCACGCTTCACACTTGTTTACTAGTGTCGTCGCATCCTGGAGGGCGGTGGGCCAGAAGAAACCTTGTCGGAACGCCTTCCCGGCAAGGGCCCTTGACCCTATGTGGGAGCCACATATGCCTCCATGTATCTCCGCCAACAGCTCTAGTCCTTCCTCCCGGGGGATGCACTTGAGTTTCACACCGTTTGGCCTCCTCCGATACAGGACGTCATCGACGAACTGGTACAGGGCGGACCGACGGGCTACTTTCTCCACTTCTTCCTGCTCCTCAGGAAGCTCCCCTGTTTGGAGGAAGTGGACGATATGCTGCGCCCATGCCGGAACCTGGGGCTCGACGGCAAGGACCAAAGGCATTTCTTTCGCCATGGGAGCGGCCACCTCTACGGCCATGGCTTGACCCCCTGTCAAAGCCAGTTGCTCTTGGGCAGGCTCAGCGTCCGCGGCAGCACCCTTGCCGGTAGCCCCAGGGGGCTCGGTAGGAAAGTACTTGCCGGGACCTGATTTCCTCCGCTTGTTCCACGGGTAGCTTGAATGCGGCACGCTTTGACAGGTAATCGGCGATGTCATTCTCCGCTCGAGGGACGTTCTCCGCCTGGATACCGTCAAAGTGTTCCTCCAGCTTCCTCACCTCATCTACGTAAGCTTCCATCGATGGGCTCTGATAATCCTTGTTGACCTGCCTGACAACGAGCTGTGAGTCACCCCTGACAATGAGCTTCTTAACCCCGAGGTCTGCCGCGATCCCGAGACCGCAAGCAATCCTCGATTCAGCAAAGTTGTTGGTGGACATCTCCCTGGGGAAGTGCATCTGAATCACGTACTTGAGGTGTTCTCTGGTGGGTGCGACGAGTAGCACGCCGGCACCGGCGCCTTGCAGCGAGAAAGCCCCATCAAAGTACATGATCCAGTCGTGGTCTGCTCCTTGCAGGGGAGAGTGGTCTCCTGGATTTCTTAGTCAGGCGTCGAGGTCCATTCTGCGATGAACTCCGCTAAGACTCTGCTCTGAATTGTCGAGGTACTTTCAAACTTCAAACCGAAACTTGACAGATCCAAGGCCCATTCCACAATCCATCCGGTTGCGTCTGGGTTATGCAGTATCCGTTGCAACGAGAGGCGGGTGACGACAGTGATCTCGTGGGCTTGGAAGTAGTGACGCAGCTTCCTCGAGGCCATAGGGAGGCCGAAGAGCAATTTTTGCATGCCGGAATACCTCAACCTAGCCCCCTGCAAGAGAAAGCTGACAAAGTAAACCGGGTGCTGCATCATTTTCTTCTTTGGCACCACCTCACTCGACTGCGCGGGCACTGCCATGGTGGCATCAGACTCTGCTGGGGGCCGCGTCTTGTCGGCGCCAGGCCCTGCCGGGGGAATCTTTGGCTTGCCAACTGCTGGTTCTGCAGCCGTCGCTGCTTCCTCATCGACCTCCCTCTGTGCCACCAGTGTGACACTAACCACTTGATTCGTTGCCGCCAGATACAACAGCAATGGCTCTTGTGGTTTAGGCGCAACTAGTATTGGTGTGGAGGAAGTTCTTCAAATCCTGCAGTGCTACCTCGGCTTCTGGGGTCCACTCTATTGGGCCTGCCTTCTTCAAGATTTTGAAGAAGGGAAGGGCGCGCTCGGCGGACTTGGAGATGAATCGGCTCATGGCGGCAACGCAGCCGGTGAGCCGACGCACATCCTTGATCCGCTTGGGCGCCTCGATCTGCTCAATAGCCTTGATCTTGTATGGGTTTGCCTCGATCCCGCGCTATGACACAAAGAACCCGAGAAGCTTGCCGGACGGAACACCGAAGACACACTTCTCAGGGTTCAGCTTGAGGTTGATCTTGCGCAGGTTAGCAAATGTCTCTTCCAGATCTTGCACAAGAGCTGGCCCGTCCTTGGTTTTGACCACTATGTCATCCATGTAGGCCTCCATATTTCTATGGAGCTGGGGTTCAAAACCAATTTGGACTGCTCTTGCGAATGTTGAGCCAGCACTCTTCAACCCGAAAGGCATCCGTAAAAAGCAATACGTACCACATGGGGTGATGAATGCTGTCTTCTCTTCATCTTCTCTCGTCATGAAGATCTGGTGGTAGCTTGAGTAGGCGTCGAGGAATGATAACAGGTCACACCCGGCCGTGGAGTCAACAATCTGGTCGATGCGTGGAAACGTTAAGGGGTCCTTAGGGCAAGCCTTGTTGATATCCGTGTAATCCATACACAGTCTCCACTTCCCATTCGCCTTGCGCACCACTACTGGATTGGCCAACCACGTCGGGTGGAGCACTCCTCTCGCCAAACCTGCCGCTTCCAACTTCCTGATCTCCTCTGTGATGAACTCCTGCCTCTCTAGAGCCTGCTTTCTGACCTTCTGCTTGACGGGCCGCGCATGGGGGTAGACAGCTAGGTGGTGCTCAATCACTTCCTTCGGAACACCGGGGATGTCGGATGCTTTCCATGCAAACACGTCGATATTCGCCCGCGGGAAGGTGACGAGCACGCCCTTCTATTTGCTGTCGAGGGTGGAGCCTATGGTGAAGGCCCCTCCTGTGCCATCCTCCCTGATGGGAACCTTCTTGGTCTGCGGCGGCTCGGCCCTGGATCTCTTGCTCTTGTCGGCAGAGCTCTCTGGCACGTCCTCGACGGTAGCACAACACTCCAAGGAGGTGCGCTTGCCGGAGTGGGTGCGAGAGGTCTTGTCGGTCTTCTTCTTCCCTCCCGGGGCTTGAGCAGCAGGAGCAGGTGCCTTGGCGGCAGCCGCTGCAACTGCTTCCCGGTAGAGCTGGTCGGTGCAGATCAGCGCGTCCTTCTTGTCGGAGGGGACGGAGATGATGGTCAACGGCCCGGGCATCTTCAGCATGTTGTAGGTGTAGTGTGACGCCGCCATGAACTTGGCTAATGCCGGGCAACCGAGGATCCCATTGTAGGGCAAGGGGATCTCGGCTACGTCAAAGACGATCCTCTCCGTCCTGTAGTTCAACTCTCCTCCAAATGTCACAGGCAATGTGACCTTTCCTTCGCTGTCTCCTCCTGATTGACCACTTGAAACGCGCCTGCTTCTCAAGGTCTCCATCGTGATTTGTAACTTTGATCACGACAGCGAGATCAGGTTCAGGCCGCCCGCCGTCAACCAACATCTTGTTCACTCGAGGTTGCGATCGCTGGTGATACCAACACGGTAGCACCGACCGCTGTAGTGCGGTCGGGTGATCCTCGGCGCCAAAGATGAGGGGCGGCTGGACCACTTCAATGGCTTCGAGGCCGAACGACGGCTCGCTGTTGTAATCTCACGCGCCCACTGCTTGAGCTGGCGGTGAGAGGTATGCAGTGAGGCGCCGCCATCGACGCACATGGCCTCCATATCCTTCTGGAACCCTTGCTCACCAGACTCGTGGCCCTCGTCGTCTTCCTGCTTTTTGTCGCGGCCCCGGGCGGGCCTCTCTTGCTGGTTGTCCTTGCCGGGCCAGCCTCCTTGGCCGCCATGCTTCTTGCCGGACCCCTCCGCACCGTCCTGGTCCTTCTCCTTGTCCCACCTCTCATACTCAGCATTTTGCTTCTCAGCAAGCAGCTCGACTTGCCAGCAGTTCTGGAGGTCGTGGCCCTTGGTGTGGTGGATTTTGCAGTATTGCTTGCCGGAGCTCCCTGGCTTGTCGGTAGCCGCCAAGGCTCGGCAGGCGGCGCACCCGGCAATCTCCTTGCCGGGCGCTCGCTGACCTTCTTGCCGCACCGTGTCGCCAGACTTCAACGGCAAGCACGGCCTTGCCCTTGCGTTTCCTGTTGCGACGCCGGCCCTTCCTCATCGGGGTAGTGCCGTCTTCATCAGTAGAGTCGGTTTCCGCACCGGCATCTTTGCCGGGGTACTTCCTTCCCTCTTCAGCCCAGGCGCACCTATCGGCCAGAACGTAGAGCTCGGCCACGTCCATAACCTTGGTCATCGCCAGTTCCTCGTGCATCTTGCGATTGCGCACGTTCTGGTGGAACGCGCTAATCACAGCGGCAGGATGAACGTCGGGATGTTGTACTGCACCCGGCTGAATCTCTGGATGTACTTGCGCAGGGTCTCCCCTTCCTTCTGGGGAATGATCTGCAGATCACTGGCCTGGCCATGAGCTTGGTGGCCTCCTATGAAGGCGCCAACGAACTCATGGCACAGATCCGACCAAGCAGAAATGGAATCCACCGGCAAGTGCATCAACCAAGACATCACATTGGGCTTGAGCGCCAGTGGGAAATAGTTGGCAAGCACCTTGTCGTCACGAGCCCCAGCAGCCTGCATCGCGATGGTGTAGATGCCGAGGAACTCGGACGGATGGGTTTTGCCATTGTACTTCTCGCCGATGTCGGGCTTGAACGTGTGGTAGGACGGCCACTGGAACTGCCGCAGCTCACGGGTAAAGGCCGGGCAGCCCACCTCGTAAGGTAGGCCACCGGAGCCCCCCGGTGCTGGATGGTCCATAGCGGGTCCTGCCCGCTTGTCCGACTGGCGGCGCGTTTCGCGCCGACGCTCGATGGTGGTTCGAGCGTCTTCGTGAGCTCGTTCCCGAAGGACCTGGCGCTGGTCGCGGAAGGTCCGCGGGTCGAACGACGCTATGGAGATGTTATCACAAGTGTCGTCACGACGGGCCGACGCCCGCGGCGGCTGGCGAGGAGGAGGAGAGTGCACCATCGCCGCAGCTCCCTCAGTCCTCCCAGCGCCAGCATGTGGTGGCTCGGTGGGGCGCCGACCCGAGGGCCCCGTTGGTCGCAGATCGTCTTTGTTGGCGATGGCGACGAGGCTCCGGATGGTGGCCCTCCACTCGTCGAGCTTCTCTGCGGCAGGAGGGAAATCGAGGAGCAGCTGCGCGCGCGCCAAAGCTTCCACTGGCGTGGGCGGCAGCGACATCTGCGTGGATCGCGGCGCGCTTCGACTTCTAACTACGTTAGAAGGAGCTCCATCACGACCCAGCGGCTGCGTGCCATTTTCGCCAGCGCTTCGGCGAGCATGCTGAACCCCTTCATCTTGCAGACGACGCACAGGGCTCTTCCCACGGCGGTGCCCAGGGTCACCAACGTGGTGACGCTATTCGGCGCGCACACCATGGGAAGAACGTGCGGTGGTCACCGGTGTATGCGTCCTGGAGGTCGCCGCGCCACCCGGGGTCGGCACAACTACACCCCCGGAGGGCCCCGCGCCGCCTGCGGGGGGGCCAGCTCTGTCTTTGGATCTGGCAACGTGTAGCCGGTCGTCTGGCACACGAACGACGCCGCTCGCCAGGCTCCGACTGCCTGGGCGATGCTGGTGCTCGCGGGCCGCGGTCCGGGTCTTGTCTACGACTGGTTCGCTGCTCGTCCGCACCGGCACGGGCCGTTCGGCTCCCAACGAGCCGATCGCCATGGCCGTCTTCTTCTTAGGGGCCATGGCGACGAAGAACTACTTGGCTAACTACCAGACCAGATTCTCACAATTGCGCTCCCCTACCTGGCGCGCCAAAGATGTCGGTGTGGAACGACACCTATGGGATCACAAGAATCCCTACTACGGTTGCCGGGGCGCAGGGTTGCGAGGAGAGCAGGGCTAGTAGACAGCACAAGGATCGTTTACCCAGGTTCGGGCCGTGAGGATGCGTAAAACCCTAGTCCTGCTTTGGTGGGTGTATTTCTGAGAGTTCTTGAGCTCTCGAACTAGCTGTGGTCAGCGCGTGGTTCGAAAGAGCCGAATCCCCCTTCAGTATGCCATGGGTCTCCTTTTATAGTTGAAAGGGGCTGCCACAGTGACACGCAGGAGGTGGAAAGGCGATAAAGGCCCTGAGCTTATCGTCAGACATTACAGACAAGACGATTTAATGCGTAGCTTAGGTGTCCCCTTGCTTTATCGGGGACGGGGGCGAGGCCCGTCCTGTCCGTCGCCGCTCCTCCTCGCTTCGACACACGCCTCGGCCAGGGATGCGTGCGGTGCCATGTAGGCAGGCAGGCAGCTGAGTTGGCGCGGTGGTGGAGCCTTCACGGAGATCTGCATGCCGCCACGCAGGCGCTCGATGAGTTGGCCTGGGAGCTGCATGTTGCCACGCAGGTGCCCGCCCAGCTGGTTGGGCTGGCAGCTGCATGTGAACGGCGGTGGAAGCTTGGTTGACGTGGGCTTGGCGATGGCCTCGCCAGCGTCTTTGGCGAGGGCCTTGCCGGGTGGCCCGGCAAGGGTCTTGCCGTGGCGTGCTGTCATCCCTGGCAAGGATCTTCCCGGGCGTCTGGTGGCCTTCCTCGGCAAGGATCTTGCCGAGAATCGTCGTCTTCTAATCCTCATCTGATCTTGAATATGTCTTCACAAAGATCTGCATGCCACCACAGAGGTGCCTTTCTGAGCCCTGGCCCCACGCTGATTATGGCACTGGGGGCCGTGGGCTCAAGGGTGGCTCGCTCTGTTGGTGCGGGGCGGGCTGTCACGGCAAGGGTCTTGCCGGGGCTGCTGAGGCCGCCCGGCAAGGGTCTTGCCGGGGGGACCTGCTTCGTCCCTCTGGTCTTCGTGGTCATGGCCTTGGCGTTGCTTTGATTGTCTTGGGCTTTGATCTTACCTTTGCTCACCTCCCTCGTTCTGCTTGGTGTGGCCGTGGGTGCGGCTCTGATTGCCCGTGCACAGGAAAAGTGGTACAAAAATGCGCCCCTATTTTTGTACACCGACATAGGGTTTGAAAGGAGATGGTGCTGGTGAAGATGTTGATGGAGATTTCCCTCTCCTGATGAGAGGAGCCTTGGTGACGACGATGGCGATGATTTCCCCCTCCCGGAGGGAAGTGTCCCCGGCAGAACAGCTCTGTCGGAGCCCTAGATTGGTTCCGCCAAGGTTCGCCTCGTGGCGGCGGAGCCTCGTCCCGAAAGCTTGCTTATGATTTTTCTTCGCATTTAAAGACTTCATATAGCGAAGATGGGCACCGAGGGCCAACAGGGCCCACGAGGCAGGGGCGCGCCTCAACCTCGTGGGCTGGTGTGGGCCCCTCCGTATTTCTTCCGGTCGGTATTTTTTATTATTTCCAAAAATGACTTTCGTGGAGTTTTAGGACTTTTGGAGTTGTGCAAAATAGGTCTCTAGTATTTGCTCCTTTTCCAGCCCAGAGTTCCAGCTGCCGGCATTCTCCCTCCTTATGTAAACCTTGTAAAATAAGAGAGAATAGGCATAAGTATTGTGACATAATGTGTAATAACAGCCCATAATGCAATAAATATTGATATAAAAGCATGATGCAAAATGGACGTATCACATATATGGGGCGCCCCAGCCCATTAGGGGCTGGTTTGTCCCGCCCTTGGCCCAAGAAGGCCCATATCTTTGCCGGGGTGCTCGAACCCTTCCGGTGACCCGACACGCATCTGCACCCCGAACACTTCCGGTGTCCGAATACTATCGTCCTATATATGAATCTTTACCTCTCAACCATTTCGAGACTCCTCGTCATGTCCATGATCTCATCCAGGAATCCGAACAACATTCGGTCACCAAATCACATAACTCATATAATACAAATCGTCATCGAACGTTAAGCGTGCGGACCCTACGGGTTCGAGAACTATGTAGACATGACCGAGACACATCATCGGTCAATAACCAATAGCGGAACCTGGATGCTCATATTGGCTCCTACATATTCTACGAAAATCTTTCTTGGTCAAACCGCATAACAACATATGTTGTTCCCTTTGTCATCGCTATGTTACTTGCCCGAGATTCGATCGTCGGTATCATCATACATAGTTCAATCTCGTTACCGGCAAGTCTCTTTACTCGTTCAGTAATACTTCATCCCGCAACTAACTCATTAGTCGCATTGCTTGCAAGGCTTATAGTGATGAGCATTACCGAGAGGGCCCAGAGATACCTCTCCGAAACACGGAGTGAAAAATCCTAATATCGATCTATGCCAACCCAACAAACACCTTTGGAGACACCTGTAGAGCATGTTTATAATCACCCAGTTACGTTGTGACATTTGATAGCACACAAGGTGTTCCTCCAGTATTCGGAAGTTGCATAATCTCATAGTTATAGGAACATGTATAAGTCATGAAGAAAGCAATAGCAATAAAACTCAACGATCATAATGCTAAGCTAACGGATGGGTCTTGTCCATCACATCATTCTCCTAATGATGTGATCCTGTTCATCAAATGACAACACATGTCTATGGCTAGGAAACTTAACCATCTTTGATTAACGACGTAGTCAAGTAGAGGCATACTAGGGACACTCTATTTTGTCTATGTATTCACACATGTATCACTTTTCCGGTTAATACAATTCCAGCATGAATAATAAACATTTATGATGATATAAGGAAATAAATAATAACTTTATTAGTGCCTCTAGGGCATATTTCTTTTATATATTTCAAGAAGTCTCAAGCATCTAAGCTTGGGGATGCCCCGGTAGGCATCCCACCTTTCTTCTTCAACAATTATCGGTTAGTATCGGTTGAGCCTTAGTTTTTGCTTCTTCACATGATGTGTGCTATACTTCAAATGTCATTTTGTTTTATTTTGCTTGTTGTTTTAATAAATTACTTATATCTGAAACTTTTTAATAAGAGAGAGTCCTCAAATAGCTACCTATTTACATATCTACTCGCATGATCTTCACTTATATCTTTTTGGAGTAGTTTGTCATTTACTCTTTTGCTTCACTTATATCCTATGAGTAAAATTGTTGAATAAATTGAATGTCATGAAGTTGAAATCATATCATGCCTAGTGGTAGCTTCACATTGGCTTTAGAAAGTGAAATCTGTTGAGGCTTGACAATCACAGTTTTGGTCATACAAGCAATTCACGAATAATTAGTATAAGGAAGAGAACTTTCACATGCAAATACACTATCATGGAAATCTTTTGTGTTTGTGAGCCCTATTATATGCCAAAATTGTTGACGTTGGACAAGGAAGACAACGTAATGATTTATGTTTGTTCATATTCACATAGAAGTCATATTGTCATAGATCCTTCAACATGTGGTTCTTGCCCCCTATCTTTGCTAGCCAAAAATTCCGCACTAAGTAGAGATACTACTTGTGCATCCAAAAACCCTTAAACCCAAATCTTTTTCAAGTGTCCACCATACCTACCTAGGGATTGAGCAAGATCCCTCAAGTAAGTTATCATCGGTGCAAAAAGGCAATAAAAATTGCTTCTAAAAGTGTGAGATCGTTTAGTGTAATAGAAAATTGAGCGTTGCATGAACTTGGATGACAAAGAATAAAAGCGACAGACAGCATAATAAAGGTTGTGATCTTAAGGGGCAATGTAACGTGACATTCTTTTGCACTAAGGGATTGAGCATACAAACAAATAAGCGCATGGCAACCTCTGCTTCCCTCTGCGAAGGGCCTATCTTTTACTTTTTAGTATTTACTTTTATGCAAAGAGTCAAAGTTATTCTATCTATTCCTTTTTATTTTTCTCTTTTGGCAAGCATCATGTGGTGAGGAAAGATCTAGGCACATATGTCCAGTTGAATATGGGCAGCATGTGTTATTATTGTTGACATCACCCTTGAGGTGAATACGTTGGGAGGCAAAACAATAAGACCCTATCTTTCTATGTGTCCGGTTGAAACATTTGCTCATGTGCATGCGGTGAGTGTTAGCAATCATAGAAGACTATATGATAGTTGAGTATGTGGAGCTCTTACTTAAACTCCGTTGAATAAGATGAATTGCAATTGATTGGTGACTGAGAACATAGGTTGTTGGGTTTCAAGAGAATTCATTGTTTGAACCTTAGCATGTGAATTGGTTGCCACTATAACATGAGAAATTTTATGAGAAAGAATTGCTCTTATGATGCTAGGAAAAGTGATTGAAATTATCATTGATCAAACTTATGCACTTTGCTAGCATTCACACTTCATAAATTATTTCTTTTATCATTTACCTACTCGAGGACAAGTAGGAATTAAGCTTGGGGATGCTGATACGTCTCCAACGTATCTATAATTTATGAAGTATTCATGCTGTTATTTCATCATTCTTGGGTGTTTTACAATCATTTTATAGCAACTTTATATCATTTTATTGGACTAACCTATTGACCCAGTGCCCAGTGCTAGTTGCTGTTTTTGCTTGTTTTTTACATCGCAGGAAATCAATATCAAACGGAGTCCAAACACCGTGAAACCTTTTTTGAGATTTTGTATGGACCAGAAGGAACCCATTGGGCCAGAGCAGCACCTGGGGGGTGCCCCGAGGGGGGCACAACCCACCAGGGCGCGCCAGGCCCCCCTGGCGTGCCCAGGTGGGTTGTGCCCACCTCGGTGGCCTCCCGCACCCCCTCTTCGCACTATAAATTCCCAAATATTCCGAAACCCATCGAGGTTACCCTAGATCAAAAGTTTCGCTGCCGCAGGCCTCTGTAGCCACCAAAAACCAATCTAGACCCCGTTCCGGCACCCTGCCAGAGGGGGGGAATCATCTCCGGTGGCCATCTTCATCATCCCAGCAGCCACCACGATGAGGAGGGAGTAGTCCACCCTCAGGGTTGAGGGTTTGTACCAGTAGCTATGTGTTTAATCTCTCTCTCGTGATCTATATCATGGGCTTTGTTAATATAGTCGGATCCTATGGTGTTTCTACCCTCTATACTCTTGTTATGATGAATTGAATCTTTACCCTTTGAAGTTTTGTCTTGTCGGATTGAATATTCAGAGATGAGAACACATGATATATGTCTTGCAATATGAATACTTGACGTGACAATTGGGGTATCTTATTGATTTAGTTGATATATGGTGTGGCATTCAACTTGCGGATTCCCGCGGTGACATTGGGGTAATCTATGCATAGGGGTTGATGCACATTTTTCTCCGGCAGAAACTTTGGGGTCTCCTTGTAGTTCTTTGTGTGGATTGAGTATTATGAATATGAATATGCTTTGGTTTTATCTTAGTACGAACTCTTGATTACATCAAACTAAAAGAATAGCTTGCGTTATTCTAGTACGAACTCTAGGATAGATTGATCAGAAAGAATAGCTTTGAGGTGGATTCGTACCCTACAAACAATTCCTATCTTTTGTTCTCCGCTAATAGGAACTCAGGAGTGATTCTTTGCTGCACTTTGAGGGATAATCATATGATCCAACTATGTTAGTGAAGGAAATATGCCCTAGAGGCAATAATAAAGTTGTTATTTATATTTCCTTATATCATGATAAATGTTTATTATCCATGCTAGAATTGTATTAACCGGAAACTTAGTACATGTGTGAATACATAGACAAATAGAGTGTCACTAGTATGCCTCTACTTTGACTGGCTCGTTAATCAAAGACGGTTAAGTTTCCTAACCATAGACATCTGTTGTCATTTGATGAACGGGATCACATCATTAGAGAATGATGTGATTGACTTGACCCATCCGTTAGCTCAGCACTATGATCATTTAGTTTCTTGCTATTGCTTCCTTCATGACTTATACATGTTCCTATGACTATGAGATTATGCAACTCCCGAATATCGGAGGAACACTTAGTGTGCTATCAAACATCACAACGTAACTGGGTGATTATAAAGATTCTCTACAGGTGTCTCCGTTGGTATTTGTTGGGTTGGCATAGATCGAGATTAGGATTTGTCACTCCGTGTTTCAGAGAGGTATCTCTGGTCCCTCTCGGTAATGCACATCACTATAAGCCTTGCAAGCAATGTGACTAATGAGTTAGTTGCGGGATGATGTATTACGGAACGAGTAAAGAGACTTGTCGGTAACAAGATTGAACTAGGTATTGAGATACCGACAATCGAATCTCGGGCAAGTAACATACCGATGACAAAGGGAACAACGTATGTCGTTATGCAGTTTGACCAATAAAGATCTTCGTAGAATATGTAGGAACCAATATGAGCATCCAGGTTCCGCTATTGGTTATTGACTGGAGATGAGTCTTGGTCATGTCTACATAGTTCTCAAACCCGTAGGGTCCGCACGCTTAACATTCGATGACGATCGGTACTATGAGTTTATGTGTTTTGATGTACTGAAGGTAGTTCGGAGTCCTAGATGTGATCACGGACCTGACGAGGAGTCTCTAAATGGTCGAGACATAAAGATTGATATATTGGACGATGTTATTCGGACACCGGATGAGTTTCGGGGGTCACCGGATAAATATCGGAGTGTCGGGGGGTTATCGGAACCCCCGGGGGATCTAATGGGCCTCTATGGGCCTTAGTGGGAAGAGAGGAAGAGTCAGGAGGGGCTGGCCACGCCCCTGGGTCTGAATTGGACTAGGGGAAGGAGGCGGCACCCCCCTTTCCTTACCTTCCCTCTCTTCCTTCCTTCCCCCTCTCTCCCTCTTAGTGGATTCCTACTAGGACTTGGAGTCCTAGTAGGATTCCCCTCTTGGGGGCGCGCCCTAGGGGCCGGCCGGCCTCCCCCTTGCTCCTTTATATACGGGGGCAGGGGGCACCCTAGAACACACAACTTGACAGTTGTCTTTGCCGTGTGCGGTGCCCCCCTCCACAGGTTTCCACCTCGGTCATATCTTTGTAGTGCTTAGGTGAACCTTGCGTCGGTAACTTCATCAACACCGTCATCACGCCGTCATGCTGACGAAACTCTCCCTCGATCTCAGCTGGATCTAGAGTTCATGGGATGTCACCGAGCTAAACGTGTGCAGGTCGCGGAGGTGTCGTACCTACGGTGCTAGGATCGGTCGGATCGTGAAGACGTAAGACTACATCAACCGCGTTGTCATAATGCTTCCGCTTTCGGTCTATGAGGGTACGTAGACAACACTCTCCCCTCTCATTGCTATGCATCACCAAGATAGATCTTGCGTGATCGTTGGAGATTTTTTGAAATTACTGCGTTCTCCAACAGTGGGATCCGAGCCAGGTCTATGCGTAGATGTTATATGCACGAGTAGAACACAAAGAGTTGTGGGCGATAATAGTCATACTGCTTACCAGCATGTCATACTTTGATTCGGCGATATTGTTGGATGAAGCGGCCGAGACTGACATTACGTGTACGCTTACGCGAGACTGGTTCTACCGACGTGCTTCGCACACAGGTGGCTAGTGGGTGTCTGTTTCTCCAACTTTAGTTGAATCGAGTGTGGCTACGCCCGGTCCTTGTTGAAGGTTAAAACAGCACACTTGACAAAAAATCGTTGTGTTTTTGATGCGCAGGTAAGAACGGTTCTTGCTAAGCCCATAGCAGCCACGTAAAACTTTCAAACAACAAAGTAGAGGACGTCTAACTTGTTATTGCAGGGCATGTTGTGATGTGATATGGTCAAGGCATGATGCTATATTATATTGTATGAGATGATCATGTTTTGTAACAGAGTTATCGGCAACTGGCAGGAGCCATATGGTTGTCGCTTTATTGTATGCAATGCAGTCGCCATATAATTGTTTTTACTTTATCACTAAGCAGTAGCGATAGTCGTAGAAGCAATAGTTGGCGAGACGACAACGATGCTACGATGGAAATCAAGGTGTCGCGCCGGTGAAGATGGTGATCATGACGATGCTTTGGAGATGGAGATCAAAAGCACAAGATGATGATGGTCATATCATATCACTTATATTGATTGCATGTGATGTTTATCCTTTATGCATCTTATTTTGCTTAGTTCGGCGATAGCATTATAAGATGATCTCTCACTAAATTTCAAGGTATAAGTGTTCTCCCTGAGTATGCACCATTGCGACAGTTCGTCGTGCTGAGACACCACGTGATGATCGGGTGTGATAAGCTCTACGTTTGCATACAACGGGTGCAAGCCAGTTTTGCACACGCAGAATACTCAGGTTAAACTTGACGAGCCTAGCATATGCAGATATGGCCTCGGAACACTGAGACCGAAAGGTCGAGCGTGAATGATATAGTAGATATGATCAACATAGTGATGTTCACCATTGAAAACTACTCCATCTCACGTGATGATCGGACATGGTTTAGTTGATGTGGATCACGTGATCACTTAGATGATTAGAGGGATGCCTATCTAAGTGGGAGTTCTTAAGTAATATGATTAATTGAACTTTAATTTATCATGAACTTAGTACCTGATAGTATTTTGCATGTCTATGTTGTTGTAGATAAATGGCCCGTACATCGTTCCGCTGAATTTTAATGCGCTCCTAGAGAAAGCTAAGTTGAAAGATGATGGTAGCAACTACACGGACTGGGTCCGTAACTTGAGGATTATCCTCATTGATGCACAGAAGAATTACGTCCTGGAAGCACCGCTGGGTGCCAGGCCTACTGCAGATGCTACCGATGACGCGTTAAGAACGTCTCGCGAGCAAAGCTGATGACTACTTGATAGTTCGAGGTGCCATGCTTTACGGCTTAGAACCGGACTTCAATGACATTTTGAACGTCATGGAGCATATGAGATGTTCCAGGAGTTGAAGTTAATATTTCAAGCAAATGCCCGGATTGAGAGATATGAAGTCTCCAATAAGTTCTATAGTTGCAAGATGGAGTAGAATAGTTCTGTCAGTGAACATATACTCAGAATGTTTGGGTACCACAACCACTTGACTCAACTGGGAGTTAATCTTCCTGATGATAGTTTCACTGACAGAGTTCTTCAATCCCTGCCACCAAGCTACAAAAGCTTCATGATGAACTATAATATGCAAGGGATGGATAAGACAATTCCCGAGCTCTTCGCGATGCTAAAGTTGCGAAGGTAGAAATCAAGAAGGAGCATCAAGTGTTGATGGTCAACAAGACCACCAGTTTCAAGAAGAAGGGCAAAGGGAAGAAGGGGAACTTCAAGAAGAACGGCAAGCAAGTTGCGACTCAAGTGAAGAAGCCCAAGTCTGGGCCTAAGCCTGAGACTGTGTGCTTCTACTGCAAAGGGACTGGTCACTGGAAGCGGAACTGCCCCAAGTATTTAGCGGATAAGAAGGATGGCAAAGTGAAAGGTATATTTGATATACATGTTATTGATGTGTACTTAACTAATGCTCGCAGTAGCGCCTGGGTATTTGATAGTGGTTCTGTTGCTCATATTTGCAACTCGAAACAGGGGTTACGGATTGAGCAAAGATTGGCTAAGGACGAGGTGACGATGCGCGTGGGAAATGGTTCCAAAGTCGATGTGATCGCAGTTAGCACGCTACCTCTACATCTACCTTCGAGATTAGTTTTAGACCTGAATAATTGTTATTTGGTGCCAGCGTTGAGCATGAACATTATATCTGGATCTTGTTTGATGCGAGACGGTTATTCATTTAAATCAGAGAATAATGGTTGTTCTATTTATATGAGTAATATCTTTTATGGTCATGCACCCTTGATGAGTGGTCTATTTTTGTTGAATCTCGATAGTAGTGATACACATATTCATAGTATTGAAGCCAAAAGATATAAGTTCAATAATGATAGTGCAACTTATTTGTGGCACTGCCGTTTAGGTCATATTGGTGTAAAGCGCATGAAGAAACTCCATGCTGATGGGCTTTTGGAATCACTTGATACTTGTGAACCATGCCTCATGGGCAAGATGACTAAGACTCCGTTCTCCGGAACTATGGAGCGAGCAACAAACTTGTTGGAAATAATACATACTGATGTACGCGGTCTGATGAGTGTTGACGCTTCCGACGGGTATCGTTATTTTCTGACCTTCACAGATGATTTGAGCAGATATGGGTATATCTACTTGATGAAACATAAGTCTGAAACATTTGAAAAGTACAACGAATTTCAGAGTGAAGTGGAAAATCATTGTAACAAGAAAATAAAGTTTCTACGATCTGATCGTGGAGGAGAATATTTGAGTTATGAGTTTGGTCTTCATTCGAAACAATGCGGAATAGTTTCGCAACTCACGCCACCTGGAAAACCACAGCGTAATGGTGTGTCCGAATGTCGTAACCACACTTTATTAGATATGGTGCGATCTATGATGTCTCTTACTGATTTACCGCTATCATTTTGGGGTTATGCTTTAGAGACGGCTGCATTCACGTTAAATAATGCACCATCTAAATCCGTTGAGATGACACCTTATGAAGTATGGTTTGGCAAGAAACCCAAGTTGTTGTTTCTGAAAGTTTGGGGCTGCGATGCTTATGTGAAAAAGCTTCAACCTGATAAGCTCGAACCCAAATCGGAGAAATGTGTCTTCATACGATACCCAAAGGAGACTGTTGGGTACACCTTCTATCATAGATCCGAAGGCAAGATATTCGTTGCTAAGAATGGATCATTTCTAGAGAAGGAGTTTCTCTCGAAAGAAGTGAGTGGGAGGAAAGTAGAACTTGATGAGGTAATTGTACCTTCTCCCGAATTGGAACGTAGTTCATCACAGAAATCAGTTCCAGTGATTCCCACACCAATTAGTGAGGAAGCTAATGATAGTGATCATGAAACTTCAGATCAAGTTACTGTTGAACCTCGTAGGTCTACCAGAGTAAGATCCACACCAGAGTGGTACGCTAATCCTGTTCTGGACGTTATGTTAATACACCATAATGAACCTATGAACTATGAGGAAGCGATGATGAGCCCAGATTCCACGAAATGGCTTAAGGCCATGAAATCTGAGATGGGATTCATGTATGAGAACAAAGTGTGGACTTTGGTTGACTTGCCCGATGATCGTCATGCCATCGAGATTAATGGATCTTCAAGAAGAAGACTGACGCAGACGGTAATGTTACTGTCTACAAAGCTTGACTTGTTGTGAAAGGTTTTCGACAAGTTCAAGGAGTTGACTATGATGAGACTTTCACACCCGTAGCGATGCTTAAGTCTGTCTGAATCATGTTAGCAATTGCCGCATTTTAAGATTATGAAATTTGGCAAATGGATGTCAAAACTGCATTCCAGAATGGATTTCTGGAAGAAGAGTTGTATATGATGCAACCAGAAGGTTTTGTCGATCCAAAGGATGCTAATAAAGCGTGCAAGCTCCAGCGATCCATTTATGAACTGGTGCAAGCCTCTCGGAGTTGGAATAAACGTTTTGATAGTGTGATCAAAGCATATGGTTTTATACAGACTTTTGGAGAAGCCTGTATTTACAAGAAAGTGAGTGGGAGCTCTGTAGCATTTCTAATATTATATGTGGATGACATATTGCTGATTTGAAATGATACAATATTTCTAGATAGCATAAAAGGATACTTGAATAAGAATTTTTCAATGAAAGTCCTCGGTGAAGCTGCTTATATATTGGGCATCAAGATCTATAGAGAAAGATCAAGATGCTTAATTGGACTTTCACAAAGCACATGCCTTGATAAGATTTTGAAGAAGTTCAAAATGGATCAGTCAAAGAAAGGGTTCTTGCCTGTGTTACAGGGTGTGAAGTTGAGTGAGACTCAATGCCCGACCACTGCAGAAGATAGAGAGAAAATGAAAGTCATTCCCTATGCTTCAGCCATAGGTTCTATCATGTATGCAATGCTGTGTACCAGACCTGATGTGTGCCTTGCTATAAGCATAGTAGGGAGGTACCAAAGTAATCCAGGAGTGGATCACTGGACAGCGGTCAAGAACATCCTGAAATACCTGAAATGGACTAAGGATATGTTTCTCGTATATGGAGGTGACAAAGAGCTCGTCGTAAAAGGTTACGTCGATGCAAGATTTGACACTGATCCGGATGACTCTAAGTCACAAACCGGATACGTGTTTATATTGAACGGTGGAGCTGTCAGTTGGTGCAGTTCTAAGTAGAGCGTCGTGGCGGGATCTACGTGTGAAGCGGAATACATAGCTGCTTCGGAAGCAGCAAATGAAGGAGTCTGGATGAAGGAGTTCATATCCGATCTAGGTGTCATACCTAGTGCATCGGGTCCAATGAAAATCTTTTGTGACAATACTAGAGCAATTGCCTTGGCGAAGGAATCCAGATTTCACAAGAGAACCAAGCACATCAAGAGACGCTTCAATTCCATCCGTCATCAAGTGTCGGAAGGGGACATAGAGATTTGCAAGATACATACGGATCTGAATGTTGCATACCGTTGACTAAGCCTCTCTCACGAGCAAAACATGATCATCACCAAGACTCCATGGGTGTTAGAATCATTACAATGTAATCTAGATTATTGACTCTAGTGCAAGTGGGAGACTGAAGGAAATATGCCCTAGAGGCAATAATAAAGTTGTTATTTATATTTCCTTATATCATGATAAATGTTTATTATTCATGCTAGAATTGTATTAACCGGAAACTTAGTACATGTGTGAATACATAGACAAATAGGGTGTCACTAGTATGCCTCTACTTTGACTGGCTCGTTAATCAAAGATGGTTAAGTTTCCTAACCATAGACATGTGTTGTCATTTCATGAACAGGATCACATCATTAGAGAATGATGTGATTGATTTGACCCATCCGTTAGCTTAGCACTATGATCGTTTAGTTTATTGCTATTGCATTCTTCATGACTTATACGTGTTCTTATGACTATGAGATTATGCAACTCCCGAATACCGGAGGAACACTTAGTGCTTAGTGTGCTATCAAACGTCACAACGTAACTGGGTGATTATAAAGATTCTCTACAGGTGTCTCCGATGGTATTTGCTGGGTTGGCATAGATCGAGATTAGGATTTGTCACTCCGTGTTTCGGAGAGGTATCTCTGGTCCCTCTCGGTAATGCACATCACTATAAGCCTTGCAAGCAATGTGACTAATGAGTTAGTTGCAGGATGATGTATTACGGAACGAGTAAAGAGACTTGTCGGTAACAAGATTGAACTAGGTATTGAGATACCGACAATCGAATCTCGGGCAAGTAACATACCGATGACAAAGGGAACAACGTATGTTGTTATGCGGTTTCACAGATAAAGATCTTCGTAGAATATGTAGGAACCAATATGAGCATCCAGGTTCCGCTATTGGTTATTGACCGGAGATGAGTCTCGGTCATGTCTACATAGTTCTCGAACCCGTAGGGTCCGCACGCTTAACGTTCGATGACTATCGGTATTATGAGTTTATGTGTTTTGATGTACCGAAGGTAGTTTGGAGTCCCGGATGTGATCACGGGCATGACGAGGAGTCACGAAATGGTCGAGACATAAAGATTGATCTATTGGATGATGTTATTCGGACACCGGATGAGTTTCGGGGGTCACCGGATAAATATCGGAGTGTCGGGGGTTATCGGAACCCCCGGGGGATCTAATGGGCCTCTATGGGCCTTAGTGGGAAGAGAGGAAGGGTCAGGAGGGGCTGGCCGCTACTGGGTCCGACTGACTAGGGAAAGGGGCGCGCCCCTTCCTTCCCTTCCCCTCTTCCTTCCTTCCCCTCTCTCGCTTTGGGATTCCTACTAGGACTTGGAGTCCTAGTAGGATTCCCCTGGGGGCGCCCTAGGGCCAGCCGCCTCCCCCTTGATCCTTTATATACGGGGGCAGGGGGCACCCTAGAACACACAAGTTAACAGTTGTCTTCTGTGTGCGGTGCCCCCCTCCATAGATTTCCACCTCGGTCATATCATTGTAGTGCTTAGGCGAAGCCTTGCGTCGGTAACTTCATCAACACTGTCATCACGTCATTGTGCTGACGAAACTCTCCCTTGACCTCAGCTGGATCTAGAGTTCATGGGATGTCACTGAGCTGAACATGTGCAGATCGCGGAGGTGTCGTACCTTCGGTGCTAGGATCGGTCGGATCGTGAAGACGTACGACTACATCAACCGCGTTGTCATAATGCTTCCACTTTCGGTCTACAAGGGTACATAAACAACACTCTCCCCTCTCATTGCTATGCATCACCTAGATAGATCTTGCGTGATTGTAGGAATTTTTTTGAAATTACTGCGCTCCCCAACAGTTAGCACTGTTGAGAAATTGCACTAGCGAAAGTACGGACCCTAGGCCTCCTTTTTAAGCATTGCAATACCATTTTTGTGCATGTTTACTATTTGCTACCTTGCTGGTTTTATTTATTCAGATTATAAAAATATATTTCTACCACCCATATTACACTTTTATCACCATATTTTCGCTGAACTAGTGCACCTATACAATTTGCCATTGTATTGGGTGTGTTGGGGACACAAGAGATTTCTTGTATTTGGTTGCAGGGTCGTTTGAGAGAGACCATATTCATCCTACACCTCTCATGGATTGATAAACCTTTGGTCATCCACTTGAGGGTAAATTGCTACTGTCCTACAAAACTCTGCGCTTGGAGGCCCAACACGTGTCTACAAGAATAAAGTTGCGTAGTAGACATCATTGGTCCATAAAAAATCATCGTGAAGTTTCGTTGCATTTGGACTTCGTCTGATATTGATTTCCTATGATGTAAAAAACATGCAAAAAACAGCAACTGGCAGTCGGCACTATGTCAATAGGTTAGTACCAAAAAATGATATAAAATGACTATAAAATGATTATAAAACATCCAAGATTGATAATAAAACAACATGGAACAATAAAAAATTATAGATACCTTGGAGACGTATCAGCATCCCCAAGCTTAACTCCTGCTCGTCCTCGAGTAGGTAAGTGATAAAAACAGAATTTTTGACGTGGAGTGCTATTTATCATGTCATATCATATTCTTTTCTTTATAGCATGGACAATTGGACTTTTATGTGATTCAAAGCAATAGTCTAGTTTTGACATACTAATTTAGATACTCAAGCATATCAACAAGCAACCATGTCTTTCAAAATATCAATGCTAAAACAAGTTATCCCTAGCCCATCATGCTCAAACATTGGTCCATTCATGAAACACACTCGAGTATTAGCTACACCCAATACTTAAGTACGATCACATTGCCTCTTAGTTGGTGCTTTTGTAAGAGAAGATGGAGACTCAAATCCAAAAATAAAAATTGCATAAAGTAAAAGAAAGCCCTTCGCAGAGGGAAGTAGGGATTTGTAGAGGTGCCAGAGCTCAAAGCGAAAAATTAGAGATAAAAACATTTTGGGAGGTGTATCCATCCCACCAACGAAAACGACTTAGAGTTCCGAACACTTTCCATGCTACATATGCCATAGGCATTTCCCAAACAGAAAATAAAGGTTATTCCTTTTTCCACCATACTTTCACTTTCCATGGCTAGCCGTATCCACGGTTGCCCTCCATATCAACACTTTCCAGGGAATTTATTATTTGACAACATAAAGTTAATTCACTTTTGCATTTCGGGACTGGGCATCCCTAAAACCTTTGCCTTACTCTCGTGCAATGACAAGTGAATAAACACTCATCGTGTGAATAGATCTGCGAGAATCGAGGCGGCAGCTCCGCTTCCAAGCCCACGGCTCCTCAATTTTCGCGCCTGACACATGTCCCTTGCCTTATAAATAGGCCCGAGGGGTCATTTCTTTTTTCCCCTTCGTTCCCTTCTTCTTCGTCTTCATTATACCGCCCGCTTCAGAGCCGCCGCCATTGCCGACCTCAAAGATCGCCCTTGGCCGCTGCATCAACCTGAGCGTACCAGAATACAGCGGCAACCTTCCTTTTCTTCCACAGCTCTGGTAAGCCTTCTTTCCTTCCCCCCCGGTAGATCTGTTCTAGGGTTCTTGTGTTCTTCAGCGTTCATCTGATGCTTCTCATTCGTATAGCAGTCTTCAAATAAACCTGTAAATCTTGGTCCCATGTAATGACAACTTCTATCATCCGTTTGTCCTTTCGCCTCTCAGGGACATAGATCGATCTGTATCTTTGCTCATGGATTCAGCATCTGCTCCTTTTCAAGTCTTGAATATTTACTTCTTTTTCTGAACATGCTCCAGATCCGAAAGCTGTTAAGCAATGCTGCGAAACCTGTTTTCACCGCAGTTCTGACTCTGCATCATTTCCAAACCGGGCGGTTTAGTTTTGTAGAAAAAACTGATAACTCGGCATATACCATTAGTCCCCTTACTGAACCGCCAGTTATCTTAGCTAAATAGTGCCACTTTGCAGAACTCCGGTTTATAAATAACTTCTTCTGGTTTAATACTGAATGCATTGGTATGTATCCAACATATCTTTGAACCGGTATTAATATTTTGCAGACTGTACCATCGCCAAGCAAGTATATGAGTGCAACTGGGTCCCTTCTCGAGTGACCGAGACGCAGCTGGAGAACTTAGTCCAAATTGGCACTTTGGGAAAAAAAGATGTCATTCACTGGAGGGTCCCTGGCCCGGAAAGTTTTCCGGATCCCAAGAATGGAGAAGTTATTGTTTTTGCTGACCATCTGGCCCGGGGCTTCAGTCCACCCGGTTCAAAGTTTTACCGGGATGTCTTGGCCAACTTCCAATTGCATCCACAAGATATTGGCCCTAACTCCGTAACCAATATCTGTCACTTCCAAGTGCTTTGTGAGGTGTTCTTTCAAGAGGAGCCCTCAGTTGAACTATTCAGAGATTGTTCCATCTAAACCGCCGCATCGAATTTTCAGACGGCCCCAACACAGAACTAGGCGGCATGGCGATTCAAAAGAGAAAAGAAGTTACTTATCCTCACGCCAAACTGCACAGCCATCCCAAAGAATGGAATTCGACATGGTTCTACTGCAAAGATACTTCGCCTGATGGAGAAAGTCCCTTGTCGGGTTACCGTCCGAAACGGTTAAGCAATACACATCCCCTCCCTCACAGACTGACTGCGAGGGAGAGAAGCAAATATGCACCTCAATTATCCAAGCTGTGGGCCTTCATGGCTAATGGGCTGACCGGAGTTGACCTTGCCCGCTGCTGGATATCTTGGAGCATACTACCCTTAAGCCAGCGCTCCGGTCTGATGTGCGAATGCACAGAAGACTTAAGAGACCCTCTACGGCACATTAAAGTCTAGCTATCAGACGATGAAGTCACGGAGGCTGTTAAGAAGATGTTGAATGAACCTGAGACTGCCTGCGCTCAAACCGGCCTACTTCCTTTCTCTGCCAAGAACAACCCGCCAGCTGTAAGCCTCATATCATATACCTTTATGAAATCTAGCCATGCTTTAAATACCCTCTGTTAACTTTAACTTCTTTCAAACAGGGTGATGATCCATTTTGGAGCAAAAAGACTCCTCAGGAAAAACCAGAAAAGATAGTCCGGCCCAAGAGCCGAGTTGTAAACAAACCGTCCCTCCGAAAGAGAACCACTGCCTCCTCCGATCCTCCAGCTGACGACGATGTGGGTAATCCGGACCTTGAGGTAGAACTTGACTCACTTGGTTTACTTTTCACACGCCTTATTGATAATGATTATTGTCGATGAAGCTGAGGTCACCATGCCGATGTCAGTAGAGTAATCACTCTTTCTTCTGATTCAAATCCTTTACCTTCACTAAAAATCCGTCGGGCAAACCGGAAAGTTAAATTCTCTCATCCCCTTGCTTACTTGGACCGAAACTTTCTTATGAAGACACAACAGCACGAAGCTCGCCGCACAACCCGACACAGCGGTCAGGTAGTTACTTCCGCCGGTTTACCGAACAGTCCGGTTCGGAAACGCCGTTCTGAGGTCTCTAACTGTTTCATCAATGCTTATCCTAAAGCGGGTTGTATTCGGCAACCTCTTAATACCTCTGACTCCGATTATTAGGGCACTTATCATTCTTCTTCCGGCGAGTCTTCGGCCACCCAGCTCCCACCACTCAAGATTGTGCTTGGGTGAGCCGTTTTACTGATAATTCTGCTTGATATAGTACTTTCCCTATTTACTGGATTCATCTATCTTTTCTCTTTCAGGACAAAGCCTAGGCCCAGCAAAAAAGCTCGTCTGGACAAAGCAGTGGAAGAAGATGATACTCCTGAACCGACCAGGACGATAGATTCGGAAGAACCTATCCATGATGATGTGATGAATGACCTACCACCGCAAGACCATGATGTTGTTGCTGAAGAGGTGCATGTTGATGCCTTAGGCCCTGTTAATCAACCCACGAGCCCTGTCCAAACTGACAAGACAGCGAGCCCTTCCAAGCGCACCGACAATCCGGCGACCCCAAAATGAACCGGCGAAGCCAAGGATGATGATGTCATTATTACTGGCTTCGGTCATTCTGATCCGGGTAATCCTGTCGTCTTGTCCAAGCACACCGCAAAAGATGAATTTGCAGCCTTTGGTAAAGGCAAATGGAACACAGATTTAGCCACTTTTGCTACTCTAGACCCTCAGGAGCTTTATTCCGGCTATCTGAATCGGCTATATACCAGCCGTGATTGTGAAGCTGGCTTGGTAAAAATGATGAAGGATAAATATGAGGTAAATTTCATACGACTCTCCTTAGCATTTCAATCATCAACTCCAATAGCCCCCAAGTGACGGTTTAAAGATAGTAACTTAAACCGACTTTCCAACTTGAACCTTTTTGAATGAAGCTTTACTTTGAGGTCAGAGTTCCCAGGGCCAGTTTAACTTAAGCAAGCTAAACCGGACTTTGTACAAGAAGAATGCCAAGGTCACCGTAAGATAGAGCAAATACACATTAGCCCCCAAGTGCCAAGTTGAATACTTGTATTGATCTTGGGACTTATATGAAATTTGGATAAAAAGCAAATATGCATTAGTCCCCAAGTACCAAGGGCATAACTTGTTATGTGGTTGGTACTTCAATTCTGCATCATAATCTTTAATCAATGACCTGTATGCAGGGCGATCTGGGCAAGAAAGAAAGCCAAGTTGTTGATCTTCAAGAAAACCTTAAATCTCAACAGACTGAAACCTCAAAAGCAAAAGACGAATTAACCAGCGCTTTAAGCGTCATGGAAAATCTTAAAGAGGATTTCAACAAGGAACGGGCAGATTGGGCCACTGAGAAAGCCTCTTTACTTCAAATGGCAGAAAAAGCTGAAGCTGCACTCAAACCGGTAGTAGATGAGCTGACCAGCGTAAAGCGTCAAGTGCATGCTATGACCGATGCCGTCTTTGGTAAGCATTTTTATGTTCTGCAATAATGATGTCTCCTCATATTGTAGCCGGTTTACCAACCCTTTGAATGATTCAGGGACACGTATTGGCCACTTGGGATCAGACGTGCGGAAGAAACTGAAAGCCGCCTATACATTGATAGAACAATTGTATCTGGTAGCAGAACGGATCATCAAGATCGCTTCTCACAACAACCCGCCCTCGACCTTGATTGAGGACACCATCAAGAGGTTGTCAATGCTTCCTGCCCGGATTGAAGAATTGAAGAAATTTGCTGCTAGAACCGGCGCTATAAACGCCTTAATCCGGGCAAAAGCATGGGTTCCAGATTTTGATCCTGTTGAAGCGGCCCAAGGCTTCCCAAGCATGAAGAGGACGGGACAGAATTCAGTGAAGAGGATCTTGGAGCTATAAACCGGGAAGTGCGCCCTCTATCTTGTCAATTGGCTGAAGAGGCAAATTTGTCCCACTATCAAGCTCAATATGATGGTCAAAATAAACGAGTGGCTGCACCACTTCCTGAAGCGGAGAATCTTATCCCTCCAATCCGTAAGCATACTTACGTCCTGACATTGAACAGTCCTTGCTGATCAACGATGAAGCTGTCTTTCAAGCATTAATGGGAATCAACTGGACAACTGTTGATTTCCAGCCGCTGGGTAGAGGAGCAGAAGCTGAAGTGGCGCAGAATGATCCGCAATCATCAGAGGAAGCTGGCGACCAAGCGTAAACCGGAAACTAGTTTATATTTGTTGTTCCGTTATGATATGATGAAAAACAATTATCTCATCTGGGCATCATGTTGTCGTGTAATAGACTAGCTGTCACACTTGGTGCTGATATGCCTTCGTGCATACGTATTGCAACTTATGCTTCCTTTGAATCATTAATGTTAAACCATTATCTGCAAAAAAGGTCTTAAAACGCCGCTGTGGTTGTACCACCAGGTGGGTCATAATATCGATTGTTTATGAAATCAAAGAAAACTTCTTAGATTTAACATATGATCAAATATAACAATATATGATACCTGCCATCATAGGTCATAAAGTTGGTTGTGCCAGTCGTAAACCAGAGTATTTTAAGAAAACCACTGTCGCAGGAGAATAGCTCCTGTGAATAGAAGGTCGGGTTACCAAATACCCGTTCCGGTTTATAGAAAAGACTAGTATTACCCCAAAATAGGATGTTAACAGAAAATCAAACCGGGCAAGATGTCTCCGGATCAAGAATAGTCCGTGTTCCGTCAATTGACAGTCGAACCGGCTTAACAATCGTTGGTATAAGAACACAGCAAAACATATGCAAAATAAGAGAAATATATCTCAAGCAAAGACAAACAGAATCATTTGCAAAAAAGAGGCTATCTGAGCCGATCAAGTGGCATTACCATGGTCGGACACGACCAAGCCCCCGACAGGCGTAGCTATGGTTCAAGTCAACCAAGGTATCCAAATGATGCAGTGGCATGACGCCGATCAAGAGGTGTAGCGATGGTTCGGGTTCGACCAAAGCCCCAAGTGATTACGTGGCCTTAGGCCGATCAAGAGGCGTGATGGTTCGAGACATGACCAAGTCCCCAAGTGATCTTGTGGCTTTCGCCGGTCTAAAGGTGTTGCATTGGTTGGGATCTTGTCGTGGTTTTGTCACGGCAGATGTCCTCATGAAAGGACTTAGTCGCGGAGCCATCGCTCTGGAGTTAACTTGGAGGGTTAAAGCGACGAAAAGACACGAGAGTTATACTAGTTGGCCCCTTCGATGAAGGTAAAAGCCCAAGAGGCATGAGTGTAAGGGCCCAAGGCACATAGTCGGTTCGAGAACTCATGAAAGTAAACCGCCTGATGTATAAACTTGTATTGTAAGTTAGGAATAGAGAGAGAGACCAACCCGGATACGAATATGAACTGGAGGTTGGGACTCTCTGAGCCGACGGGCGTCACCCGTGTATATAAGGGGACGACCCGGGGCGGTTCAAGGGACAGAGGACAACAATTCGAGGCCTAGGCGAAGCTATTTGGTCCCTAGTCATCGAGACCACATCAATCCCATCACAAACTAGACGTAGGCTTTTACCTTCATCGAAGGGGCCGAACTAGTATAACTCTCGTGTCTTTGCGTCCGCTTTAACCCCTCCAAGTTAGCCCGTAGTGATGGCTCCGCGACTAAGTCCTTTCATGAGGACATCTGCCGTGACAAAACCACGACAGTTGGTGCCCACCGTGGGGCTATCGCACGACGGTTTGATGATCTTGGAGGGCAAGCTCGAAGGACTCGAAGGCTACGCTGTGGGCCGGATGACCAAGAGTCGTCGCGGCAAGCTCTACATCGACGATGCAGATTGGGGCCCCGAGGCCAGCTCGATTGAGTACGGGTACCGGGTCCCCTTTGGTGGCATACACGTTTTCATCGGCAAGATCGGTGAGCCAGGGCCTGAGCCGGACATCTGCACCGACCTCGTCGAGACGGCTCAGCATGCGAGACCTGCCCAGGCTAAACCGGCCGTCAAGCGTGCTTTCGTGGGAGTCATCCACGGAGGAAATTATGAGGACGGATCAGCATCTGGTGGCGAAACCGTCGTCTACTCTGATGACGAGTCGTCGACCGGAGAAACTGAGTCTCTGTGTCGGTACAAGATGGCCGATTAGGGGCTATTCCGGCGGTGATAGATTCGGACCCTTTGATATGCCCAACCGGGTTGGAATATTCATGGCTGGTACACAAGCGATGCTTCACTCTTCGACCGCTGCAACAATGGTCGCCGGTTCAACAGCGGCGATGGCAGCCGGGGCAGGAGGCCCTGTGCGCCCGCCGACTCAAGTTTTATCAGAACTATTCGATTCGTTGGTTGTGCTCATGGCAGAAGCTAACCCGGCGGACCAGGATATTCATAATGCGGAGATTGCAAAGGTGAAGGAACAAATCACTCAGGCTAAAGCGGATCTGGCAGCTGCAGACGCCAAGATGGCGGCGAGCGGGCGCTTTGGATGCGCAAGCTTATAGGCTCATCTTTGGATCGAGCAACGTCGCATGAAGTCATGAAGAGGAAATCTGATCCCGTTTGCCTTCAGTTTTCGAGGAAGAGATCTCTTCAACACCCGGGAGCAGGGACCAGATAATCCGCCGGTGGTAAACCGGCGGAAGCACTGGACGGGCGCGCCGTTCAGCCCAGCGTAATAGATCTACCTCGCCATCATACCGCACGCGGGCTGTGCAAACACCTCAGTCACTACTCCAACCCGATGGATAACCTTGTTGCAGCTGTGGCACGGTTGGAGGCGATTCCAATTGAAGCGATTCACCACAGGCGGTAGAGACGCGGGGTCAAGGAACTCCTTAGGCCAGCTCGGTCCAGCAGAAGCGTATTACATGCAGCGATCGGATCCACTCTACCCCCAAGCCGGAGCTATAGCAGGCGCGTGGATGAACCGGCCGTATCAAGTAATGCACGGCGCGGTGCGCCTCGTGGCAACAACCCGGCGGGTGGTTTTGACAACTCTCAGGAGGTGGTGGACCGGGCTCGGGCACGTAGGGAGGCTGAGTTAGCGGCCTGACATCGGGATTATCAGCTTCGCCGGTTCGCCTCGACCATCTTTGAGCCTAGAGTTACCTCTAGCTCTTTGGGGGTGCCTTGCCTCGTCCCCGCTTTACGCAATGTACGCTTGCCCAAGGATTTCAAGGGGCCGCGCAAGGTGCCAAATTACACCGCCGATCTGGCTCCAGAAGCATGGATAGAGAGTTACGAGATGGCCATGGAGATGTTGGATGTGGATGAAGCCGCGTGTGCGAAGTACTTCACCATGATGCTCGAGGACACGGCCCGTACTTGGTTGAAAAACTTGCCACCCAATTCCATCAGTTCATGGGCCCAGTTGCGGACCTGGTTCATTCAGAATTTCAAAGATACCTATAAGCAGCCCATGTCTGTGGTGGACTTGGCGGCTTGTGTCCAGGCTGAGGGGGAATCAACAACCCATTGGGTACGCCGCATTTCGGAAGTCTTACATTCTTCAGACCGGATCAACGCTGATTCTGCGATCTTGACTCTAGAGGGCAACTGTCGGTTTAAACCTTTAAAATTGAAGCTGGGACGCATGAAGCGGTTTTGCAATGACATGGGCACTCTCATGGGCGTTTTAGTGAAGTATGCTGATTACGATAGTACCAAGGATCCGAGTCGATGATGATGATGATGAGACAAGGAAGGAAGAAGAACAAGAACTCAAAGGCCAGCAGACATCACTCGGCGGTAATGGTGGAAGTAAGCGTAATGACGGAAACATGGACTTCGTAGCCAACACCAGCGCGGGGACAAGGGCCAGCGCGCGCAAGGGTAAACAGCCGAATCGAGGTGGAGCGCCTAATCCCAATCCGGACCGCTTGAACTATCTGTTGAATCAACCCTGTCCGAAGCATGGGACGAAGGAGGCGCCAGCAAATCACCTCTGGAAGGATTGTTACATTATGCAGGAGTTCAAAAGTTCTAATGCTTTCCGGTATGATCAAGGTTCCGGCGGCGGTTCAGGGTCCAGCTCGGGTTACGGTGGAGGAAATTCCGGTCCAGGATTTAATGGTAATCCGGGCGGACATAACAATCGAACAATCGAATAACCAGGTGGTTACAATCAGCAGCAGCGATCGGGTTATCGAGCAACCCAAAGCAGTTGAATGGTGGGCGTACCACGTCTTCACCACCAGCTTAGACAAGCGAGACGGAAGCTTGAGCGGGCGATCAGCGTTGTTGAACCGGCCGTGCCTCATTACTTCTACGCTGGTCGAGCAGCCCATTGTGTGGAGTAGAGAGATCATCCTCCCGGGTTGACAATCCGGGTCAGCTAGCCCTGGTGGTGGCACCTCGGTGGGAGGTTATAAGTTCACCAAGGTGCTTATGGGCGGAGGAGCAGCATCAACATCACGTACTACGAGACCTTCCGTCGTATGGGGTTAACAGCTAAACATCTCAAACCGTCAATACGGTGTTCCATGGTGTGGTGCACGGCAAGTCAGCATATCCGGTTGGTAAAATAGCTCGGAGGTGGCCTTGAGGATGAACATGACTCGGATCGAAACATTGGCGTTTGAAGTGGTGAAAATTGAAGTCCTTATCACGCCCTGTTTGGGCGGCCGGCTTATGCCAAGTTCATGGCACGACCTTGTTATATCTATTTGCAGCTCAAGATGTCGGGTCACAAGGGGACAATAACGGTTCATGGGAGCCGCAAGATCGCTTTGGAGTGTGAGGAAGGTGATGCGGCTTACGCAGAGTCGGTTTGTGCCACCGAGGAGCTGAAGTATTATAAGGATAATGTTGATCCGGCGGACATGACTCCATTGAAGAAGCCAACTACAGAGCACGATCTGGCCCTAAAGTTTAAATCGGCAGCTAAGACTAAGCTTGTTGACTTCGTACCTGGCAATTCGTCCAAGCAGTTTAGCATCAGTGCCAACTTGGATCCAAAATAGGAAAACGCGCTCATCGAGTTCATCCGTGAGAATCGGGACATTTTTGCATGGAAGCCTTCTGACATGCCAGGTGTACCGAGGGAGCTCGCTGAGCACACTCTTAACGTTGATCCCAAGTACAAACCGGTAAAACAGTTTCTCCGTCGGTTTAACGAGGAGAGGCGTAAGGCCATTGGAGAGGAGGTTGCCAGGCTCTTAGCAGCGGGTTTTATCGTTGAAGTTTTCCATCCAGAGTGGCTTGCTAATCCGGTGCTGGTCCTTAAGAAAAACGGCACTTGGCGCATGCGTGTGGATTACAGAGATCTTAACAAGGCTTGTCCAGCAGATCCTTTTGCCCTCCCCCGCATTGACCAGATTATTGATGTCACTGCGGGTTGTGAGCGTTTGAGCTTTTTGGATGCGTATTCTGGATATCATCAGATCAAGATGGCGGTTAAGGACCAGGAGAAGACAGCATTTATCACTCCCTTTGGAGCCTTCTGCTATGTGTCTATGCCTTTTGGGCTGAAGAGCGCCCAAGCAACTTATCAGGGTTGTGTGCAGAATTTCTTGCATAAGTAGATCGGCCGTAATGTGCATGCCTATGTGGATGATATTGTGGTTAAGTCAAGGAAGAAGGAAACACTGATTGATGACTTGCAAGAAACCTTTGACAACCTGCGGGTTTACAAGATGATGCTCAACCCGGCCAAATGTGTTTTTGGTGTTCCGGCAGGCAAGTTATTGGGTTTTCTTGTGTCCAATAGGGGGATTGAAGCTAATCCGGAGAAGATTACGGCTATCACCTCCTTGGCTAAACCAAAGTGTATTAATGATGTCCAGCGTTTGGCGGGCCGGATTGCCGCGTTGAGTCGGTTTATCAGTCGCCTCGGAGAAGGCCATCCTTTGTACGGATCTTTGAAGAAGACAGATCGGTTTATGCGAGTTCAGCGGCGATGAAGCGTTGGAGGACTTAAGCGGCAATTGGCCAACCGCTTTGTGCTCGCCGCTCCCATCGACAAGGCACCGCTTCGCAGTATGTTGCTGCTAACGCCGAGGCGATTAGCATGGCCATTCGGTTCAACGTCCGGTTTATTATATCAGCGAGGTGCTTATTGAGTCTAAGCAAAGATATCCGCATTGGCGAAAGCTAGTGTATGGAGTTTTTATGGCAAGCGGAAGCTGAAGCGAGTATTTCGAGGGCACCCCATCACGGTGGTCGATTCAGCTCCTTTAGGTGATATCATCTAACCGGAGGCGATCGGCGGATTGCCTAGTGGGCTATAGAGCTTGGGCCGCACGGTTTGAAGTATGTACCTCGAGCGGCGGTGAAGTCTCAAGCACTTGTGGATTTCATTAATGATTGGGCGGAGTTACAAGCGCTGAAGAAAAGCGGATCATACCTATTGGACCATCCATTTTGACGGATCCAGCAGGTTGGAGGGCTCGGGGCTGGAGTCGTGTTAACTTCCCCACGGTGACAAGTTTTGTTCGTCCTCCGCTTAATGTTCCCTTGTACTAACAATGCAGCTGAGTATGAAGCCTTGCTCCATGGTCTTGGATGGCTAAGGAGATGAATCTAAGCGGGTTAAGTGATTCGTGACTCGGACCTAGTGGCTCAACAGTGTCCGGCACTTGGGATTCAAGGACCCACTCATGGTTGCATATCGTCGTGAGGTGGATGTTGTCGCCGGTCATTTTAAAGGCTATCAGGTGGACCACGTGGATCGTCGGAAGAACGAAGCGGCAGACGCTTTGAGCCGGTTGGGCTCTCAACACAAACTGGTCCCGCCCAATGTTTTTCTCGATGTACTGCACAATCCGTCAGTCAAGCTCCCTGATGAAGCGGATTTGGCTATTCCTGATCCGGAGGCTCAGTTGGTGGCAGCTCTGCATGTCATTCCGGATTGGACGCTCCCTTATTTGGCGTACATAAAACGGGGCGAGTTACCAGAAGATGAGACATTGGCCCGACGGATAGTTCAGTGGTCTAAGTCTATGACCGTTGTTAATGGCGAGTTGCATCATTGTAGTGTGTCAGGGGCGTTTCAACGCTGTGTGTCCCCTGAGGAAGGCTGTGAAATATTGCGTGAGATCCACGAAGGAGACTGTGGTCACCACGCCAGTTCAAAATCCTTGATGGCTAAGGCGTTCCGCCACGGTTTCTATTGGTTGACTGCCCATCTTGATCACGGAAGATCTGGTCGACGATGTGATGGTTGCCAAAAGTTTTCCAGACGTGCTCATGTACCGGCCCAAGAATTGAGGATGATTCCAATTACTTGGCCGTTTGCGACTTGGGGGCTGGATATGGTTGGACCTTTCAAAAGGTCCAAGGACAAGAAGACACACCTGTTGGTGGCGGTTGACAAATTTACAAAGTGGGTAGAGGCAGAACCTGTTAGCAAGTGTGATGCGGCCACGACGGTTCAGTTCATCAAAAGGGTGATTTTCCGGTTTGGTTTTCCACACAGTATCATTACAGATAATGGTACCAATTTGTCCAAAGGTGCCATGAAGGAGTTCTGCGACGTGAGCACATCCGGCAGCGTTTCTTGATAGCTCACCCACAGTCCAATGGTCAAGCGGAAAGAGCCAATCAAGAGATCCCGAGAGGCATCAAGCCCGGCTTATGGTCCCTTTGCGAGAACGCCGGGTTGTTGGGTAGAAGAGCTACCGTCGTGTTATGGAGTATAAATACTACACCTAACAGATCCACTGGATACACGCCATTCTTTATAGTTTATGGAGCGGAGGCGGTTCTCCCCAGCGACGTCCGTCATGACTCACCTCGTGTGGCAGCCTATGTTGAAGCAGATAACAAGACAGCACGACAGGAGGCTTTGGATCGGCTGGATGAAGAACGGGACATAGCAGCTGCTCACTCGGCGATTTACCAGCAGGATCTTCGTCGTTATCATAGTCGCCGGGTCAGAACCAGAACCTTTCAAGAAGGAGATTTGGTGCTTCGGCTCATTCAAGACCAGACGGATATGCACAAGCTATCCCCACCTTGGGAGGGACCTTCCGTGGTCAGCAAGAATCTGCACAACGGGTCGTACTATCTGATTGATGTTTGAGAGCATAAAGACTCACGCACGTCAGAAGAGGAGACCAACAGGCCATGGAACATAGCTCATCTTCGGCCTTATTATACCTGAGCCATCGGCTCTACTTATGTACATATTATGACAGTGTATATATTATGAATAAAGCAATAAACCGGAGCCTCGGCTAAAGCGGGGTATCCGTTCTGTTACATCATGCGTGGTTACATGGGTTGTTACGTCTTAAAGCGGCCTCGGTTTACCCCTTGAGTTTGCTTTTCAAAAGCTTTGTGATATCACTTGGGGGCTTGGTCGTATCCGAACCAATGCAACACCTTTTGATAGGTGAAAGCCACCAGATCACTTGGGGACATGGTCAAGTCTGAACCAGTCAAGCTTCTTGATCGGCCTAAGGCCATAGAGTCACTTGGGGGCTTGGTCGTATCCGAACCAATGCAACACCTTTTTATAGGCGAAAGCCACCAGATCACTTGGGGACATGGTCAAGTCTGAACCAGTCACACTTCTTGATCGGCCTAAGGCCATAGAGTCACTTGGGGCTTGGTGAACCCGAACCATTGCCACGCCACTTGATCGGCATAATGCCACGGTTTGATTGGGGACTGGCTGACTTGAACCATAGCTACACCTTATTGGGAGCTTGGTCGTGTCCGACCATGGTAATACCATCTGGCGGCTCAGTAAAGCCTCTTTTTTCAAACAGTTTTATCATTGCCTTTGCTTCCATATTTTTTCATCACTTGTTATTTAATTTTTGTTGCGTTTCTTAAACGGCAACATTTTTAAACCGTTTTCAAAACTATCAGTTGATGGAATTCAGTCACATTTTAATCCGCGATAATTTCACGGTTTGATGTTTTTTCTGTTAACATCCTATTATGGAGTAACAGGGGCTTATTATGACCCGCACGGTTTACATGGTAAACCGGCGGTATAAATGATGAGCTGTTTTCTCCTTTGACATGAGGTTTATACAACCTCCGCTTCAAGATTGGCTAAGCCAACCTTATGCCCAGCAATGGCAGGTATTTGATGTCATAAATTTCGATTTTATGCCTTAAATATCTCATTATATGTATACATGAATATCACAAACCAGCTGGCGGTATAAACCGCCGGGGCGGTTTAAGATTTTGTAGCTGCAGGCAATATAAGATGAAAAGTTTTGATCATTCAAACAAGAGTATCAGCACCCATGCACGAAGGCATGTTCAAAGCAAGAGTGTTGGCTATCCTATTACAAGGCAACATGGTGCCCAAATAAGATCGTTGTTTCTGGGCGGAATATAATAAAGCAGCTCTTCAAACCGGCTTCCGGTTCATGCTTGCTCGCTGCCCCGGTTTGACGGTTGTGGATCGTCCTGCGCCGCTTCAACCTATTCCTCTCTACCCAGCTGCTGGAAATCAACAGTGGTCCAGTCGATTCCCATTAAAACTTGAAAGACAGCCTCTTCATGGATCAAGGAAGTTGGGTCAATATCAGGAGCATAAGTATTCTTACGGATTGGAGGGATCAGGTTCTCCGCTTCAGGAATAGGTGCCGGAAGCATGGACAACCTCTTAAGGGTATCCTGAATTAAGGAAGGTGCCGGATTGTTATGAGATGCGGTGGAGATGATTCGCTGTGCTCCAGTATACAGCTGCTCTATAAAGGTATAGGCATGTCACATCCTAGCTAGACCATGCATTAGGGTGTGCATCATGTTTAAATTTCATTTGAATTTGAAATGGGGAAGTCAGAAACCCCCAGAACCCCCCCCCCCCCCCTTAATTCAACTAGGGTTTACTAAAAATTATTTCAATGAACCTGAAATGCCCTTCAAAATGCTCATCATCTTTGCTTTGGTTCAGAGCCTATGTCAAAAGTGGTGCACCATTTTCTAGGTCATCCAAAGGTCTTTGAATTAAATCATTAGTATTTGAACTTGAGCATTTCAAATTATATAAAATATTTCAAATGCCCAAATATTGCCAAACCAAAATGTTTATGTTGGAAATATTTCAACAATGGACCAAGAGCATTTTGGTGAATTTTAAAACTGTTTTGGTATTTTTAAAAACTCCACAAAGTTGCAGAATAATAGAAAAAGAAAAATAGTTTAGAAACTTACAGGCTCCTCCTACCCGCCCACTGCCCCTGCCCAGCCCAACCGGCTTGGCGAAGCTGCTTGGCTCGGCCAGCGAGCAGCCAGTGCTTTCGGCGAAGCACCGCATGGGTGCCACGCACCTGGTTGCCGCCTCGCCGCTCCCCTCGCCCAGCCGACGCTGTTCGCCTCCTCTCTCTCCCGAACCCCTGGACACCTCCTCTCCTCCCGGCTCCTCTCTCTCGCTTCCCGCCTTGGCCGACCTTGCCGCCACAAGACCATCGCCCGTAATCAAGCGCTCCCGCCGTCCGCTCCTCCTCACTGTGTCTAGGAGCTCCGCCCCTCAACTACCCCGAGCTAGCCGAGCCCGCCTGCTCAAGTGAACCGAGGCCACCAGACCGACCTCGCCCGACTCCATCGTGCGGAGATCCCCTTCAACGCCGTCGTCGCTCCGGCCCGTCCCGACCTCAGCAGCGTTTCTCTGAGTTGCCCGTGAGCCCATCTACCTCCCTTCCCTTTCTCTCTCGCTCTCGGCGGTGTAGCAACGAGCAGAGCTCACCGCACCTCACGGCCATGAGCTTGTCGCCGACGTGCTCCCCGTCACCCTCCGGCCACCTCTTGGTGTCCATTGCACTCACCTCACCCCATGGGGTCTAACCATGCACTCCCTGCACCTCACCGACCCCTCTAGCCTCAAGTTCGCCTTCGGCCGAACTCCGGCGGCCGCCTAGGTCGTCGCCGGCGCCGATTCCGGCCGCCCCGACCCCAACCGACTCCACCAGTAGCTGCGGCATGTCCCCAGCTACCCATAGCCACCCTCCGCGGCTCGTTTGGTCGCGGAATAGCCAAACGCACTTCCGCCGCCAGCGTCGGCTCGCCTGGACTAGGCGCCGGTGCAGCCGACATGGACCTTGACCGGGTGGGCCCTGGTTGACTCTGATGAGTCAATGACAGGTGGGGCCCAGCCTTGTTAACTAAATACGTTTAGTTTTAATTAAACTTTAGCTAAGCTAATTACCCTGACACCCTGGACCCACAGTCAGGTTTGACCTGGACGTCTCTGTTGACCCTGACGTCATGCTGACGCAATAATTTAATTTCTGGATTTATTCTAATATAGGAAATTCCAGAATATAGTTCAAACTTCAAATATTCATAACTTTTAATCTGTAACTCCAAATGCAAAGATTTATATATGAAAAATGATCAGAAAAATCCATTCTATCCATTGGTGCAGGTTTCATGCATGTTAAAACAAGTTAACCTTGCTGTTTAAGCAGAATAAGATATTACAACCTTAGGGCTATTTTAAATGAGCTAGCATTTGAATCTTTGATTCAAATGAGTTCATCCCTTATTGTTTCAGCTTGCATTAGGCCAACACACATACATATTGCCATGTCATAGCATGCATCATATTGTTGCATATTGCCATGTGTGTTTACTTTCGGTATGCTTTTAAATGATAGGTTACGCCTCAGGATAATCTCGAATATCCATCTGAAGGGCAACATCCTACCACCATTCCATCAGGCAAGCAACCCATTGATCATTCCGATACAAACCCATGTTCTCGCTTCTGCTCTTGTTTACTGCATTAAGACAACGCGATTCAAACTGTTGTGTGCTGCGGTAGTTGAACCCACTTCCTTTGCATGACCTGTCATTGCCACAGTAACTAGATGAAACCCACTAGTATGTGTAGGATTTGGTTGAGCCATGTTTGTGATTCCTACCATGCTATGCTTGCTATGCTTAGAGTTGTGTCAGGTCTGGCTCATCGGGATGATGAACTAGAGTGAAAGGTTGTGTTGGTTCGAGAGTGAAAGTGTTGAACACGTTTTGGTAAAGGTATCGATGAGAGGCCATGTAGGAGTACATGGTGGGTTGTTTCATTGAAGCCGACCCTAAGAACTGAGATCTGTGTTCGTGATCCATGAAATAGTTACTACCACGCATTGGGCCCGAAACCAATGGACCCTCTCGGTTTCTTAACCACCCTTGTTCTTAGTCCGGGAGTTGCAAGTAGTTTCTGGTGTTTGTAGCATGCTGGGGGCCGCAGGCAACGCTGACCTTAGGGGTGGGTTGTGTTGCGGTAGGCACGTGGCCCGGTGTACCGAGTGCCCGTTTGGTATCTCGGGAACCCTGCACACATCGTTCGGGGTTGTATGGGAAACCTCGGCCGGACTCCCTGCGGATGGAACCCGAATAGGCGATAAACCTGGACTAGGGACTTGAGTGTTTAGGTAGGCTGTGGCCGACACCCACGTTGGGCTTCCGCTTGAAGGTTGCCGAGTACATGTCGTGTAAACGGTGGTAAGTGGTGAGAGCGTGTGTGAAGAAGTACACCCCTGCGGGGTTTTAATATAATCTATTCGAATAGCCGTGTCCACGGAGAAGGACTTCTGGGTTGCCTATATCAGTTCATAGACAAGTAAATGGACACTACTAAAAGCCTCAAGATAAGTGTGAGTACCGCGGATGGCCCTCTCGTGGATGACGAGAGAGGATCCACGGTGGAGTATTGTGATGGTGATTAGTGGACTCGTGTGCGACAAATGCTTTACAAGTGGTGTCACGTGGGATAGCAGCCAAGAGTCAAAGCTGGCTTGCAAATAACTCCACCACCTTCTTGAGAATGTGCATGTATGATAGGATTACGTGGTAAGACTTGTTGAGTACCTCCGTACTCATGTTTGTAATTAATGTTTTTCGGAGGACAACACTGCCCCTCCGATGGGTTCTATGTAGATCTTGACATCGACAGTGAACTAGCCACCCGGTGGTGATCCAAGGCTTGTGAAGGGCCCTTTGTAGATAGAAAGGCTTCAACAAGCTTTCTTTCTTTCTAGAGTCGTACTCGAGACTAGTTTGCTTCGCATGTGCTTGTATGTTTGTATGACTTGAGTGTTGGGTCATGTGACCCCTACCTGTATGGATATGTTATGTATGGCTCCTCGGAGCCTCTTAAATAAAGTACTTTGAGTTGTAGAGTTTTGTTGTGATGCCTTGTTGTATGTACTCATATCGGGCATATTGTGTGTATGATTGAAATGCTTGGTATGAGTGGGATCCGACAAACTAGTTGTTTATCCTTGGCAGCCTCTCATATGGGGAAATGTAGTCTCGTGCTTCTGAGCGATAGTAGTCCGCTACAGCCCGGTTCACCGGAGTCCTGCTAGCCCAGCACTACTGCTTGGACACTTGACTGGCGGCATGTGTTTCACTTCCTATATACATCCCTTGAAATGTCACGCGGTGGTATTGAGTCTGCCTAGCCTGCTACAGCCGGGATACGAGTCCTGTTAGCCAGTGCTACAGCCCGAATATATCGTTGATGACCGACATGCTCGATGTGATTCATGTATGCCTGTCCCCATAGGTTAGCGCCGCTTTGGGTTCACGACTAGCCATGTCGGCCGGGTTCTTTGTCATGTGGATGCTAGCGACACTATCATATCGTGAGCCAAAAGGCGCCAAGCGGTCCCGGGCCATGGTAAGGCGACACCAGTGGGAATACCGTCGTGAGGCCGCAAAGTGATATGAGGTGTTACCAGCTAGGTCGATGTGACTTGGAATCGGGGTCCCGACAGCGTTGGCATCAGAGCGGGGCTGCTGTGGGTTCGCTAAGCCAAAGCTGGTCGATGTTGAGTCTAGAAATGCTTTAGTTATATGTAGAAATTGATTGTGGGAGGAACATAAGGCTCTTTTACTCCTTTACCTTATGCCCTCTCGATCTGAGTCATCCTCTTCTCATTCTCGTGGGTATAGGACTAGGCTCTCTTCTCTCTATCAGGTTCACGTGTTACTAATCCGTAGTAACTTATAGGATTGTTGGTTACATCCTCAGTTCAGTTCTACTAATTTTTAGTATGCTATCAGTTGAACCAGAACCTTGATATAATGTTGTTGAGTGGTTTTGCAATCTGTTTTGAATGTCTCAAATCTGATTTTGAGCATTTACAGATGTTATGCTGCCCGATTTTCCCTAGAAATTCTAATGTCTTTGCATTGTGGCTGTGCTTTGGATGGCCACCGTCCCGTAACCAAGTGGTTCGTCTGACCCGTTGCATTGATGTGTGTGGTCACACGGCAATGTTGGTTCGGGTGATGATCGAGACCGGTTACCGATGGTATCCTGAATATACCGTCGAGGAGCAGTTTAGGGATTTCAATCAAAGCCAATATCAGTGCACGGTCAGGATTTATCCATCTTATCCGGAGCTCTTGAACCGCTCCTTTGTTCTTATGGACTTGGGATCACTATTGGAATGTCCGTGCAAGATGCAGCCTATTCTATGATGACTATTATTGAGCGAGAACTGCCTTGCTTTGGGCAACACCGATTTCCGCTACATGCGAGCATCCCTCCCTGGCGCATGGCTACCTTCAGGGTATGTACAGCGATGCATCCCATGAGGACTCACTCCTTCGCACTACTACCGAGATGCTGGAAGACAAGGACCGTGAGAACCGGGCCTTGCGTATGGAGCTCTTTAATGCCCGTTCGATCCTTTGGGCTACTCGACTCGGTTTGCACTGCCGTGCAAGCGGATACATGGACATGAGGACTTGTACCTGTGCGGGCTGGTCTGCGGACTTTATGGAATGGCGTGAGGTTGGAGGCATCACCCCTCCTCGTGGGCCTCGTCTGCCGCCGTTTGTTGGACCACGGCCACATCCGAGTCCCTATGGTCCATAGGCTCCACAGGATCGTCTGTTTCCGGATGATCATGTTCCACTTCCAGGCTTGGGTGGTGACTTCTATGAGGACTACTACGGAGCTGCCTGAGTTAGTAGTAGTATTCCTAGTATTGTAATAGTTGTATTTCCACCGTCCTGCGTGACTTGTGGAATATGACTTAGTGTGTAACATTCCGGAAGTGTAGAAAAATAATGTATAGGAGTTGGAATGCTTCCGATGAGATGTAACGCCTTTCCTTATAGTTGTACTCCGTCGGGCTTGTACTGAACTATGAATGGTGTGTATGACCGTTGGTATATATATGGAAGTTTTATATTACCATGTCATACGGATGAACATCTTTGCATTCCGTGTTATCCATTACATTCCGCACTTCCTTGTTAAATTCTTCCATTCTGGTTTAAACCTTTGCTTTGTTTCCTAGGATGGTCAACACCATAACAATCCTGCTGCTCGGGCGAGGGAGAAGCCAGCAGCAGTTGGAAATACAAATCTGCCTCAACCGCCATCTTTGGCGAGGTTATCTTGGAAGCGAGCGCAATAAGCGTGAGACCAATAAACTTCTTGGGCGGATTGAGCAAAACACCGCACGCCAGCCAAGAAATGATTTGGTTTCACTCAACGACTTCGTCAAGCTGTATCCATCGAAGTTCAAATATTCCGTTGAGCCTCTCGACACGGATGATTGGCTTCGCAGCATCAACCACAAGCTGCGTTCTGCCAACGTGGCTGAGGCTGACAAGGTTACTTTTGCCGCTTATCATCTCGAAGGCCCTGCTAGCCTCTGGTGGGAGAATTATGAGGCTATGCGTCCGGTTGGACAAATTACAACTTGGGCTGAATTGATTGCCGCCTTAGTGAGCATCACATCCCGAAGGTCTCATGGACCGCAAAGGGAGGAATTCTGCAGTTTCACCCAAGGTAGGTGACGGTGGATGCTTACTGCCGTGAATTTGGGAATTTAGCACGTTATGCTCCGAAGAAGTTTCTACCGGCGCCAAGAAGCGAGCAAGGTTCCGCAAGGACTTAGCCTGAGCTACGCCGAGACCTTCGTCTGCGCATGAGTGCACTTCTTTTTGAAGCTAGTCAATAAGGCTATCGGTGCTTGGCTGGGCGATCTGATTTTGAAGCTTCACGCAAGCACGTCCGTGACTCGGATCCTCATCCGGCTCTGGATCCCGAAGCGCGGGTTTGGATTCAAATCTGCTCTACCACCCAGAGTTCACCCGAGGCCATCCTTTGAGGCGCCTCGCCCCAACCAGCGATATGTTCCGCCCAAGACTTATGGAGGCCCCATCGCTAATGCTGCTCCACGCCCCAATATGATAACTTGCTTCAAGTGTGGAGAGACGGCCACTACATCCGTGAGTGTCCCCAAAACAACCCCATCAAGTTGGAAAGTCATTGGCCGTGGCAAGCCAGCGAGGAAAGGTGCTCTATGCTAAACCAGTTGCCCTTTGCTTTCGTGGCCACGTCAACTATGTTTCAGCTGAAGAAACTTATGAGGATCTAACGTCGTTCTCGATGCGCTCCTTGTTAATTGCCATCCGGCAACTGTTCTTTTGATCTTGGAGCATCTCATTCATTTATTTACGAGAGCTATGCTCGATTGCACAACACCACATTCATGTGACATGCATACCTCCATGGAAATTCAGACCCACGGTTCTAGATGGCAAACCTCTAGAATAAGTCATGGGAATGAAATTCTTGTCGACATTAGTCTTTCTTGCCTCTTTAATAGCTCTTAAGTCCTCGGACATAAACATTATCTTGGGTATGGACTGGATGTCAGCCCATTATGCTAAGATTGATTGCTCTACTAGAACTGTTCAACTCACCCATCCTTCGGGCAAGACAGTTAATGTTTTAACCCGAGTGTCTAAACGCCACTTTACTCCTTAAATGCCAACCCCCTTCCAGACCTCGAAGACATTCCGGTAGTCCGTGATTTCCCGGATGTCTTTCCAGAGGAACTGCCAGGTGTTCCACAGACGGGGATGTCGAGTTCGTGATAGATCTTGTTCCCGGAACCGTCCCAATTTCTAGAAGACCTTATAAGATGGCACCCTAGAACTAGCGAACTTAAGAAACAACTCGATGAGTCCTTGCAAAAGGGTTTCATCCGTCCTAGTTCATCTCCATGGGCTTGCCCGTCCTCTTCATCAAGAAGAAGGATGGTGCGGATCGGATGGTTGTGGATTACCGACACATCAATTTGGTCACCATCAAGAACAAGTATCCGCTCCCGGGATCAACGATCTGTATGATCAGCTCGCTGGATCCTCGATCTTTTCAAGATGGATTTGAGGTTGGGCTACCATCAAATCAAAATCAAAACGAGGACATTCCTAAAAGCGGCCTTTGTTACTCGTTATGGCCAATCTGAGTACACGTCATGTCCTTCGGTTTAACCAATGCTCCAGCCACCTTCTCTCGGTTAATGAACTCAATCTTCATGGAGTATTTGGATAAATTAAATCGCGGTATACCTCGATGATATACTCATCTACTCCAAGAATGAGGAAGAACATGTTGAACATCTACGGCTAGTATTGATGAAACTTGAGAGCACCGCCTTTATGCCAAATTCTCTAAGTGTGAATTCTGGTTGCAGTGACCTACCTAGGCCATGTAATCTCTGGTAAGGGCATTCTTTGTCAATCCCGGCGAGTTCAAGTCGTCCTTATTGGACTCCACCTGAATCGGTCAAGCAAGTTCGGAGTTTCCTCGGTTTAGCGAGCTATTGCCGCCGCTTCGTCGAGAATTTCTCTAAAGTTGCTAAACCTCTAACCGAACTCCTCAAGAAAGATAAAAAGTTCGAATGGACGCCACAGTGCGAGTTCAGCTTTCAGGAACTGAAAAGACGCCTGACATCTGCTCCCGTACTTGTTCCACCAGATTTCTAAGGACTTTATTATCTATTGCGACGCCTCGCGACAAGGACTAGGTTGCATACTCATGCAAGATCGTCATGTGATTGCCTACGCTTCTCGACAGTTGCGTCCACATGAGGATAACTACCCCACACACGATCTAGAGCTTGCAGCAGTGGTTCATGCACTCAAAACCTGGCGACATTACCTTCTTGGTAATCGTTGCGAAATCTACACGATCACCAAAGTGTGAAATACATCTTCACCCAACGGTTTGAACCTCGGGCAAAGGCGTTGGGTCGAGTTGATTACAGATTACGACTTAGGAATATCTTACACCCGAGCAAAGCCAATGTCATGGCTGGCGCACTAAATCATAAATCTTATTGTAACAACCTAATGTTACAACAAAGTCAACCATTTCTCCACGAGGAATTTACGTAAGCTTAATCTTCACATTGTTCCTTGAGGATTCCTTTCCACCACTGGTGGCGAAACCTACCCTACGGATCAGATCATCAAAGCACGAAGGTAGATCCGGGAATCTCCCGTGTCGGGAGAAACATCAAGAAAGGAGTCATGATTGTTTCTCCATTGATGAACAAGGTGTCGTGTTCTTTGGAGACCGTCTAGTGGTCCCCAAGGTGCGCAACTGAGGCGATTGATCCTTAAGGAAGCTCATGACTCTCCTCTCACCATTCATCCGGTAGTACTAAAATGTATCAAGACCTCGCCGGAGGTTTTGGTGGACTAGGATGAAGAGAAAATCGCTCAATACATTGCTAATTGCGGCGTGCGTCGTCGAGTTAAGCAGAGCATCAACGGCCTGCTGGTACCCTTCAACCTTTGGAAATTCCTGAATGGAAATGGGATAAAATCGGTATGGATTTCATTACGGGTTTCCCAGGACCAAGAGAGGGAATAATGCTATCTTCGTTGTCGTCGATCGTCTTTCCAAAGTAGCCCACTTCCTACCGTTAGTGAGAGTATAACGCTAGCCAGCTAGCTGATTTATACATCTCTCGAATAGTGTCTCTTCATGGTGTTCCATTGGAGATTAACTCAGACCGTGGAAGTCTCTTCACCTCTCGATTTTGGGAAAGTTTACAAAATGCTATGGGAACTCGTATCTCCTTTAGCACCGCATTCCATCCTCAATCAAGTGGTCAAGTAGAATGAGTCAATCAAATCCTAGAGGATATGCTTCGAGCTTCTGTCATCTCTTTCGGCATGAATTGGGAGAAATGCCTTCCATTCGCCAAGTTTGCTTATAACAATAGTTATCAAGCCACCTTGGGCAAAGCTCCTTCGAAGTTCTTTATGGGCGGAAATGTGAGCGCCTCTTAATCGGTGAAACCGGGAAAGACAACTCTTTGGCCGGATATGATTCAGAAGCGAAGAAGCGAGTTCGCGTTGTTCGTGAAAATTGAAAACAGCCCAATCTCGTCAAAAGAGCCAATATGACCGTAAGCATAAGCCTATGGCTTATGAAATTGGCGAAAGGCTTACCTTGGGTTACTCCTTTGAAGGAACCCATCGATTCGATATCAAAGGCAAGTTGGCTCCTCATTACATTGGACCCTTTCGCATTCTTGCCAAGCGAGGAGAAGTTGCCTACCAATTGGAACTACCTCCGCATCTTTCCGAGTCCATGATGTCTTCCACGTTTCCCAACTCAGCGTTGCTTCTCGGATCCTATCCGTGGAGTGGACCACGAAGCTTGATCTCCAAGATAACCTCACCTATCGAGAATATCCCGTTCGTATTCTCGATCAAGCGGCGTACCACTCGGCGTCGAATATCAAGTTTCTAAAGGTTCAATGGTCAAACCATTCCGAGCAAGAAGCAACTTGGGAAAGGGAGGATCGTCTCGACTTGAGTATCCCACCTTTTTCAAGCAGATCCTAAATCTCGGGACGAGATTCTTTTGAGTGGGGGTGATTTGTCACATCCTAGCTAGACCATGCATTAGGGTGTGCATCATGTTTAAATTTCATTTGAATTTGAAATGGGAAGTCGAAACCCCAGAACCCCCTTAATTCAACTAGGGTTTACTAAAAATTATTTCAATGAACCTGAAATGCCCTTCAAAATGCTCATCATCTTTGCTTTGGTTCAGAGCCTATGACAAAAGTGGTGCACCATTTTCTAGGTCATCCAAAGGTCTTTGAATTAAATCATTAGTATTTGAACTTGAGCATTTCAAACTATATAAAATATTTCAAATGCCCAAATATTGCCAAACCAAAATGTTTCATGTTGGAAATATTTCAACAATGGACCAGGAGCATTTTGGTGAATTTTAAAACTGTTTTGGTATTTTTAGAAACTCCACAAAGTTGCAGAATAATAGAAAAAGAAAAACAGTTTAGAAACTTACAGGCGCCTCCTACCGGCCCACTGCCGGCCCAGCCAACCGCCCGGCCAATGGCTGCTTAGCTCGGCCAGCGAGCAGCCAGTCTTTCGGCGGCGAGCACCGCATGGGTGCCACGCACTGGTTGCCGCCTCGCCGCTCCCCTCGCCCGGCCCAGGCAGCAGTTCGCCTCCTCTCTCCCCGAACCCCTGGACACCTCCTCTCCTCCCGGCTCCTCTCTCTCACGCTTCCCCTTGGCCGCCTTGCGCCTTCGCCCATCGCCCGTAACCAAGCGCTCCCGCCGTCCGCGCTCCTCCTCACTGTGTCTAGGAGCTCCGCCGCCCTCAACTACCCCGACCTAGCCGAGCCCCTTTGCTCAAGTGAACCGAGGCCACCGCACCGACCTCGCCCGACTCCATCGTCATGGAGATCCCCTTCAGCGCCGTCGTCGCTCGGCCCGTCCCGACCTCAGCGCGTTTCTCTGAGTTGCCCGTGAGCCCATCTACCTCCCTTCCTTTCTCTCTCGCTCTCGGCGGTGTAGCAACCAAGCGGAGCTCACCCGCACCGCCGCCCTTGAGCTCGTCGCCGACGTGCTCCGGTCACCCTCCGCCACCTCTTGGTGTCCATTGCACTCACCGCACCCCATGGGGTCTAACCATGCACTCCCGCACCTCACCGACCCTCTAGCCTCAAGTTCGCCTTGGCCGAACTCGGCGGCCCGCCTAGGTCGTCGCCGGGCGCCGATTCCGCCGCCCAGACCCCAACCGACTCCACCAAGATGGCTGCGGCATGTCCCGACTACCCATAGCCACCCTCATGGCTCGTTTGGTCACGGAATGGCCAAACGCACTTCCGCCATTGGCGTCGGGCTCGCCGGTGACTGAGCGCCGGTGCAGCCGGCGTGGACCTTGACCGGGTGGGCCTGGTTGACTCGATGAGTCAATGACGGTGGGGCCCAGCCTGTTAACTAAATAGGTTTAGTTTTAATTAAACTTTAGCTAAGCTAATTACCACGACACCTGGACCCACAATCGGGTTTGACTGGGCGTCTCCGTTGACCTGACGTCATCTTTGGCGCATGGTGGCGCAATAATTTAATTTCTAGATTTATTCTAATATAGGAAATTCGAATATAGTTCAAACTTCAAATATTCATAACTTTTAATCTGTAACTCCAAATGCAAAGATTTATATATGAAAATGATCAGAAAAATCCATTCTATCCATTGGTGCAGGTTTCATGCATGTTAAAACAAGTTAACCTTGCTGTTTAAGCAGAATAAGATATTACAACCTTAGGGCTATTTTAAATGAGCTAGCATTTGAATCTTTGATTCAAATGAGTTCATCCTTATTGTTTCAGCTTGCATTAGGCCAACACACATACATATTGCCATGTCATAGCATGCATCATATTGTTGCATATTGCCATGTGTGTTTACTTTCGGTATGCTTTTAAGTGATAGGTTACGCCTCAGGATAATCTCGAATATCCATCGAAGGCAGCATCCTACCACCATTCCATCGAAAAGCAACCCATTGATCATTCGATACAAACCCATGTTCTCGCTTCGCTCTTGTTTCTTGCATTAAGACAACGCGATTCAAACTGTTGTGTGCTGCGGTAGTTGAACCCACTTCCTTTGCATGACTGTCATTGCCACGGTAACTAGATGAAACCCACTAGTATGTGTAGGAGTTGGTTGAGCCATGTTTGTGATTCCTACCATGCTATGCTTGCTATGCTTAGAGTTGTGTCGTGTCGGCTCATCGGGATGATGAACTGGAGTGAAAGGTTGTGTTGGTTCGAGAGTGAAAGTGTTGAACACGTTTTGGTAAAGGTATCGATGAGAGGCCATGTAGGAGTACATGGTGGGTTGTTTCATTGAAGCCGAACCTAGGCTGAGATCTGTGTTTGTGATCCATGAAATAGTTACTACCACGCATTGGGCCCGAAACCAATGGACCCTCTCGGCTTCTTAACCACCCTTGTTCTTAGTCCGGGAGTTGCAAGTAGTTTACGGTGTTTGTAGCATCTTGGGGGCATATATAGCGCTGATCTTAGGGGTGGGTTGTGTTGCGGTGAGCACGTGGCCCGGTGTGTGCCGAGTGCCCGTTTGGTATCTGGGAACCCTGCACACATCGTTCGGGCTGTATGGGAAACCTCGGCCGGACTCCTGCGGATGGAAACCGAATAGGCGATAAACCTGGACTAGGGACTTGAGTGTTTAGGTAGGCTGTGGCCGACACCCACGTTGGGCTTCCGCTTGAAGGTTGCCGAGTACATGTCGTAAACGGCGGTAAGTGGTGAGCATGTGTGAAGAAGTACACCCTACTGGGTTTTAATATAATCTATTGAATAGCCGTGTCCACGGAGAAGGACTTCAGGTTGCCTATATCGGTTCATAGACAAGTAAATGGACACTACTAAAAGCCTCAAGATAAGTGTGAGTACATGCGGATGGCCCTCTCGTGGATGACGAGAGAGGATCCACGGTGGAGTATTGTGATGGTGATTAGTGGACTGCGTGTGCGACAAATGCTTTACAAGTGGTGTCACGTGGGATAGCTTAGCCAAGAGTCAAAGCTGGCTTCTGCAATAACTCCACCACCTTCTTGAGAATGTGCATGTATGATAGGATTACGTGGTAAGACTTGCCGAGTACCTCCATACTCATGTTTGTAATTAATGTTTTTCAGGAGGACAACACTGCCCCCTCCGATGGGTTCTATGTAGATCTTGACATCGGCAGAGTGAACTAGCCACCGGTGGTGATCCAAGGCTTGTGAAGGGCCCTTTGTAGATAGAAAGGCTTCAACAAGCTTTCTTTCTTTCTAGAGTCACGTACTCGAGACTAGTTTGCTTCGCATGTGCTTGTATGTTTGTATGACTTGAGTGTTGGGTCATGTGACCCCTACATGTATGGATATTTTATGTATGGCTCCTCGGAGCCTCTTAAATAAAGTACTTTGAGTTGTAGAGTTTTGTTGTGATGCCTTGTTGTATGTACTCATATCGGGCATATTATGTGTATGATTGAAATGCTTAGTATGAGTGGGATCCGACAAACTAGTTGTTTATCCTTGGCAGCCTCTCATATGGGAAATGTAGTCTCGTGCTTCTAGCGATAGTAGTCCGCTACTGCCCGGTTCACGGAGTCCTGCTAGCCAGCACTCTGCTTGGACACTTGACTGGCGGCATGTGTTTCACTTCGTTCCTATATACATCCTTGAAATGTCACGCGGTGGTATTAGTCCTGCCTAGCTTTGCTACAGCCGGGATACCGGAGTCTGTTAGCCAGATGCTATAGCCGAATATATCGTTGATGACCGACATGCTCGATGTGATTCATGTATGCTGTCCCCATAGGTTAAGCGCCGCTTTGGGTTCACGACTAGCCATGTCGGCTGGGTTCTTTGTCATGTGGATGCTAGCGACACTATCATATCGTGAGCCAAAAGGCGCCAAGCGGTCCCGGGCCATGGTAAGGCGACACCCGTGGGAATACCGTGCGTGAGGCCGCAAAGTGATATGAGGTGTTACCAGCTAGGTCGATGTGACTTGGAATCAGGGTCCTGACAAGGCAGCCTTCAATTTTTTCCGAACATTTGACCCCAAGTGACCAATGCGTGTGCCTACAGCATTGCAAGAGAAATTACAAACCGGACTTATCATAAGAAAGGTCAAGATTATCATAGAATCCAAAGGAAACTTACCGAAGATGGCAGCAGTCATGGAATGCACTTGCCGCTTCACGTTGGTCGACTCATCTACCACGGTTTAAGGGCACCCTCAAGGCATTTTCAACCTTTTTGGTCAAAGCGGCCTTTTCAAGATCGGCCCGCCCGCTCAGACTTGAACCACTCCTTGAGTTGCTCCATAGTAGTTAACGCGGTTTTCAGCTCATCCTTGGCCTTGGAGGTTTCTGATTGTTGAAATTTCAGATTTTCTTGGAGGTCCTGGATTTGTGAGGCTTGTTGACGTATCTCACTCTGCAACAACAAGGGAGCATGTTACATATCGTCATTTCAAGTCCCCAGTGCATAACCTGTTATACGCTTGGCACTTGGGGGCTAATGCATATTTAGTCTTCATCTGTTAATGCAATCACAAAGTCCCAAGCTCAATACAAGTATTCAACTTGGCACTTGGGGGCTAATGGCTATTTATTCAAACAGGTACTGATGTGGCGAAATAAAATACAGTCCCGGTTTAGCTATGCTAAGTGGAACCGGCTCTTGGGGGCTACATCAGCGGATTCCGAAGCATTGAGTTTATATTAAGTCCCGGATTAACTATGCTAAGTTGAACCGGCCCTTGGGAACTAGGAGAGTTAACAAAAATGGAAATATTCAGGCAAGAAAAGAACATGGAGGTTACCTCGAGTTTCTCTTTCATCATTTTCACCAGGCCAGCTTCATAGTCGCGGCTAGTATATAGCCGGTTCAAGTAGCCGGAGTGAAGGTCTTGAGGGTTCAAAGCGGCATAAGTGGCCAGATCAACATCCCACTTGCCCTTGCTCATAGTGGCAAACTCCTCCTTGGCAGAATGTTTAGATAAAACAACTGGATTGCCCGGTTCGCTGTGGACAAAACCAGTAATTACGATGTCGTCGTCCTTGGAGCCGCCGGTTTGACCAGGAACCGTCGTTTGGTCAGCAGGCCGGAATGGACTGGTGGATTTTTTAATCCGGGTTGGGCTTCTAGGCTGATCAGCAGGAAGGGCGGTGTCAGTAGGCCTTTCTTCAGTAACAAGATCGTCATTTTGCTGTGGCGGATCATTGAGTGTGTCTTCATGGATATCCGTTTCAAGGTTTGGGTGCTCCCCGGTTCAGGGGCAGTTTCTTCGTCGGCCGCTTTGCCCAGACGAGCCTTTTTGCTCGGCCTAGGCTTGGCCCTGAAAAAGCACAACAAGAGTTAATCGGCATATACTACACAAAGATGCGATAGAAGGAATATGAAAAGTATAACTTACCCAAGCACCGTTTTTAGCGGCGGCAAATTGGTGGTGATGACTCGCCCGGATGAGGTGGGAAGTGACACGATAATCAGAATCGACGGATTAAGGGTTGTGAAACCAGCATGCTTTAGGAGGAGCGACAAGCAAATTAGAGACCTCGAGCGGCGTTTCGAACCGGACTGCTTGGTAAACGGTGGAGGTAACTACCTGGCCGTTGTGCCGAGTTGTGCGGCGAGCTTCATGTTGTTGGGTCTTCATAAGAAATTTGGGATCCAAGTAAGCAAGGGGATGAGAAAATTTAATTTTCCGGTTTGCCTGACGGTTTTTTAGCGAAGGCAAAGGATTTGAGTCAGAGGAGAGAACGGTTACCTCTACAATATCAGCGTTACTGGCTTCAGCATCATCCTGACAAACATCATCATTAATTAGGCGTGTGAAAGGTAAACCAAGTGAATCAAATTCTACCTCAAGGTCCGGATTACCCACATCATCATCCGCAGCCGGATCAGAGGAGGCAGTGGTTTTTCTCTTATGAGCGGTCTTCTTAACAGCTTTTGTCTTTTGCCTAAGTGGTTTTTCCGGTTTATCTGGTTTCTCCGGTTTCTCTTGCGGGCGTTTCTTGCTCCAGAACGGATCATCGCCCTAGTTCAGCAACAGTCGGTATTAAAAGTTATACCGGGATGGCGATAATATATTCAGTAAAAAATAATAAGAAATCTTACGGATGGCGGTTTGTTGGTAGCGCAGAAGGGGAGCAGACCGTCCGGAACGAGAGATTTTCCGGTTAGTTTCAGATCTTCTTCACCGCCTCGGTGACCTCGTCATCGATAACCTGGATGTTAATGTGTCGGAGGGTCGTCGACACTACCAAAGTACTCGCACATTAAACCGGAGCGCTGGGAGAGGCAAGATGCTCCATGATATCCAACGGCGCAAGGTCAATTCGGTTAAACCGTTAGCCATGAAGGCTCGAGCTTGGAGAGTTGAGGAGCATATTTACTTCTCTCATTGGCAGTTAATCTTTGTGGAAAGGATGTGTGTTCTTGAGTCGCCGGACGAAAACCGTGCAAAGGATTCTCATTGGCGGTGAAGTATCTTTGCAATAAAACCATGTTTGATTCCATTCCTTGGGGTGGCTGTGCAGTTTGACATGAGGATAAGTGGCCTCCTTTCTTTTACTCAATCATCACGCCACCTAATTCCGTGTTAGGCACGTCGATGAATTACATGCGGCGGTTTATATGGAAGATCTCTAAACAGCTCCACTGTGGGTTCTTCCCGAAAGTATGCCTCACGAGCACTTGGAAGTGGCGATATTGGTAATGTAATTGGGGCCTATATCCTGTGGACGGAGTTGAAAATTGGCTAGCACATCTCGATAAAATTTTGAACCGGGCGGATTGAAGCCCCGGGCTAGGTGATCTGCGAAAACTACAACCTTTCCTTCCTGAGGGGTGGGTGGACATTCTTTTCCAGGGACACTCCAATGGATGCTATTTTTACTGGCTAAAGCGCCAGTCAGGACCAGGTTGTTTAATTGAGTCTTAGTGACACGGGAAGGAGCCCAGTTGCACTCATACACTTGTTTGGCCATCTACAAAAAAATATATAAATCCGGTTCAAAGAAATATGGTGGGATAAAGAGAGGACGGTGTACAATGCTAAACCGAGTTTTATGAAGCGGCGATGATTCTGCTCGTAAATTCAGCGGTTCAACAAGAGGGCTAATGGTGTGTACCGGTTTATCTAATTTTTCTATGTTAAGTTAAACCGCTTTGGTCTAAGGTCTAAATATTGAAAGCAATGGAGGCTGCGAACGGCTAAGTGTGCGAAAACAGGTTTCGCAAGTTTTTTCTACAAACGAAGGATCCAAGCCGATCGGAAAATAAGAAAAATATTCAAAAAGGAAGACAATGAGCGATATTGATACAATGAGCGAGAGGATGCACGAGATCTTTGGATGCACGCACGAGACTATAGGCGAGCATAAAAGTTCTTTGCTAATCAACGCAAAGTATCACGATATATTCAAGAATCTGTTATGAACAGGAACAGTTCATAGAGTACGGCAAGGACAGGAAACCCTAGAATGGATCTAGTTCAAAAGGGAACCGAGGACCTACCTGAGTCGAGGAGAGGTGAAAGAATCTGCGTTTCTCTGGTGCGTTCAGGTCGATGCAGCGGCCCGAGACGGTGCAGAGGTCGACGGCGGCGGCGGAGCTCTGAGACCAGCGACGCGAGGAAGACGAAGAGAAAGGGGGACGAAGGGAAGAGAAGGGATGACCCTTCGGGCCTATTTATAAGGCAGGATACCTGTGTCAAGTGCGGGAATCAAGGAACCATAACCCTAGAAAGCGGAGCTGTCGCCTCGATTATTGCAGATCTATTAAAACAAAGAAGATATCACGGATGCTATCTTTCTGAGGACGTCGGACCGGTTTACAGCACCGGAGAAAAGTGACATCATGGCGGTTCAACGATTTCAAGAAGGCATTGAAGATAAAGGTTTTTCTCAAGGATTGACATGAACCTGTTCAAATCAATGCGGGGCCTAATGTTAGGGATGTTACTCTTTGGCGTAAACCGCCTATCTGGGCCGGGTTAACTTCATCGATGATTCAATGGTGTAAAGCCCAAGAGGCATGAGTGTAAGGGCCCAAGGCCTGTAGTCGGTTCAGAACCTGTAACCGTAAACCGGCCTGATGTATAAACTTGTATTGTAAGTTAGGAATAGAGAGAGAGACCAACCCGGATACGAATATGAACCGGAGGTTGGGACTCTCTGAGCCGACGGGCGTCACCCGTGTATATAAGGGGACGACCCGGGGCGGTTCAAGGACAGAGGACAACAACTCGAGGCCTAGGCGAAGCTATTTGCTCCCTAGTCATCGAGACCACATCAATCCCATCACAAACTAGACGTAGGCTTTTACCTTCATCGAAGGGGCCGAACTAGTATAACTCTCGTGTCTTTGCGTCCGCTTTAACCCCTCCAAGTTAACCCATAGCGATGGCTCCGCGACTAAGTCCTTTCATGAGGACATCTTTCGTGACAAAACCACGACAGATACGACCAAGCCCCCTAGAGACATGATACAAAGCTTGTTTGAAAAAGCTAACTCAAGGGGTAAACCGGTGGTCGCTTTAAGATAAAAAACTCCGTGTAACCACACATGATATAAAAATAACAGAGACCCTGCTTTAGCTAAGGCTCCGGTTTATTATATTGATCATAATATATACATTGTCTTAACATGTACATAAGCAGAGCCTATGGCTCATGTATAGTAAGGCCGAAGATGAGCTGTGTTCCAGGGCCTGTTGGTCTCCTCCTCTGACGTGCGTGAGTCTTTATGCTCTCGAACATCGATCAGATAGTACGACACGTTGTGCAGATTTTTGCTGACCACGAAAGGTCCCTCCCAAGGTGGGGATAACTTGTGCATATCAGTCTGGTCTTGGATGAGTCGAAGCACCTGATCTCCTTCTTGAAAGGCTCTGGTTTTAACTCGGCGACTGTGATATCGATGAAGATCCTGCTGGTAAATCGCCGAACGGGCGGCGGCGGTGTCACGCTCCTCATCCAACAGGTCCAAAGCGTCTTGCCGTGCTTCCTCGTTGTCCGCTTCAACATAAGCCGCTACACGAGGTGAATCATGACGGATATCACTGGGGAGGACCGCCTCCGCTCCGTAGACCATGAAGAACGGTGTGTATCATGTTGATCTGTTGGGCGTGGTGTTGATGCTCCATAACACAGATGGTAACTCCTCAACCCAACATCCCGGCGTTCGTTGTAAAGGAACCATAAGCCGGGGCTTGATGCCTCGTAAGATCTCTTGGTTAGCCCTCTCTGCTTGGCCATTGGACTGTGGATGAGCTACTGATGACACGTCAAGCCGGATGTGCTCACACTCACAAAACTCCTTCATAGCGCCCTTGGACAAGTTGGTACCATTATCAGTAATGATACTGTGTGGAAAGCCAAACCGGAAAATCACCTTTTTAATAAATTGAACCGCCGTGGCTGCATCACACTTGCTAACGGACTCCGCTTCAACCCACTTTGTAATCTTGTCCACTGCCACCAAAAGGTGGGTCTTCTTGTCCTTGGACCTTTTGAAGGGTCCAACCATATCCAACCCCCACGTCATAAACGGCCAAGTAATTGGAATCATCCTCAATTCTTGAGCGGCACATGAGCACGCCTTGAAAATTCGACAGCCATCACATCATCTCACCAGTCCTCCGCATCAAGATGAGCGATCAACCAAGAGAAACCGTGGATTTAAACGCCTTAGCTACGGAGACTTTGAACCGGCATGGTGACCACAATCCCCTTCATTGATTTCACGCAAAATTTCACAGCCTTCCTCGGGGACACACACAGTGCTGAAACGCAGCTCGATCTGCTGCAATAATGCAACTTCGCCATTGATAATGGTCATGGACTTGGATCGCGGACTATCTGCTGGCGAGTCTCGCCCTCTCCGTAACTTCGCCCGGTTCATGTACGCAAGATAAGGAACCGTCCAATCCAAGATGACATGTAGGGCTGCCACCAATCGAGCCTCCGGATCAGAATAGCCAAATCCTCTTCACCGGGGAGCTTGATGACGGGTTATGCGTAACATCTAAAAAGACGTTAGGCGGGACGGTTTATGCTGAGAGCCCAGCCGGCTTAAAGCGTCCGCCGCTTCGTTCTTCCGTCTGTCCACATGATCCACCTGGTAACCCTTAAAGTGGCCCGCAACAATATCCACCTCACGACGATAAGCTGCCATGAGCGGATCCTTGGAATCCCAAGTGCCAGAAACCTGTTGAGCCACCAGGTCCGAGTCACCGAAGCATTTAACCCGGCTGAGATTCATCTCCTTTGCCATCCGAATACCATAAAGCAAAGCTTCATACTCAGCTGCATTGTTAGTACAAGGGAACATTAAGCGGAGAACGTAACAGAACTTATCACCTCGTGGGGAAGTTAATACGACTCCAGCCCCCGAGCCCTCCAATTACCTGGACCCATCAAAATGGATAGTCCAATAAGTGTGATCCGGCTTCTCTTCAGGTGCTTGTAGCTCCGTCCAATCATTGATGAAATCAACAAGTGCTTGAGATTTGACTGCCGTCTGAGGTACGTATTGCACACCGTGCGGTCCAAGCTCTATAGCCCACTTGGCAATCGGCGATCGCCTCCTGTTACAATTATATCTCCCAAAGGAGCGAGCTGACCAACGTGATAGGATGTCCTCGAAGTATTGTTTAAGCTTCCTCGCCATGAAAACCCCATACACGAGTTTCTGCCAATGCGGGTACCTTTGCTTGGACTCAATAAGTACCTCGCTGATATAGTAAACCGGGCGTTGAACCGGATACTCCTTGCCCGCCTCTTTGCGCTCTACCACAATAGCCACGCTGACTGCACGAGCATTAGCCGCTACATATAGTAGTAACGGTTCCTTGTCAATCGGAGCTGCAAGAATGAGTGGATTGGCTAATTGCCGCTTTATGTCCTCAAATGCTTCATCAGCAGCCGAACTCGCATTTAATTGATCCGTCTTCTTGACATCGGTACAAGGGATCGCCTTCTCCCCGAGGCGGCTGATAAACCGGCTTAGCGCGGCAATCCGTCCTGCCAAGCGCTGAACATCGTTGATACACTTCGGTTTAGCCAGGGAGGTGATAGCTGTAATCTTCTCCGGATTAGCTTCAATCCCCCTGTTAGACACAAGAAAACCCAATAACTTGCCTGCCGGTACACCAAAAACGCATTTGGCCGGGTTGAGCATCATCTTGTAAGTCCGTAGGTTATCAAAGGTTTCTTTCAAATCGTCAATCAGCGTCTCCTTCTCCCTTGACTTGACTACAATATCATCCACATAGGCATGCACATTACGGCCGATCTGTTTATGAAGGCAATTCTGTACACACCGTTGATAAGTTGCCTGGGCGCTCTTGAGCCCAAAAGGCATAGATACATAGCAGAAGGCTCCAAAGGGAGTTATGAATGTTGTCTTCTCTTGGTCCTAAACTGCCATCTTGATCTGATGATAACCAGAATATGCATCCAGAAAACTCAAACGCTCACATCCCGCGGTGGCATCGATAATTTGGTCAATGCGGGGGAGGGCAAAGGGGTCAGCTGGACAGGCCTTGTTAAGGTCTGTGTAATCCACACACATGCGCCAACTGCCATTTTTCTTAAGAACTAGCACCGGATTAGCAAGCCATTCTGGATAGAAGACTTCAACAATAAAACCGACCGTTAAGAGCCTGGCCACCTCCTCTCCAATAGCTTTGCGCCGTTCCTCGTTAAACCGGCAGAGAAACTGCTTCACCGGTTTGTACTTAGGATCAATATTAAGAGTGTGCTCAGCGAGTTCCCTCGGTACACCTGGCATGTCAGAAGGCTTCCATGCAAAAATGTCCCGATTCTCACGGATGAACTTCGATGGCGCGCTTACCTATTTCGGGTCCAAGTTGGCACGATAGTGAACTGCTTGGGCGAATTGCCGAACACGAAGTCAACAAGCTTAGTCTCAGCCCCGATTTGAACTTTAAATCGGATCATGCTCTGTAGTTGGCTTCTTCAGCGGGGTCATGTCCGCCGGATCAACATTGTCCTTGTAATATTTTAACTCCTCGTAGCACAAACCGACTCTGCATAGGCGCATCACCTTCCTCGCATTCCAAAGCAATCTTGCGGCTTCCATGAACCGTTATTGTGCCCTTGTGACCCGGCATCTTGAGCTGTAAATAGATATAACAAGGACGTGCCATGAATTTGGCATAAGCCGCCACCCAAATAGAGCATGATATGGGCTCGGATCTTCACCACTTCAAAAGTCATTGCGTCTCGGATCGGGAATCATGCTCGTCCCCAAAGGCCACCTCGAGCTATCTTGCCAGCAGGATATGCTGACTTGCCGGTACCACACCATGGAATCTTGTATTGACGGTTTAAGATTTTTATCCGTCACCCCATCTGGCGGAAGGTCTCATAATACAGTGTTAATGCTGCTCCCTCCATCCATGAGCACTTTGGTGAATTTATAACCCCCACGAGGGGCTACCAACAATGCTAGCTGACCCGAATTGTCAACCGGAGAGGGTGATCCTCTGCTCCATATGATTGGTTGTTCGACCAGCGTAAATAACGCTGCGGCGGTTCAATGAAATTCACCACTCGCTTATGGAGTTTCGGTCTCGCTTATCCAAGCTAGTCGAGAAAACATGATATTGCCCACTATTCAACTGCTTTGGATGGCTCGATAACCCGATTGCTCTGCTGGCTATAACCACCTTGGTTATTCCGATTATTCGATTATTATGTCCACCACGATTGTCATTGAAGCCTGAACAGAAGCTCCTCCATCGTGACCCGGCCCATGGAAACCGGATCTGAACCGCCACGATCCATGATCATAACGAAAGCATTAGAATTCTTGAACTCCTGCATAATGTAACAGTCCTTCCAAGGTGGTTGGCGGCACCTCCTTCGTCCGTGCTTTGGGCAGGGGCTGGTTCAACAAATAGTTTAGGCGATCCGGGTTAGGATTTGGAGCTCCACCGCGATTCTCCGCTTTACCCTTACGTCGCTGACCCTTGTCCTGCGCGTTGGTATTAGCCACAAAATCATCCGCTTTATGTTTGCCTCCGTTCCCATGACCTGCCGCGTTGTGTTGCTGACCCTTGGAGTTGCTGTTCTTTTTTCCCTTCCCTGCCTTGTCATCCTCAGACTCGGGATCCTTGGTACTATCAGAATCAGCATACTTCACTAAAGCACCCATGAGGGTGCCCATGTCATTACAAAAACGCTTCATTCGTCCCAATTTTAACTTCAGAGGCGTAAACGGCGATTGCCTTCGGGGTTATAATCGCAGAATCAGCGTTGATCTGATCGACAGTGAAAAATTTCGAGACGGTGTACCCAATGGGTTGTTGACTCTCCTTCCTCCTGGACACAGGCCGCTAAGTCCACTATTGACATGGGTTGTTTACAGGTATCCTTAAAATGTTGTATAAACCGGGCTCGCAACTGGGACCATGAGCTGATAGAATTGGGCGGCAAGCCCTTTAACCAGGTACGAGCCGTCCCTTCAAGCATCATGGTAAAGTACTTCGCACACGCGGCCTCATCCACATCTAGCATCTCCATGGCCATCTCATAACTCTCTACCCATGCTTCTGGAGACAAATCGGCAGTGTAATTTGGTACCTTGCGCGGACCCTTGAAGTCTTTAGGTAGCGCACATTAAGTAAGCGGGGGCGAGACAGGCACCCCAAGGAACTAAGTGACCCCGGCTCGGCCGAGATAGTGGGACGAATCGGCGTAAGTTGGCGTGCCTCGTTTGTGCTGCTAACTCGGCCTCCCTGCGTGCGGGCCCGGTCTACCACTTCTGAGCATCACGAAGATCGCCTGCGGGTTATTGCCACGGGCGCTTCACGGTTCGTGCATTGCTTGATGACCAGCTCCTCCACACGCTGTTGTAGCTCGGCTCGGGCGAGGGTGGAATGAATCCGTCACGGCTGTATGAGTATGCCTCTGTTGAATCAAAGGTCGAAGGAGCTCCTTGACCCGCGCGTCTCCACCGCTGCGGAGAATCACCTTCGATCGGGATGGCCTCCAATCGTGAAGCGGCAGCGACAAGATTGTCCATAGGATTGGAGTAATGACCGGAGGTGTCTGGACGGCCGAGTACGACATTGTTCTCGCCGAGGAGGTTCCATTAGGCGAGGTTGGACCGGCGCGCCTGGCACGGGCGCCTCCGCCCGGTTTACCTCTGGCGGATTACTGGTTCCTGCTCCTGGGGTGTGAAAGAGGTTTCTGGCGTCGAAAACCGAAGGCAAGCGGGACTGTGCTTCCGCTTCAAGACCTCATGTGGCGTTACGATCCAAATAAGCTTATAGGCACAGGCGTCTAAAGCGGCCGCTCTGCGGCCATCCTGTCGTTCTCAGCTGCCAGGTCGGCCTTGGCCTGAGCGATCTGCTCTCTCTCCTTTGCAATTTCTGTGTTGTGGGCATCCTGATCCGCCGGGTTGGCCTCTGCCATGAGAACCGCTAGCGCATCAAACAGATCAGATAAGACTTGAGCCGGCAGGCGCACAGGACCTCCTGCCCTGGCTGCCACCGCTGCTGATGATCCGGAGAACATTGCTGCTGCGGTCGAAGAGTGGATCGCCGCTTGTGTACCGGCCATGAATATTCCAACCCGGTTGGCCAGATCGGAGGGGTCCGGAATACTGTCGTCGTCGGAACCGCCCCCAATCCGGTCGTCTTGCAACTGATAAGCGATTCGGTTTCTCCGGTTGAGGACTCGTCGCCAGAATAGACGACGGTCTCGCTACCATATCCCGATCCGTCCTGATACTCTCCTCCGTGGATGACTCCCACGAAGGCACGCTTCACGGCCGGCTTGACCTGGGTAGATCTTGCCCGCTGAGCCATCTCGGCGAGGTCGGTGCAGATGTCCGGCTCAGGACCCGATTCACCGATCTTGCCGATGAAGACGTGTATGCCCCCAAAGGGGACCCGGTACCCGTACTCAATTGAGCCGGTGTCGGGGCCCCATCCTGCGTCGTCGATGTAGAGCTTGCCGCGGTGACTCTTGGTCATCCGGCCCACAGCATAGCCCTTGAGTCCTTCGAACTTGCCCTCCAAGAACGTCAAACCATCGTGCGATAGCCCCACGGTGGGCGCCAACTGTCGTGGGTTTGTCACGGCAGATGTCCTCGTGAAAGGACTTAGTCGTGGAGCCATCGCTACGGGTTAACTTGAAGGGTTAAAGCGGACACAAGGACACGAGAGTTTATACTAGTTCGGCCCCTTCAATGAAGGTAAAAGCCTACGTCTAGTTGTGATGGAATTGATGGGGCTTTGATGACTAGGGAGCAAACAAGCTTTGCCTAGGCCTCGAGTTGTTGTTGTCTGTCTCAAACCGCCGCCGGGTCGTCCCCTTATATACACGGGTGACGCCCGTCGATTTACGGAGTCCCGCGCCGGTTCATAGGCGTATCCGCTCGGTCTCTACTATTCTAACTTACAACACAAGATACATCTGGCGCGGTTTACAACTACTGGCGTGAACCGGCTATGGGCCATAAGCCCTCTGCTACCTACTTGGGCTTTAACATGTTCAACTACTGGTGAAGTTAACCCGGCCTGTCCTGGCCGGTTTACCTCTAGTGGTAATATCCCCAACAAATTCGTCCCCCCCCCCCCCTTACCATATTTGGACAAGGGGGAAAGGAAGGAGGGGGAGGGGAAGGAAGTAGGAGTCCTACTTCAAACTTTCCTTTTCCTCCTCTCCTTTCCCTTTCTCCCCACGTGGCTGGCCCTATAGGAGGCGCACCAGCCCGTTATGGGCTGGTGTGTTCCCTTACATGGCCCATTAAGCCCATATGTTTGCCGAGGATTGCCCGGAACCCCTTCTGGTGACCCGGTATCACCCGGAACACTTCCGGTGTCCAAATACCATCGTCCTATATATGATTCTTTACCTCTCGACCATTTCGAGACTCATCGTCATGTCCGCGATCTCATATGGGACTCCGAACAAACTTCGGTCATCAAATCACATAACTCATAATACAAATCGTCATCGAACGTTAAGCGTGCAGACCCTACGGGTTCGAGAACTATGTAGACATGACCGAGACGCATCTCCGGTCAATAACCAATAGCGGAACCTGGATGCTCATATTGGCTCCTGCATATTCTACGAAGATCTTTATCGGTCAAACTGCATAACAACATACGTTGTTCCCTTTGTCATCGGTATGTTACTTGCCCGAGATTCGATCGTCGGTATCATCATACCTAGTTCAATCTCGTTACCGGCAAGTCTCTTTACTCGTTCTGTGATGCATCATCCCGCAACTAACTCATTAGTCACATTGCTTGCAAGGCTTATAGTGATGTGCATTACCGAGAGGGCATAGAGATACCTCTCCGAAACTTGGAGTGACAAATCCTAATCTCGATCTATGCCAACCCAACAAACACCTTTGGAGACACCTATAGAGCATCTTTATAATCACCCAGTTACGTTGTGATGTTTGATAGCACACAAGGTGTTCCTCCAGTATTCGGGAGTTGCATAATCTCATAGTTAGAGGAACATGTATAAGTCATGAAGAAAGCAATAGCAATAAAACTAAACGATCATTATGCCAAGCTAACAGATGGGTCTGTCCATCACATCATTCTCCTAATGATGTGATCCCGTTCATGAAATGACAACACATATCTATGGTCAGGAAACATGACCATCTTTGATAAACAAGCTAGTCAAGTAGAGGCATACTAGGGACACTCTGATTTGTCTATGTATTCACACATGTACTAAGTTTCCGGTTAATACAATTCTAGCATAAATAATAAACATTTATCATGATATAAGGAAATATAAATAACAACTTTATTATTGCCTCTAGGGCATATTTCCTTCAGTCTCCCACTTGCACTAGAGTCAATAATCTAGTTCACATCGTCATGTGATTTAATACCAATAGTTCACATCTTTCTGTGGTTAGTTCACATCGCCATGTGACTAACACCCAAAGGGTTTACTAGAGTCAATAATCTAGTTTCACATCGCTATGTGATTAACACCCAAAGAGTACTAAGGTGTGATCATGTTTTGCTTGTGAGAGAGGTTTAGTCAATGGGTATGCCACATTCAGATCCGTATGTATTTTGCAAATTTCTATGTCTACAATGCTCTGCATAGAGCTACTCTAGCTAAATGCTCCTATGTATCTAGATCGAGACTCAGAGTCATCATGATCAGTGTCAAAGCTTGCATCAACGTAACTCTTTACGACAAACTCTTTATCACCTCCATAACTGATAAATATTTCCTTAGTCCTCTAAGGATAATTTTGACCAATGTCCAGTGATCTACTCCTAGATCACTATTGTACTCCCTTGCCAAACTCAGGGCAGGGTGTACAATAGATCTGGTACATAGCATGGCATACTTCATAGAACCTATGGCTGAGGCATAGGGAATGACTTTCATTCTCTCTCTATCTTCTGCTGTGGTTGGGCTTTGAGTCTTACTCAACTTCACACCTAGCAATACAGGCAAGAACTCCTTCTTTGACTGTTCCATTTTGAACTACTTCAAAATCTTGTCAAGGTATGTACTCATTGAAAAAAAACTTATCAAGCGTCTTGATCTATCTCTATAGATCTTGATGCTCAATATGTAAGCAGCTACACCGAGGTCTTTCTTTGAAAAAACTCCTTTTAAACACTTCTTTATGCTTTCCAAAAAATTATACATAATTTCTGATCAACAATATGTCTTTCACATATACTTATCAGAAAGGCTATAGTGCTCCCACTCACTTTCTTGTAAATACAGGCTCACCGCAAGTCTGTATAAAACTATATGCTTTGATCAACTCATCAAAGCGTATATTTCAACTCCGAGATGCTTGCACCTGTCCATAGATGGATCGCTGGAGCTTGCATATTTCTCTAGCACCTTTAGGATTGACAAAACCTTCTGGTTGCATCATATACAACTCTTCTTTAATAAATCCATTAAGGAATGTAGTTTTGATATCCATTTGCCAGATTTCATGAAATGCGGCAATTGCTAACATGATTCGGACAGACTTAAGCATCGATACGAGTGAGAAAATCTCATCATAGTCAACACCTTGAACTTGTCGAAAACCTTTTGCGACAATTCAAGCTTTGTAGATATTAACACTACTATCAATGTCCGTCTTCCTATTGAAGATCCATTTATTCTCAATGGCTCGCCGATCATCGGGCGAGCCAATCAAAGTCCATACTTTGTTTTCATACATGCATCCCATCTCAGATTTCATGGCCTCAAGCCATTTCGCGGAATCTGGGCTCATCATCACTTCCTCATAGTTCGTAGGTTCGTCATGGTCTAGTAACATGACTTCCAGAACAGGATTACTGTGCCACTCTCGTGCGGAACGTACTCTGGTTGACCTACGAGGTTTGGTAGTAACTTGATCCGAAGTTTCATGATCATCATCATTAACTTCCTCACTAATTGGTGCAGGCATCACTAGAAATGATTTCTGTGATGAACTACTTTCCAATTCGGGAGAAGGTAAAATTCGCTTATCAAGTTCTACTTTCCTCCCACTCACTTCTTTCGAGAGAAACTCCTTCTCTAGAAAGTATCCATTTTTAGCAACAAATATCTTGCCTTCGGATCTGTGATAGAAGGTGTACCCAACAGTTTCCTTTGGGTATCCTATGAAGACACATTTCTCCGATTTGGGTTTCAGCTTATCAGGTTGAAATTTTTTCACATAAGCATCACCGCCCCAAACTTTAAGAAATGACAGCTTAGGTTTCTTGCCAAACCACAGTTCATAAGGTGTCGTCTCAACGGATTTAGATGGTGCCCTATTTAACGTGAATGCAGCCGTCTCTAATGCATAACCCCAAAACGATAGTGTTAAATCGGTACGAGACATCATAGATCACACCATATCTAATAAAGCACGGTTATGATGTTTGGACACACCATTACGTTGTGGTGTTCCAGGTAGCGTGAGTTGCGAAACTATTCCACATTGTTTCAAATGAAGACCAAACTCATAACTCAAATATTCGTCTCCGCGATCAGATCGTAGAAACTTTATTTTCTTGTTACAATGATTTTCCACTTCACTCTGAAATTCTTTGAACTTTTCAAATGTTTTAGACTTATGTTTCATCAAGTAGATATACCCATGTCTGCTTAAATCATCTGTGAAGGTCAGAAAATAACGATACCTGCCGCGAGGCTCAACACTCATCGGACCGCATACATCAGTATGTATTATTTCCAACAAGTCTGTTGCTCGCTCCATTGTTCCGGAGAACGGAGTATTAGTCATCTTGCCCATGAGGCATGGTTCGCAAGCATCAAGTGATTAATAATCAAGTGATTCCAAAAGCCCATCAGCATGGAGTTTCTTCATGCGCTTTACACCAATATGACCTAAACGGCAGTTCCACAAATAAGTTGCACTATCATTATTAAACTAATATCTTTTGGCATCAATATTATGTGTACCATTGTGATCAAGATTCAGTAAACCATTTACATTGGATGTAAGACCATAGAAGGTTTTATTCATGTAAACGGAACAACAATTATTCTCTGACTTAAATGAATAACCGTATCGCAATAAACATGATCCAATCATATTTATGCTCAACGCAAACACCAAATAACATTAATTCAGTTCCAATACTAATCCCGAAGGAAAATGGGGAGTGTGTGATGGTGATCTTATCAACCTTGGAATCACTTCCAACACACATCATCACCTCGCCCTTAACTAGTCTCTTTTTATTTTGCAACTCCCGTTTCGAGTTACTACTCTTAGCAACTCAACTAGTATCAAATACTGAGGGGTTGCTATAAACACTAGTAAAGTACACATCAATAACATGTATATCAAATATACCTTTCTTCACTTTGTCATCCTTCTTATCAGCCAAATACTTGGGGCAGTTCTGCTTCCAGTAACCAGTCCCTTTGCAGTAGAAGCACTTAGTCTCAGGCTTAGGTCCAAACTTGGGCTTCTTCACTTGAGCAGAAACTTGCTTGCCGTTCTTCTTGAAGTTCCCCTTCTTCCCTTTTCCCTTTTTATTGAAACTAGTGGTCTTGTTAACCATAAACACTTGATGCTCTTTCTTGATTTCTACCTTCGCTGATTTTAGCATCACGAATAGCTCGGGAATTATTATCCCTTGCATATTATAGTTCATCAAGAAGTTCTAGTAACTTGGTGATAGTGACTAGAGAACTTTGTCAATCACTATCTTATCTGGAAGATTAACTCCCACTTGATTCAAGCGATTGTAGTACTCAGACATTTTGAGCACATGCTCACAGATTGAGCTATTCTCCTCCATCTTGTAGGCAAAGTACTATCAGAGGTCTCATACCTCCCGACACGGGCATGAGTATGAAGTACAAATTTCAACTCTTGGAACATCTTATATGCTCCGTGGCGTTCAAAACGTTTTTTGAAGTCCCGGTTCTAAGCCATAAAGCATGGTGCACTAAACTATCAAGTAGTCATCATACCGAGCTTTGTCAAACATTCATAACGTCTGCATCTGCTCCTGCAATAGGTCCATTACTTAGCGGTGCATCAAGGACATAATACTTCTGTGCAGCAATGAGGATAATCCTCAGATCACGGAGCTAGCAAGTCCGCATCATTGCTACTAACATCTTTCAACTTATTTTTCTCTAGGAACATATCAAAAATATACGGGAAGCTACATCGCAAGCTATTGACCTACAACATAGATATGCAAATACTATCAGGACTAAGTTCATCATAAATTAAAGTTCAATTAATCATATTACTTAAGAACTCCCACTTAGATAGACATCCCTCTAATCATCTAAGTGATCACGTGATCCAAATCAACTAAACCATGTCCGATAATCACGTGAGATGGAGTAGTTTTCAATGGTGAACATCACGATGTTGATCATATCTACTATATGATTCACGCTCGATCTTTCGGCCTCAGTGTTCCGAGGCCATATCTGCATATGGTAGGCTCGTCAAGTTTAACCCGAGTATTATGCGTGTGCAAAACTGGCTTGCACCTGTTGTATGCGAATGTAGAGCTTATCACACCCGATCGTCACATGGTGTCTCGGCACGACGAACTGTCGCAACGGTGCATACTCAGGGAGAACAATTGTACCTTGAAATTTAGTGAGAGATCATCTTATAATGCTACCGCCAAACTAAGCAAAATAAGATGCATAAAGGATAAACATCACATGCAATCAAATATAAGTGATATGATATGGCCATCATCATCTTGTGCCTTTGATTTCCATCTCCAAAGCACCATCATGATCACCATCGTCACCGGCTTGACACCTTGATCCCCATCGAAACATAGTTGTCGTCTCGCCAACTATTGCTTCTATGACTATCGCTACCGCTTAGTGATAAAGTAAAGCAATTACATGGCGATTGCATTTCATACAATAAAGCGACAACCATAAGGCTCCTGCCAGTTGCCGATAACTTTTACAAAACATGATCATCTCATACAACAATTCATATATCATCATGTCTTGACCATATCACATCACACCATGCCCTACAAAAACAAGTTAGATGTCCCCTACTTTGTTGTTGCAAGTTTTATGTGGCTGCTACGGGCTTAGCAAGAACTGTTCTTACCTACGCATCAAAACCACAACGATTCTTTTTGTCAAGTGTGTTGTTTTAACCTTCAACAAGGACCGGGCGTAGTCATACTCGATTCAACTAAAGTTGGAGAAACAGACACCCACTAGCCACATGTGTGCGAAGCACGGCGGTAGAACCAGTCTCATGAACGCGGTCATGTAATGTCAGTCTGGACTGCTTCATCCAACAATACCGCCGAATCAAAGTATGACATGCTGGTAAGCAGTATGACTATTATCGCCCACAACTCTTTGTGTTCTACTCATGCATATAACATCTACACATAGACCTGGCACGGATGCCACTGTTGGGAAACATAGTATTTCAAAAAAATTCCCACGATCACGCAAAATCTATCTAGGAGAAGCATAGCAACAAGCAGGGAGAGTGTGTCCAAGTACCCTCGTAGAATGAAGGCGAAAGCGTTATATCAATGCGGTTGATGTAGTCATACGTCTTCACGATCCGACCGATCTAGCACCGAACTTACGACACCTCTGTGTTCAGCACACGTTCAGCTCGATGACGTCCCTTGTACTCTTGATCCAGTTGAGGTCGAGGGAGAGTTTCGTCAGCACGATGGCGTGGCAACGGTGATGATGAAGTTACCCGCGCAGGGCTTCGCCTAAGCACTACGATGATATGACCGAGGTGTTAACTGTGGAGGGGGCGCCGCACACGGCTAGGAACAATTGATGTGTGTTCTAGGGGTGCCCTCCCCATGTATATAAAGGAGGGAGAGGGAGGGAGGCAGCCTAGGGTGCGCCCAAGTAGGAGGAACCCTACTTGGGCCCCTAGTCCAATTCGCCCCCCTTACCGTACACTACAAAAAAAGACACATCTGTGACATTTTGGGCCGAACGAATTTTTTTCCTGTCATACATATGACACTTCTATGACGATAACTGTGACAAAACCCGGTATCATCATAGATGTGGTGGCTCCTACTTCTATGACAAAAAATCATGACAGAAAATGGGCTTTTCATCCTGGGCGGGCCAGAGACGCAGCTGCATGACATTCTTTGGGCCATCCATGACGGAAAAAACGTGGTAGAAGCGAGGCGAGGAAAATTTCGGGAGTTCGATTACGGTGGGAGGTCGGGGCTGAGCGTCGTGTTTCTCGTACACGTGCGTCTGCTGCGTGTGTGCGGCGTTGGCTCTAACTAAACCCGAAGCGAGGCGTTGGGCTCTAATCGAACCCGAGTGATTGCCTTTGCAGGCTCTGCGTTCTTCGAACCCGAGCGATCGATCGATGGCTGTTAGCCCGAACCCGATCGGCGATTGCTTCTATCGCTACTAATCAAGCCGATCGATGCTGCCTTTGGGATGAGCAGTGAGCTTTGCGGGGGGGTTGGATGAACAGGACCCGTGGTGTGGTGGAGGGCTAGATGAGCAGAGACGGTGGAGGGTTCTCGTGGAGGGGTGGTTGAACAGGACCCGTGGTGTGGAGGGCTAGATGAGCAGTGAGCGGTGGAGGGTGCCTGGGAGGGGTGGTTGAACGAGAGCGATGGAGTAAGCGCGGTGGAGGCTGGATGAGCAGGAGCCCGTGGAGGCTGGAGGAGGTCGACGGTAGCCGTGGAGGCTAGAGGAGGTCGACGGTGGAGATGAACAGATCCGTGGAGTCCTGCTTATGCGACGCCACACCCCTCCCGATTAAAAGGACCCCCGTTTCGATCGTAGGAGGTCCGTTCCGTCCGTTTTGCGGTACGCCACACCCCTCCCGATCAATAGGACCCCCGTTTCGACCGTAGGAGGTCCGTTTCGTCCGTTTTGCGGCACCCACACCCCTCCCGATCAACAGGACCCCCGTTTCGATCGTAGGAGATCCATTTCATCCGTTCTGCGGTACGCCAGGCCTCATTTCCATCGCCTGTTCCGTCCAAGCCCTCCCGATGAACACGACCACGCATTCGGTTCCGACCCAGCCGATTGGCTCCCACGCGTTCCGTTGCCTCCCGATGAACACGACGCATTCCGTTGCCTCCCCATGAACACGACACATTCCGTTGCCTCCCCATGAACACGACGATTCGCTGTTTCTCCGTTCCGACCAGCCATGTACACGAGCCATGGCCGTGCGTGATCGTGAGTAGGCGTTGAGACCCGACCGTATGTACACATACGCGGTTGTATTTTCTTTCTTGCACCTCGGCGATGTAATGACGTGTATGTAACACCCGAAGTAACTTTCCATATTTGTAACTCCAACTCTTGCCATTTTCGCATTGATATATGATATTCCCTCCGTGGTTGGGTTTTTCCTCTTTTGCATTTTGTCCATGTCATGCATTTTATATTATGTCATCATGTGCATCGCATTTGCATACGTGTTAGCCTCATGATTCCGAGCATTTTTCCGTTGTCCGCTTTTGCAATCCGGCACTCCTATCTCCCCGGCGGTCCCTTTACGCTTTTTCCGCAAAGCGGTACTAAACCTTCTCGAAATGGACCGAGGTTTGTCTAGTGGCCTTGGTATACCACCGTAGACCACCGATCAAGTTTCGGTCATTTGGAGCTCGTTTGGTACTCCAACGGTTAACCGCACTCTCGCAAAGGCCTCTTTTAAGTTGCAGCCCAACACCCCTTCAAAACAGCCCAATAACCCATCTAAGTCACTTCCATGCTCTCCGTCGTTCGATCATGATCGTGTGGGCTAAAACTACACCTCATTTGGACTCTCCTAGCTCCTCTATGCCTATTTAAGCAAACCCCTCCAACCGGATCATCCTTCCCGAAACCCTAAAAACTGTCCCACGCGCCAGACGTGTCCGCCGCCGCCACTTCACCACGCCGCCGCCCAGCGCCAATCGGCGCTGCCATGTACACACGCCGCCCGCATGAGCCCACCCATGGCCCAGCGCCCACGCCAGCTCCGCTCCTCCCACTCCCCTCCTGGCCGACCCGGCGTCCGCCCCGCCAGCGCCGGGCCGCCACCTTCTTCTCCTCCGCCGCCCGGCCCAGCGAGCTCACCGGAGGAGCTCACGGCCGCCTCCTCCTCCATCGGACGGCCTGGCCCCGGCCGCCGACCGCCCACCTCGCCCCTCTGCTCCGGCGGCCACCTCCACCGAGGCCCGCCCGGAGCCGCGAACCGCCGCCCGCCGTCGCCCGATCCCGATCCGGCCTCGGGCGCCGCCGCCGTTGACTTCTCCTCCTTTTCTTTCTCTAAGTTTTTGCATCATTGATATTTTGTAGCTTTTTCATCGTGCTATATCTTTGCATCTGTAGATCCATTTTGCGTGTATAATATGTCAAAATGTTCGCCTCGAAGAGTAGATCATTTCATCTCATTGCATCATTTTCATTTGAGCTCATCTCGATGCCCGAAATGCTGTTGGAAGATGCTATGTGATGTTAGTTTCTGTTCCTTAACAGAACTTGCACTTTTGTTATTTTTGCCATGATTAATGTGTGCACGCTATGAATTTGAGTCCTACATGTGTTTTGAAATATGCCATGCCATCTTTCCAGGAGTATATGCCATGTATTTTTGTGATCTATGTGGTGACTACCACAAGCATGCAAAGTAGGTGTCCTGATGTTGCTGATTTCAGCCCTGTTCTAGCTGATTTTGATGCCATGTTAACTTGATGATACCAAGAGATCCATGCATATTTTGAGATACTTCAGTAAGGATGTTTTGTAAAACATGTCTTGCTCTATCCATCCATTCCTTTGTTTGCAATTATGGAGTGCCATAGCTTGAGTCAATCGAGCTCTACTTTTGCTATCAAATGTTTCCTGGCAGATGGTATACATGTTATTCAATTTTGCCAAGCTTGTTGTGGTTGATCCATATATGCTATGTTATTGTTCTTGCCATGTATGTCTTCTATGTCATGTCTTCTTGATGTATGTATGCTTAGTTTGTCATATAAGGCTCTGTAGTGAGTGCATTGAGCTTGTAAACATGCTTACACGTTATCAGTTTTTGACATGTCATGTTGCTGAATCTGTTAACGAGACTTTCAATATTGACATGGGTGTTACTATATTTTCTAATCCTTTTTGGCTTATGGTCAGTAAGGGACTTTTATTCTATGCTTTGAGTAGATTCATGCCATGCCATGTTTTGCTATTTTAAGTTCCTGTAGCATGTAGTTTTGTTGCTCTGAACATTGCAACCTGATGCTGTTTTTGCCATGTCCAGCCTGATATTTTGTGCACTTTTGCCATGCTTGTTTGAACCTGTTATGATGTGAACTAGCCGTAGCTCAGTGCTCATCTTTTGTCGAGCATCTTGTGTAGATCACTGCAATGTGCTTTGTTGATACGTTTGGGTGCAGTAGCTTAATTAATTGTTGCTTGCTAAGTGGCATCATGCTGTTAATGGCAGATTTGCGCCATTCTTGTTTTGCTTGTCATTTCCAAACCGTGCATCCGTTTCCGGTGATCTTTATATCGATTTCAACCGAAATCATCTCATCTTTCCAGTGGCATACTTGGTTTGCCAAGTTGATGCCTGGTTCATCATTTACCTTCCGGGCGCTTATCGCATTGCATATCACATCTCGCATATCATGTCATGTTTTGCATCATGTTGATTGTGCATTGCACCGTGATTTATTGTGGTTCCTTTGTTTGTGTTGTTGCTTTGGGTAGAGCCGGAGACGAGTGCGTGAACGAGGAACCTGTTGAGAACGCTTTCGAGGATCAAGCTTTCGACAACTCTGAGAACATTGCAGGCAAGATGACCATACCCTCGAAATCACTTCTATCTTTGCTATGCTAGTTGCTCGCTCTTTTGCTATGCCTATGCTGCGATGCCTACCACTTGCTATATCATGCCACCCATATTGCCATGTCAGCCTCTAACCATCCTTTCCTAGCAAACCGTTGATTGGCTATGTTACCGCTTTGCTCAGCCCTCTTATAGCGTTGCTAGTTGCGTGAAGAAGCTGAAGTTTTGTTCCTTGTTGGAACATGGAGATGTTGTTCCTTGTTGGAACATGTTTACTTGTTGGGATATCACAATATATATATATATATATATATATATATATATATATATATATATATATATATATATATATATATATATATATATATATATATATATATATATATATATGCTCTAATTTAATACATCTATGTATTTGGTAAAGGGTGGAAGGCTCGGCCTTATGCCTGTGTTTTGTTCCACTCTTGCCACCCTAGTTTCCGTCATACGGTGTTATGTTCCTGGATTTCGCGTTCCTTACGGTTGGGTGATTTATGGGACCCCTTGACAGTTCGCTTTGAATAAGACTCGTCCAAAAAGGCCCAACATTGGTTTTACCATTTGCCACCTAAGCCTTTTCCCCGGGTTTTCGCGAGCCCGAGGGTCATCTTTATTTAACCCCCGGCCAATGCTCCTCTGAGTGTTGGTCCAAACTAGAACCACTTGCGTGCCACCACAGAGGCAACTTGGGGCATCTTCGGTTGCCGTCGTAGTGTTCATCCGGATGTGCCACGAGAACGAGATATGTGCAGCTCCTATCGGGATTTGTCGGCTCAGTCGGGTGGTTTTGCTGGTCTTGTTTTATTGCTGTCGAAATGTCTTGTAGTCCGGGATTCCGAGATTGATCGGGTCTTCCCGGTAGAAGGAATTTCCTTCGTTGACCGTGAGAGCTTATAATGGGCTAAGTTGGGACACCCCTGCAGGGTAATATCTTTCGAAAGCCGTGCCCGCGGTTATGAGGCAGATGGGAATTTGTTAATGTCCGGTTGTAGAAAACCCGAAGTTGACCTCAAATAAAATACACATCAACCGCGTGTGTAACCGTGATGGTCTCTTCTCGGCGGAGTCCGGGAAGTGAACACGGTGTTGGAGTTATGTCTGACGTAAGTAGTTCAGGATCACTTCTTGATCGCTATTAGATTCACGACCGTGCTTTGCTCCTCTTCTCGCTCTCTTTTGCGATGTAGCCACCATATATGCTAGTCGCTTGTCGCAGCTCCACTTTACTACCCTGTCCTTCCTATAAGCTTAAATAGTCTTGATCTCGCGGGTGTGAGATTGCTGAGTCCCTGTGACTCACAGATACTTCCAAAACAGTTGCGAGTGCCGATGATGCGGTCAGGTGACTCAACCGAGCTCAAGTGGGAGTTCGACGAGGAACGTGGTCGTTACTATGTGTCTTTTCCCGATGATCAGAGTGGTGCCCAGCTGGGACGATTCGGGATCTGTAGCATTTGGGGTATCTTCTTTTATTTTGGTTCCGTAGTCGGACCTTGAGTGTACTCTGAATGATGGATGTTTATTTATGTACTGTGTGAAGTGGCATTCGTAAGCCAACTATGTATCTCTTTCCTTATTTATTACATGGGTTGTGTGAAGATTACCTCACTTGCGACATTGCTTTCAATGCGGTTATGCTCTAAGTCGTGCCTCGACACGTGGGAGATATAGCCGCGTCGGGGCGCATAGATGTACATGCTACGTGCGGCGCCTCTACTACGACACATGCGCGCCTCTACATCCACCAGTATATATGTACGCATACCGTCACGACCAGAATGACAACGCTTATGTACGCTTGACCAGGTGGGTCCCGGTATCGAGCACTTCCTTGCTGCGAAGATGTAGCTGGTGGGTCCCGCAATGTCGGGCGAATCATTTTTTTGCCCGGACGCACTTCCTTGTGTGCGAAGATGTAGCTGGTGGGTCCCAGCAGTCAGGGGCAAACGTTTTTTTTGCGAAATACGGTGGCCCGTCCGGTGGGTCCCTGCTGTCAGGTGGAGGAATAATTATTTTGCACGTAATAAGGAGGCACTTCCTTGCTGCGGCCATGGACCCAGTTGTCAGCCTCTCCACGTACAATCCACGTCCGATGGAAGCTGTTCCTTGACCACGTTGACCACGTCGCGCCGACAGCACCAGGGCGATGGACAACGACGAGGCCTAGGAAGGGGACGACGCGGAGCCGGGGAAGACGCGGCAGTGGATGCCCACGCGTAGAGGAGTATGAGGGTTCACTGGTTCGTTACGGTGTGAGGCTGCCGTCACCGCAGAATAACATGGGGTGTGGGTGAGTAGAGGGATGGCCTGGCCAGCGGTAGGAGCAGTAGGAGGCGGTGAGGCCTCCGCCGCATCGCAGCCGGCCATGGGAGACAGGAGCACGAGGCACAACCGGCGCTAGTTTGGGCGGCTGGAGCAAGAAGACCAGAGGTTGAAGAAGCACTACGGCCGTTGGATGGACATCGTACGGTCACTGGAGCTAGAATTGTGCATATTGACTAAGTTGACAAAGCCCTCCATCCCCGTTAACTTAGTAGGCCCACAAGTGAGCCTGCCACTATACTGGGTCCCAGCTAACAGGGGGAGTATTCATTTTTTTGTGCGTAATAAGGAGGCACTTCCTTGCATGCGAAGATATAGCTGGTGGGTCCGAGCTGTCAGCGGCGGAAATGTTTTTTCACGAAATACAGAGGCTCTTTCAGTGGGTCCCTGATGTCAGGTGGAGGAATCATTATTTTGCGCTCAATAAGGAGGCATTTCCTTGCGTGCGGCCGTGGACCCAGCTGTCGGCCTCTCCACGTACAGTCCACTTCAGATGCATGTCGGTAGTTGACCACGTTGACCAGGCCGCGCCGAGAGCACCAGGGCGGTGGACGATGGCGAGGCCTAGCAAGGGAACGACACGGAGGCAGGGAAGACTCGGCACTTGTTTCCCACGGAGGGGAGTACGATCGTGAGGGTTTCTTGGTTCATCTGCTGTCACGGAGAATAACAACGGGTGTGGGTGAGTAGAGGGATGGCTAGGCCAGCGATGGGAGCAATTGGGGCGGTGAGGCCTGCTGCGGCAAGCCAGACCCGGCAGCGGGAGGAGGGAGCAGCAGTCCCATCGGCGCTTGTTTGGCGGCTGGAGCAGAAGAGCAGAGATTGAAGAAGCATGACGGCCGTTCGATGGACATCCAACAATCCTTTGCTTGTCGTCAACCTTTTTAGGAAAGCCTCAAATCTGTGGAAAACAACATACAGCCCATCTGCCATTATTTCTAATAATTTACGGCCCATTTGCTAATTCTTAAGGTTTTTTTGGAGCCCATATTCTTTTTGTTAGCATTACAGCCCATATTGTGGCCACGGTTAAAAATTATACGAAATTTTGCATATTTCAAAGGACGAACTGTTTTAATCCCGAAATTTCGACTCACATTCAAACTGATTTAAAAAAATAAATGTATATCAATATAAAATCCAACAAATTCTCCACGCATAAAAAATAATGTAATTTAAAATCTCAAAATGAAAAAAAGATATTTGAAACCAATTGCCGGTTTGATGTGTTTTAAAAATGTACAGCCCATTTCTCCTTACTGATAGGCCATTTTCTCGGCCAGCCGAATGAAGCTCTCCTCGTCTTGAAAGATTTGCAGCCCAACAGGCTTGACAAAGCGACTTACTTGGCAAATCACAACAAAACTGGGCTGTGGCCATGGACCCAGCTGTCAGCCTCTCCACGTACAGTACTCTTCCGATGGAAGTCGGTCGTTGACCACATTGACCACGCCGCGCCAAGAGCACCAAGGCGGTGGACGACGGCGAGGCCTAGGAAGGGGACGATGCGGAGCCGGGGAAGACGCGGCAGTGGATGCCCACGTGGAGAGGATTACGAGGGTTCACTGGTTCGGCTGCGGCGTGAGGCTGCCGTCACAGCAGAATAACAGGGGGTGTGGGTGAGTAGAGGGATACCCTGGGCTTGTTGGGGAACGTTGCAGAAAATTAAAATTTTCCTACGGTTTCACCAAGATCCATCTATGAGTTCATCTAAGCAACGAGTCATGGGAGAGAGATTGCATCTACATACCACTTGTAGATTGCGTGCGGAAGCGTTCAAGGGAACGAGGATGATGGAGTCTTACTCGCCGTGATTCAAATCACCGATGACCAAGTGCCGAACGGACAGCACCTCCGCGTTCAACACACATACGGAACGGACAACGTCTCCTCCTTCTTGATCCAGCAAGGGGAAGGAGAGGTTGAGGAAGAAGGCTCCAACAGCAGCACGACGGCGTGGTGGTGATGGAGTGACAGTTCTCCGGCAGGGCTTCGCCAAGCACACGCTGAGGAGGAGAGGTGTTGGGGAGGGGAGGGGTTGCGCCTTGGAAGTGTCTTGCAGCCCTCCCCTCATCCCTCTATTTATAGGGGAAGGGCAGGGGGCGGCCCCTCTAGATGAGATCTAGAGGGAGGCGGCGGCGGGGAGGGGGCTTGCCCCCAAGCAAGGGGGCCCCCCACTGGGTTCCCCCAACCCTAGGCGCATGGGCCCAAGGGGCGCGCCCAGCCCTCCAGGGCTGGTTCCTGCCCTTGTGGCCCATGAGGCCCTCCGAGAGGTGTGGCCCTCCGGTGGACCCGGAACCTCTCCGGTGGCCCCAGTACAATACCGATATGACCCGAAACTTTCCGGTGTCCGTTTGACAACTTCCATATATAAATCTTTACCTCCGGACCATTCCGGAACTCCTCGTGACGTCCGGGATCTCATCCGGACTCGAACAACATTCGGTAATCACATACAAGTCTTCCTAATAACCCTAGCGTCACCGAACCTTAAGTGTGTAGACCCTACGGGTTCGGAGACATGCGAACATGACCGAGATGGCTCTCCGGTCAATAACCAACAGCGGGATCTGGATACCCATGTTGGCTCCTACATACTCCTCGATGATTTCATCGATGAACCACGATGTCGAGGATTCAAGCAACCCCGTATACTATTCCCTTTGTCAGACGGTATGTTACTTGCCCGAGATTCGATCGTCGGTATCCCAATACCTCGTTCAATCTCGTTACGGCAAGTCACTTTACTCGTACCGTAATGCATGATCCCGTGACCAGACACTTGGTCACTTTGAGCTCATTATGATGATGCACTACCGAGTGGGCCTAGTGATACCTCTCCGTAACATGGGTGACAAATCCAGTCTCGATCCGTGTCAACCCAATGACACTTTGGAGATACCTGTAGTGCACCTTTATAGTCACCCGATTCGTTGTGACGTTTGGTACACCAAAGCACTCCTACGGTATCCGGGAGTTACGATCTCATGGTCTAAGGAAGAGATACTTGACATTGGAAAAGCTCTAGCAAAACGAACTACGATCTTGTGCTATGCTTAGGATTGGGTCTTGTCCATCACATCATTCTCCTAATGATGTGATCCGTTATCAATGACATCCAATGTCCATAGTCGAAACCATGACTATCTATTGATCAACGAGCTAGTCAACTAGAGGCTCACTAGGGACATATTGTGGTCTATGTATTCACACGTATTACGATTTCCGGATAATACAATTATAGCATGAATAAAGACAATTATCATGAACAAGGAAATATAATAATAATCCTTTTATTATTGCCTCTAGGGCATATTTCCAACAGTCTCCCACTTGCACTAGAGTCAATAATCTAGTTACATTGTGATGAATCGAACACCCATAGAGTTCTTGTGTTGATCATGTTTTGCCCATGGAAGAGGTTTAGTCAGCGGATCTGCGACATTCAGATCCGTATGCACTTTGCAAATTTCTATGTCTCCATCTTGAACATTTTCACGGATGGAGTTGAGCGGCAACTTGATGTGCCTGGTCTTCTTGTGAAACCTGGGCTCCTTGGCAAGTGCAATAGCTCCAGTGTTGTCACGAGAAGAGTTTGATCGGCCCGACGCATTGGGTATGACTCCTAGGTCGGTGATGAACTCCTTCACCCATATTGCTTCATGTGCTGCCTCCGAGGCTGCCATGTACTCCGCTTCACATGTAGATCCCGCCACGGCGCTCTGCTTGCAGCTGCACCAGCTTCTTGCTCCACCATTCAACATATACACGTATCCGGTTTGTGACTTAGAGTCATCCAGATCGTGTTGAAGCTAGCATCGGCGTAACCCTTTACGACGAGCTCTTCGTCACCTCCATAAGCGAGAAACATGTCCTTTGTCCTTTTCGGTACTTCAGGATATTCTTGACCGCTGTCCAGTGTTCCTTGTCGGGATTACTTTGGTACCTTCCTACCAAACTTACGGCAAGGTTTACATCAGGTGCAGTACACAGCATGGCATACATAATAGATCCTATGGCGAGGCATAGGGGATGACGCTCATCTCTTCTTTATCTTTTGTTGTGGTCGGGCATTGAGCGAGCTCAATCTCACACCTTGCAAACAGGCAAGAACCCTTTCTTGGACTGATCCATTTTGAACTTCTTCAAAATCTTATCAAGGTATGTGCTTTGTGAAAGACCTATGAGGCGTCTCGATCTATCTCTATAGATCTTGATGCCTAATATATAAGCAGCTTCTCCAAGGTCCTTCATTGAAAAACTTTTATTCAAGTAGGCCTTAATCTTGTCCAAGAGTTCTATATCATTTCCCATCAAAAGTATGTCATCTACATATAATATGAGAAATGCTCTGAGCTCCACTCACTTTCTTGTAAACGCAGGCTTCTCCATAAGTCTGCATAAACTAAACGCTTTGATCATCTCATCAAAGCGAATGTTCCAACTCGAGATGCTTGCACCAGCCCATAAATGGATCATGGAGCTTGCATACTTTGTTAGCATTCTTAGGATCGACAAAACCTTCCGGCTGCATCATATACAGCTCTTCCTTAAGATAACCGTTAAGGAATGCTGTTTTGGCGTCCATCTGCCATATCTCATAATCATAGTATGCGGCAATTGCTAACATGATTGGACGGACTTAAGCTTCGCTACGGGAGAGAAAGTCTCATCGTAGTCAATCCCTTGAACTTGCCGATAACCCTTAGCGACAAGTCGAGCTTTATAGATGGTGACATTACCATCGCGTCCGTCTTCTTCTTAAAGATCCATTTGTTTTCTATCGCTCGCCGATCATCGGGCAAGTCTATCAAAGTCCATACTTTGTTTTCATACATGGATCCTATCTCGGATTGCATGGCTTCAAGCCATTTGTTGGAATCTGGGCCCGCCATCGCTTCTTCATAGTTCGAAGGTTCACCGTTGTCTAACAACATGATTTCCAGGACAGGGTTGCCATACCACTCTGGTGTGGAACGTGTCCTTGTGGACCTGATTCAAGAGCAACTTGATCCAAGTACCTTGATCATCATCATTAATTTCCTCTCTAGTAGGTGTAGGCACCACAGGAACATTTTCTGAGCTGCACTACTTTCCGGTTCAAGAGGTAGTACTTCATCAAGTTCTACTTTCCTCCCACTTACTCCTTTCGAGAGAAACTCTTTTCGAGAAAGGATCCGTTCTTGGCAACAAAGATCTTGCCTTGGATCTAAGGTAGAAGGTATACCCAATGGTTTCCTTAGGGTATCCTATGAAGACGCATTTTCCGACTTGGGTTCGAGCTTTTAGGTTGAAGTTTCTTGACATAAGCATCGCATCCCCAAACTTTTAGAAACGACAGCTTAGGTTTCTTTCCAAACCATAATTCATACGGTGTCGTCTCAACGGATTTAGACGGTGCCCTATTTAAAGTGAATGTAGCTGTCTCTAGTGCGTATCCCCAAAATGATAGCGGTAAATCGGTAAGAGACATCATAGATCGCACCATATCCAATAGAGTGCGATTACGACGTTCGGACACACCGTTCTGTTGAGGTGTTCGGTGGCGTGAGTTGTGAAACGATTCCACATTTCCTTAAGTGTGTACCAAATTCGTGACTTAAATATTCTCCTCCACGATCTGATCGTAGAACTTTATTTTTCGGTCACGTTGATTCTCTACCTCATTCTGAAATTCCTTGAACTTTTCAAAGGTCTCGGACTTGTGTTTCATCAAGTAGACATACCCATATCTACTCAAGTCATCGTGAGAGTGAGAACATAACGATATCCTCCATGAGCCTCAACGCTCATTGGACCGCACACATCGGTATGTATGATTTCCAATAAGTTGGTTGCTCGCTCCATTGTTCGGAGAACGGAGTCTTGGTCATTTTGCCCATGAGGCATGGTTAGCATGTGTCAAATGATTCATAATCGAGAGACTCTAAAGTCCATCAAAATGGAGCTTCTTCATGCGCTTGACACCAATGTGACCAAGGCGGCGATGCCACAAGTATGTGGGACTATCGTTATCAACTTTACATCTTTTGGTATTCACACTATGAATATGTGTAATATTACGCTCGAGATTCATTAAGAATAAACCATTGACCATCGGAGCATGACCATAAAACATATCTCTCATATAAATAGAACAACCATTATTCTCGGATTTAAATGAGTAGCCATCTCGCATTAAACGAGATCATGATACAATGTTCATGCTCAAACTTGGCACTAAATAACAATTATTGAGGTTTAAAACTAATCCCGGGTAAATGTAGAGGTAGCGTGCGGCGGCGATCACATCAACCTTGGAACCATTCCCGACGCGCATCGTCACCTCATCCTTCGCCGATCTCCGTTTATTCCGCAGCTCCTGCTGTGAGTTACAAATATGAGCAACGGCACGGTATCAAATACCGGGAGTTACTACGAGTCTTGGTAAGGTACACATCAATTACATGTATATCAAATATACCTTTAGTGTTGCGGCCTTCTTGTCCGCTAAGTATTTGGGGCAGTTCCGCTTCGATGGCCCTTCCTTTGCAATAAAAGCACTCTGTCTCGTGCTTGGGTCCATTCTTTGACTTCTTCCGGCAACTTGCTTGCAGGCGCGGCAAATCTTTGTCGTCCTTCTTGAAGTTCTTCTTACCCTTGCCCTTTTTGAACTTAGTGGTTTTATTGACCATCAACACTTGATGTTCTTTCTTGATTTCAACCTCTGCTGACTTCACATTGAGAATACTTCAGAATGGTCTTCACCATCCCCTGCATATTGTAGTTCATCACAAAGCTCTTGTAGCTTGGTGGGGCGATGAAGGATTATGTCAATGACCGCCTCGTCCGGGAGGTTAATGTCCAGTGGGACAGGCGGTTGTGCAACCTGACATTTTGAGTATGTGCTCCTTGTGAGAACTGTTTTCCTCCATCTTACAACTATAGAACTTGTCGAAGACTTCATATCTCTCGACCGGGCATGAGCTTGGAAAACCATTTTCAGCTCCTCGAACATCTCATATGCTCCGTGTTGCTCAAAACGCTTTTGGAGCCCGGTTCTAAGCTGTAAAGCATGCCGCCTTGAGCGAGGGAGTAATCATCGACCGCGAGACTGCCAAGCATTCATAATGTCTTGGTTCTGCAGATGGGTGCATCACCTAGCGGTGCTTCTAGGACATATTGTTTCTTGGCTGCTATGAGGATGATCCTCGGGTTCGGACCCAGTCCGAATAGTTGCTGCCATCATCTTTCAGCTTGGTTTTCTCTAGGAGCAGCGTTGAAGTTCATGTTGACATGGCGTTGGCCATTTGATCTACAAGACATATTTTGCAAAGACTTTAGACTAAGTTCATGATAATTAAGTTCATCTAATCAAATTATTTAATGAACTCCCACTCAGATTTGACATCCCTCTAGTCATCTAAGTGTTACATGATCCGAGTCGACTAGGCCGTGTCCGATCATCACGTGAGACGGACTAGTCATCGTCGGTGAACATCTCCATGTTGATCGTATCTTCCATACGACTCATGTTCGACCTTTCGGTCTCTTGTGTTTCGAGGCCATGTCTGTACATGCTAGGCTCGTCAAGTTAACCCTAAGTGTTTATGCATGTGTAAAACTGTCTTACACCCGTTGTATGTGAGCGTAAGGATCTATCACACCGATCATCACGTGGTGCTTGAAGCGACGAACTTTAGCAGCGGTGCACAGTTAGGGGGAACACTTTCTTGAAATTATTCTAAGGGATCATCTTATTTACTACCGTTGTTCTAAGTAAACAAGATGCATAAACATAATAAACATCACATGCAATTATATAAAGTAGTGACATGATATGGCCAATATCATATAGCTCCTTTGATCTTCATCTTCGGGGCTCCATGATCATCTTGTCACCGGCATGACACCATGATCTCCATCATCATGATCTCCATCATCGTGTCTCCATGAAGTTGCTCGCCAACTATTACTTCTACTACTATGGCTAACACGTTTAGCAATAAAGTAAAGTAATTTACATGGCGTTGAATCAATGACGCGCAGGTCATACAATAATTAAGACAACTCCTATGGCTCCTGCCGTTGTCATACTCATCGACATGCAAGTCGTGATTCCTATTACAAGAACATGATCTCATACATCACAATATATCATTCATCATTCATCACAACTTCGGCCATATCACATCACATGACAATTGCTGCAAAAACAAGTTAGGCGTCCTCTAATTGTTGTTGCATCTTTTACGTGGCTGCAATTGGGTTCTAGCAAGAACGTTTTCTTACCTCGAATAACCACAACGTGATTTTGTCAACTTCTATTTACCCTTCATAAGGACCCTTTTCATCTAATCCGCTCCAACTAAAGTAGGAGAGATAGACACCGCTAGCCACCTTATGCAACTAGTGCATGTCGGTCGGTGGAACCTGTCTCACGTAAGCGTCGTGTAAGGTCGGTCCGGCCGCTTCATCCCACAATACCGCTGAAGCAAGAAAAGACTAGTAGCGGCAAGCAAGTTGACAAGATCTCGCCCACAACAAAATTGTGTTCTACTCGTGCAATAGAGAACTACGCATAGACCTAGCTCATGATGCCCTTTGTTGGGGAGCGTTACGAAAATTAAAATTTTCCTACGGTTTCACCAAGATCCATCTATGAGTTCATCTAAGCAACGAGTCATGGGAGAGAGATTGCATCTACATACCACTTGTAGATCGCGTGAGGAAGCGTTCAAGGGAACGAGGATGATGGAGTCTTACTGCGCCGTGATTCAAATCACCGATGACCAAGTGCGAGCGGACAGCACCTCTGCGTTCAACACACGCGTGCGGAACAGACGGCGTCTCCTCCTTCTTGATCCAGCAAGGGAAGGAGAGGTTGAGAATAAGGCTCCAACAGCAGCACGATGGCGTGGTGGTGATGGAGTGACAGATTCTCGGCGGGCTTCGCCAAGCACACGCGGAGGAGGAGAGGTGTTGGGGAGGGAAGGGGCTGCGCCTTGGAAGTGTCTTGCGGCCTTCCCCTCACCCCTCTATTTATAGGGGAAGGGGCAAGGGGGGCCGGCCCCTCTAGATGAGATGTAGAGGCGGCGGCGGGGAGGGGGCTTGCCCCCAAGCAAGGCGCCCCCCACTAGGGTTCCCCCCAACCCTAGGCGCATGGGCCCAAGGGGGGGCGCGCCCAGCCCTCCAGGGGCTGGTTCCCTGCCCCTTGTGGCCCATGAGGCCCTCCGAGAGGGGTGGCCCCTCCCGGTGGACCCCCGGAACCTCTCCGGTGGCCCCGGTACAATACCGATATGACCCCAAAACTTTCCGGTGTCCGTTTGACAACTTCCCATATATAAATCTTTACCTCCGAACTATTCCGGAACTCCTCGTGACGTCCGAGATCTCATCCGGGACTCCGAACAACATTCGGTAATCACATACAAGTCTTCCTAAGAACCCTAGCGTCACCGAACCTTAAGTGTGTAGACCCTACGGGTTCGGGAGACATGCAGACATGACCGAGATGGCTCTCCGGTCAATAACCAACAGCGGGATCTGGATACCCATGTTGGCTCCTACATACTCCTCGATGATTTCATCGGATGAACCACGATGTCGAGGATTCAAGCAACCCCGTATACTATTCCCTTTGTCAGACGGTATGTTACTTGCCCGAGATTCGATCGTCGGTATCCCAATACCTCGTTCAATCTCGTTACCGCAAGTCACTTTACTCGTACCGTAATGCATGATCCTGACCGGACACTTGGTCACTTTGAGCTCATTATGATGATGCACTACCGAGTGGGCCCAGTGATACCTCTCCGTAACACGGAGTGACAAATCCAGTCTCGATCCGTGTCAACCCAGACACTTTCGGAGATACATGTAGTGCACCTTTATAGTCACCCGATTCGTTGTGGCGTTTGGTACACCCAAAGCACTCTGCGGTATCCGGAGTTACGATCTCATGGTCTAAGGAAGAGATACTTGACATTGGAAAAGCTCTAGCAAAACGAACTACACGATCTTGTGCTATGCTTAGGATTGGGTCTTGTCCATCACATCATTCTCCTAATGATGTGATCCGTTATCAATGACATCCAATGTCCATAGTCGAAAACCATGACTATCTATTGATCAACGAGCTAGTCAACTAGAGGCTCACTAGGGACATATTGTGGTCTATGTATTCACACGTGTATTACGATTTCCGGATAATACAATTATAGCATGAATAAAAGACAATTATCATGAACAAGGAAATATAATAATAATCATTTTATTATTGCCTCTAGGGCATATTTCCAACAGGGCCAGCGGTGGGAGTAGTAGGGGGCGGTGAGGCCTCCGCGGCATCATAGCCGGCGACGAGAGGCAGGAGCACGCGGCACGACCGGCGCTGCTTTGGGCGGCTGGAGCAAGAAGACCAGAGGTTGAAGAAGCACTATGGCCATTGAATGGACATCGTACGGTCAGTGGAGCTAGAATCGTTCATATTGACTAAGTTGGCAAAGCCCACCGTCCTTGTCAACTTAGTAGGCCCACAAGTCAGCCACCCACTACGGTGGGTCCCAGCTAGCAGGGGGTATTCATTTTTTGGTGCGTAATAAGGAGGCACTTCCTTGCGTGTGAAGATATAGCTGGTGGGTCCGACCTGTCAGCGGGGGGAACGTTTTTTCGCGAAATACAGAAGCCCTTCCCACGTACAGTGCATGTATAGTGCGTAATAAGGAGGAACTTTCCTTGCGTGCGACCATGGACCTCGTGGGTCCCAGCCGTCAGGCTCTCCACGTACAGTCCTCTTCCGATGACTCTCGTATGTTGACCACGCCGCGCCGAGCGCACCGAGGCGGTGGACGACGGTGAGGCCCCAGACTGGAACGACCCGGAGATGGGGAAGACGCGGTAGTGGAGTCACAGACGGAGAGGAGTGGGAAACTTGACTAGTTCGGGTGCAGGGTGGGCCTACACTCGGCAAAGAATAATAGGAGGTGCGGAGTGGAGGGATGGCTTGGCCGTCGGCGGGGTAGTGTTTCTCTGGGGAGCGCGAAACAACGTCATTGACGCCAAGGTCGGAGCAAAGTGTTCCGGCAGCGCTGGGGAAGAAGACGAGATTGAAGAAGAATGCCATTGTTGGATGTAAATCCAACGCCTTCTTAAACTTCGACCTCTTGGCCCACATGTCGGCCATCCATTTGTTTTTAGTCCATTTGGTGGGCTGGGTGAAACAATGATGTAGCATCTATTGAGCCCGTTTAAATCCCATTTGCATTTTTCCGAAATCAGCGGACTTGCTGGGCTGGGTGAAAATATCATGTTGGGCTAGGCGAGAAATGTTATAAAAACATAAACACATGATTGCACGTCGGTAAAATCTTTGCAAGCTTATGTACGCAATCACTAGGAGTTAATTTGCCAAGTTATATATAAACCATTATTATTATTATTTTGTAAGAACTTTCAACTTGCGAAATAAAATATCATTTTAATTTGATGAGTTAATAGTCATTAGGGTATTATTATTTTTTAGGCTAGGCGTGGGGACAGTTGAGTTGGTTCTAGGGAAAGTCTTGGGAGAAAACTCAGTTTACATCGAAAAAGAAAGTGGGAGAAAATCCAGAGACCTCTTTGGGTCCACGAGGAGGGAATATGTTGGGAGGAAGGAGATTCAAAGCACGGCAGCCGAGTGAACTAGTTTTTTTACGGACAAGTGAACTAGTTTTCATACATAAGCAAATAGCCACTAAAAAAGCAATCAGGTTAATGTGTTCTTAAAAGAAATATTTCGGACAAAACAAATAATTACGACACATAGGCTAATGCATGAAACACTCAGATGATAAAGGTGCTTATAAGCAGATAAAGTACAACATCTAGACCTTCATGCACGCTTGATCATGACGCTGCGGCTGTCCGTGTACTCATCGGTTATGGGAAGCGGACCGCCCTCATGTCCAAGATCTGCATGTACATGTCGTAGCATGCGTGTCGTCCTTGGCGGCGTAGGTTATGTAGGCTAGATTCAGAGGTACCTCCCACGTGTTCAGTCGTCTTCTTTCATGTTGGCGTGTCGGGGTCGATGATGGTCTCAGCGAGGTCAACCACGGAGTCCTTCTCCTGCCCATTCTCGATGATCTTGTATTGCTTACGGATGTCGACAAGCTTGTTGCACCAGATGGACGAATCGCCCGTTCTTCCTTCTCTCCATCGTAGCGAAGGTGCGATCGGCGCTGCCGATGAAACGGGCGAATGCTCCGAACCTGGTGCAGCCATAGGATCGAGGCGAGGCGAGCTTCACCGAGTCCGTATCGTTGGTGTACATCACATTCAACTTGGTGCAGCCATAGGACTGAACGGCGAACTCAAAGGGGAACTCCTTGCTGAAGTCCATATCCAGCAGGCTCACCCCTCGGATCGCCATTGGAGTCTCTTCGAGTGAACGAGTGTGTAGGCGGCGGTAGCAGTTCGTTTTTCATCTCTTGGGGAACTGGATTCAATGGTAAGCTGAGTGTGTGCAGGCGACAACAGTTACTACCCCTTCCTCGTTCGCTGCACGCCCGGCATAAGATGCACCCTCGGCCACACGTCGGTTCACGAGCGGGTCTGTATTGGTACTGTAATAACAGGAGTCAGTGATCACTTTACTTAAATTTAATTAGCTTTAATAGAAATTTATACTTAAAACAAGCACTGCATTCGCTCGTTCTATCAGTGCCACAGGATCAACATGCAAAACAATTAGAATAATTATTCTCAGGACGCACACGATCAGCATATTTGTCGCACTTTCACAAAGATAATACTACCAAGTTTGAACTGTTTGTTATGGTTGTTGTCCTCTGCATCATCATGCCGTGTTTCCCAGCTTGCAAGATTCAGAACCAACAAATAAGATCCAAATAATAAGTACAACAAAGATGCCTACACATCTCATTGATTCCCAGCTTGCAAGGTTCAGAACCAACAAATAAGATCCAAATAATAAGTACAACAAAGATGCCTACACATCTCATTGATTCCCTGCTTGCAATATTCAGAACCAACAAATAAGATTCAAATAATAAGTATAACAAAGATGCCTACACATCTCACTGATTCCCAGCTTGCAAGATTCAGAACCAACCCATTAGAGCCTTTTGATAAAGTGAATATCGGGATTAAATCCATCTTGGCTAGCCATGTCATACAATCGAAGAACTTGGCGAATGCTCTTGACCATCACAACATCTATAGTTGAGTATTCCTGTTTGCACAGCATGTTTGCACAGCACAAACAAGGAGACATGAGAGCATGATTTCGCTTTAATAGCGGCCTCCTTGAACTCAACCTCCAGCTCTACTTGGATGAGGTCTGCCTGGAGTTCCATGATTCAATTCATGCGCCTTTTTCTGCAGTTCACCTCAAATGAAGCAAAGATTGCATCATTCAGCTAGCAAGAAGTACTTGCTCTTGTGAGCTGGCAGGTTCTTCTTTAGTAGCTGCACTAAAATTGAGGAACATTAAGGTTGGCTATCCAGCTCATGTAAGGTGCAACTATAATTTTCTTATCCTTTTGTGCGGTTCCACTAAAATAAAGTGCCATTGTGGTGACAGTGACGGCTCCATCTTGCAAAGGCTAATAAAATGTTGCACGAGATTACCAGCAGAAGTTGACGGAGATTTTGGAAACTCCAATCACCATTTTGTGCAGTTCCACCAAAATTAAGAGATGTTGCCCACGTGACATTTTAGTTGAACTACACAAGACACTCATTCCAAAAAAAGTGTTTTGTGCAGTTCACCAAAAGGTCACAATAGCAACAAGGTGAAATGGATATACCTATCTGCACAAAAAGATAGAAAGTAAACAATTGCTGGTCAATAAGAATATACGAAACATATACAAAATGAAAAGAAGCATCTTAATTATGTTCATGGCAATCACGCAATGAGAGTAGAAATTTTAAACCGTCAGCAATGCTTCATGTTACCAGAAGCATTACGATCAACAATGAGATTCCTCAAATATGGGTTTACTTTAATGGTGGCATTGCTTGTTTACCAGACACAGTAAATCAACAGTAGCTAAAGAGTTGGTTTAAGGGCATGGGACCGTGGGGACACCAGGACACTCGGCAGCGTAAAGGAGCAACTTACTTATCATACTGGGGAAAACAGCAGGAGTGCCATTTGTAACACAGTTTAATTGCATCTTATCACTGGAGGCATTAGATTAACATTAACACTGGTTAGACATGTCCCTAAGGTAACAGTGTGATCGCTTCATTTTACATGCGCCCTTAAATCAATAACAACAAAAGGTTGGTATAAGGACATGCGACAGTGGACGTATCAGCACAATGTACCTACAAGGAGGCATAAAGTGGTGATGCCGAGTTTGTTCATGCTATGTGAGGGCAGCAAACCTAATCACGGAGACCTTGTACTATGTGAGGCAGCAAATCTAATCACGAGACCTTTTACTATGTGAGGGCAGCAAATCTAATCACGAGACCTTTTACTATGTGCGGGCAGCAAATCTAATCCTGAGACCTTTTACTATGTGAGGGCAGCAAATCTAATCCTGAGACCTTTTACTATGTGAGGGCAACAAATCTAATCCTGGAGACCTTTTACTATGTGAGGGCAACAAATCTAATCCTGGAGACCTTTTACTATGTGATGGCATCAAATCTAATCCTGTACATACTCTGTTGACTTGTCCACCAACCGCCACTTTCTATCCTTTTTTCAACCAATAATAGATCTGTTCCTTATCCAGTTTGTACCGCGTTTTCCCATTATTTCCCTTTTCAACCAAGAGACCGGTTGGGTATCCGGTCTCTACTACTTTCACCATATTATTTCCTCTTTGAATCAAGTCCTAGATTCATGCTACAACTTTCCCCCTTTCTTCGTTGTTTGAACAAAGCCCTAGATTCGAATGCATGAAGTAGATTTACCTCTAATAATACTAAAAATGTAGGTGGCTTTAGAAGAGCTGATGGGAGTAGAAAAAGATGCACATGCAGACATGTGGGGAGCTGGGGCGATAGAGCAAGGCTGATTTCAAGAACTTATACCGAGGGTCGCGGGATGTCGGCGGGCAGGTCGGATCTGCGACAATCTGCGGGGAGGAAGAAGGGTCGGAGGACCTCCCGAGCCGGCGCTGTGTCGCAGAGAACGGCACGGGCAGAGGATCGGGCCCCTCCGGCAGCTGTGGGTTTCCTCCCTCGGCGGCGATGACCGCGTGATCGATGCACCTTTTAGTCCTCTACACACACCGGCCGAAGGGATCCGGCCGGATTTGTGACCAGCGGTGAGCAGAGAGAAAATGTCGCTACCGCCTGTCTTGTTTATATCTGGAGAGGATGAGAGAATGAAGAGAGCAACCCTAGTAAAGCAAGTGCTCAGGCCCCTGCGTCCATATATAGTGGAGTGGTTATCTTTTTTCTCTCCACAACAAGCGTTTCAATTTGTGTACGTGGCATTAAAGAAAAGAAACTCTCTATTTAAGGTGACTACAGTACAACTCCTACTTACTACTAGTAGTACTACAGTATTGTTCACTTGTGCTCCCCGCCCCTCCATTCATTGAACAACCCCACGGGTGAATAAACATCTGATAAGTACTGTATTTATATAAACGAACAAGCTCGAACTATTTTCACATAGTTAAAAGTTGAGGGCGGGGCTTTTCCCGGGCAGTACGCGTGGCAGTTTTCGGGTAGGCGGTTTGACAGAGAGGCGAGGAGGGTGAGCGAGTGGGGTTGTGTGATTTGACGGCGCGTTACTGCTGGAAAGACTTGTGATATGACCACTCACTATAGTCATGAATTACTGGCGCTCCGACCGGGATGATGCCCCCCTTCCATTCCGCGCTCTAATCTGGTGCATGACACGTCGACCCGGATGCTGGCTCTCCCACATGTTGGAGTAGTAAGAAGGAGCAAAGAATGATGCGGTATATACTAGTACTATACTACTCCCTCCGTTCCTAAATATAAGTCTTTGGAGAGATTTCACTATGGACCACATACGGAGAAAAATGAGTGAATCTACACATAAAATGCATCTATATACATCTGTATGTGGTCCACAGTGAAATATTCTCTTTAAGAGGCTAAAGTTCCAAGCACCCCTGACTAAAGAGGGGCTAAAACTAGTCTTGAGACTAAAAAAGTTAGTCAGGGGTACCCCTACTAAAATGTGGATTAGTCCTCTCTCTCCTCATTTAACTCCTCTCCTTTAACACAAAGTAGTTACGGATTGGAGGGTTTGGAGGATAATAAATGCTCATTAACTTGATTGTAGTCTCTTTAGTATTTGGATCCAAGCATGGGTGAGGCTAGCAAGTTTTAGTCCCACTAATTTTAGTCATGGAACTAAAACGTATCCAAGCACCCTCCAAATCCGGCAGGAAATAGGGTCCAAAGTAGTCAAATGATTGAGATAGAGCATTTATTGTCAATCTAACCCTGCCATCCATACACCTCTTTGGTTTAGAGTTAGTTCAGGGTTAGAATCTAACTCTAACCTCTAACTGAGTTAGAGTTATCCTCGTCTCGGTTCATCACCATCATACTTTCCCCATTCCTGTGTTTTCAGTATCCTGCGAATCAAAGAGGCCCTTTTTTTGCGGGAAAAATCAAAGAGGCCCTTAGACTGGTTTCGGTCCGGTCATTTTTTATAAACGTGTTATGTCCAAAATTTAATGAACGTGCTCTGGTTTCCATAAAAATAATCCGGTTTCATGTAGTAATTCATTCATTTATTTATTCTTCTGCGGGGGGTTTGCATGTAATTCGTGAGGTCTGAAATGTAAAGTACCCCGGCATATGCTCCGATTCGTGCATGCACTATGACCCAGATGCTCTATGTCCCACATGTCGGCGAATGGGAGCACATGGAAATAGCCTAGGAGTACATATAGGAGGATAAATGCGTGAAATAATATGTACTGTGAAGCGTAGCCGTGGTATGAAAAGGAGACCTAAAGTGATGACAGCTATAGGTCGCACGCACCCAACTAGTGGTACTAGACATACGACTAATTTTTCCCTCAAAAAAAAAGAGGCACGAGTGCTCAGTACTCCTATTCTATAAACACGAGTCCCATCTGACAACAGCGTCTCCGTGCTACAGCTAGCTCTCCTCCTCATTTCTCTCTTCTAATTCTAAACTCGGCGGCGCCTGGGTGGGCGGGTGGGTTTGCTCAATCTATGGCCCCACCTCACAAAGAAAAACGTTACGACTGGAAGAAAATGCCATATACTCCCTCCGTTCATAAATATAAGCCTTTTTAGATACTATTTCAAATGGAATACAGCATACAGATGTATGTAGACATAGTTTAGAGTGTAGATTCACTCATTTTGCTCCGTATGTAGTAGTCACTTGCTGGAATCTTTAGAAAGACTTATATTTGGGAACGGAGGAAGTACTATACTAATAAAACATTAAGGCCAAGAGGCGATGCGGTGCTGGTTACAGGAGGCAAGAAGAAGAGATGCATCCATCGACGATCTCCACCTCCTCGACTCAGGGCGCCGGCCCACCGAACGGCGCCTAAGTAGCAGCGGCTTTCGTGGCCAGGTCGACGTGCTTCTGAACAATGGCGTCCAAAGATTCCAGCCTCTGGAAGAAGGCCAACGTCTTTCTGTCCTCACTTGCCTTGTAGTGGCCTATGTAGACGATTTCCTCGCAGACGTGGATGTGCAGGTTGACGGTTTCTTGCATGGCGAGCGCTGCTGGGCGGCCTGCCTCGAGTGCACATTCTTCGTCGCGACCTCCGGCACCTGCAGGCCACCAGGGCTTGAAAGAGTTCGTCACCATGGAGGCCGATGACGGTGGCAGGCAATGAGGAGCCTGGGCGCGTGGCTGGAGCGAGGCAAGGTCGTCCATGGCGCTTCTTGACGGCGGTGAACTTGTGGATGGAGTTGACCATCATGTCGTCCATGCGAGAGGCGAAGCCGGCGTCGGCGAGGGCTACGATGCCTGCGGTCGCCAGGACCGTCTGGAAACGCTGCACGATGCGGGGCCATAGGCCGGCGCCTTGGATGATTTGGCACAGCCGACTGCCGCTCGCGTCCATTGCCTCCATAGGTGCTTGTGGCTTCTGGTCACTTGGTCTTGGATTGGAGTGAGTAGTGTTGCGCAGAGACTTGGGAGTAGATGGATTGGAGCGGTGGGGCGCCTTTATTATATGAGAGTCCAAACTCTGTTGCATTCACATCGTGATGGCTCTGTTCTGCTTCTCCAATTAATTCCCTCTGCATGTAATTGAGGATGCATCATTGACCGTTCAACATCTCGGGAACCGCTACCCTCTCCCTCCTTGGCATTCAAGCACCTATGGACCCGTCGGCGGACGAGGTGCCTATGGTGACTTCAAATTTCAAGATGATAGTGTCGATGCGTGTGTGTGTTCATAGGGGTGAGTGTATGCGGCGTGTATATGAGCGCTTGCGTCTGTACTGTGTAAAAAAAACATAAATGCGTGTCAAAAGAGACTAGTCAAGATACTCAATATTGTGCACCTCGGAGAGGAAAGCGATAGAACTAATACGTATTTATTTACGGTGCAGATTCACTCATTTTGCTCCATATGTACTCCGTCTCGGTGTAGTCTAGTCACTTGTTGAAATCTCTAGAAGGGCAAATACTCCTTTATGGTTTACAGGGCTATACTAGCAAGTAGTTGTACGTACTAGTACAATAGTGGCTCACATAGCAATTTTGTCTCATGCAAAGCTCGGCTATATCGTGCTCAATGTTCGCAGAATCGCAGCGTTTGGTTTGCGCTTGGCTCTTCGCCTCTTCGAGAAGACGAACGATGATGTTACTACTACTGCTTCTACAGTGTTGAATCCACTGCTGCATCCGTCAACCGCGAGCGGGGCGGATAGCTTGTTGCAGAAGTATTACTAAGCAAAAGCATGTCCTTGTTTGCGAGCAACCGCGCGCATGGGTGAGGGAGAAGGCGTGTAGTAAAATCAAGCTTCTCCTCGTTGTACGAGTTGACGTGACACATCATAGCACTGGCCCCACATGCTTGCCTCTAAACTTGGCTGAAAGACCCGCAGTGTACAATATATTTGCTGCAACCTCTAACATTTACCCACCACAAATTAAAATATATGTGGCCGTATGCATCGCTACGATGCAGAGGCCGAAGTCCCCTTTTGAAAAAACAAATTAAAATATATATTCCTGTCTTGACCAAATGAGCGTGCAAACTACAATCACTAGGGTGTCAGGTAGGGCCAGAAGACTATTTTAAATTTTTTTAAAAAACTTTGAGACGGCCACATAGCATGGAGCCGACCCCAACGATTTTAAGCTTACAGGCACGATACACGCTATCCTAGACTACTCTACACATGAAACTGCCACACGAGCGTCTGGGCTGTACTTGGCTCTTCGCCTCTTCAGGAAGTCGAACAATGATGGAGTACTACTGCACTGGAGGAGTACTACAGTACGCTTCTGGCCATCTGACACCGATTGAACTGCTGCATGTCCACCACGTGCGGGAGGGAGAACATGTAGCGAAAGCTTCTCCTAGTCTTGCCAGCCACCACGCTCATGGGCGAGGGAGGGACGCTCCTGCCTTTACGTGTATGACAGATGGGCCCGACAGGTGTGTGGCCAACCTATCATACAGCCAAAGGCAGGTGCAGTTAAATCCGCGAGGGAGAGGATAATCAAACTTCTCGCTGATGTACGAATTGATGCGACACATCAAAGCACTGCACTCGATATATTTCAATAATTTGCGTTTATCGATGCATTAATTACAACGCATGCATGCATGCCGTGACTCTCCTTTTGATACTTGCATGTGTTGATTTAATGCACCTTGAAGTAGTATAAAATATGTGACGGTAAAGCTTTGTAATACCCCGGCCCAAGTCGAGAGATGGTTGTGCACGAGGAGGGCGAGATCATGCAGACCGAATAGGACCCGACGATGGAGCTCTCTAAGGTCTCGATGGACCTCACCGTGCTCCACTGCCCCTTGTGCCTCCGCCCCTTGACGCCTCTAGTGTATGAGGTTCAAATACACCTCGTCCGTTCGGCTGATTGAGCAAGGTGCAGGTTTCTTGATTGATGTGCTGTTTGATTGATTTCTGCAGTGCAAGGGAGGGCACCTGCGCGGACTGCCGCGTCAAGCGCCTCGGGAACCAGCGGCAGTGCCAGAAGTGCGAGCGCGGCGGTGGCTTCGACGTGCGGTACACGGCGGTGGACTCCGTCCTTTCGTCGGTGAGGGTGGAGTGCCCGCACGAAGGTTGTGGGCTCTACGTCACTTACCACAAGCTCGCCGATCAATAGAGCGTGTGTCCGCTCGCACCCTGCAAATGCCCCGTGCCCGTCTGCGGCTATGAAGGCCCGCCGCCGGTGCTCTACCACCACATCAGCACCGCGCATCCCATGCCCATGCACAGGATCCAGTACGACAAGGTGCTCCAGCTACAAGTGCCCTGTCGGAGCCACGGCTCTTGCTGTTCGCGGAGGAGGACCGCCGCACATTTTTCTTGGTCGGCGGCATGCTCGACATCGGCGCGCCTATCGCCGTGTCGGTCGTCTGCATCAGAGCGGGGGCGTCCCCACTGCCGCACTACGTGGCCAAGCTATGGGCGAACGGCCCGCCGGGGGAGCCCAAAGGCACGACCGACGCTGTCAAGGTGGAAATGGAGGTGACAAGCAGCAAGGACCCCGGTGACGTCGACGTGCAGGAGCTGACCTTCTTGACAGTTCGGCCCAAGCTGCTGGCCGGGGCTAAGCTTGTGTCCCTCCACATTCAGATTGACAAGCTCACGTCCTAAATGTTTCTACAGTGCCTTCTGTTTATCTTAGTAATATGCTAATGTAGGGATTACCTTGGTTCTAGCGCGGATGTTTGGCCTTTGTTGGCCTCTTGGGATGTTGTGATTTCAATCTGGTAGCTTTTAGTCCTTCGTGTTAGGCTGGAGTTGTGCTGAACTTCTTGTGAATTGTGGTGGTTTTCAGTAATCAAAATCGGAAGGGGCAAGCCCTTCTTTGATCAAAAAAAAATTTAATCGTCCTTATATATTCATTAGTCTTGCTATAAGTCACAGTAGATGCTATATAGGTCCGTCAGATCTTACATCAAGATCCGTGCTTTCAGATTTTCTTTTCTCTCTCTTAAATCTCAGTCGAGTGAGACATAGCCACGCCATTAAACAGAGGCTCGGGCGCCATTAATGGAGACCTTGGGAGAGAGGTGGACGGCAGATGGAGGTCAAAGGGCTCTCCTCCCGATAAGCACGCCATAGGGTCTGATCGCACGCCCTCGTACTCAAATAGCTACCCTGCACGGCGCCTCCTAGCTAATAAAAAATGGGGACGCGTGGCGGCACGTAAATGGTACTAGTAAGTAGAACGCCCACGGTTTCAATAATACTTGTGTTTCCGATTGTAACGTGACAGCACTTGTTCCAAAATGACTTTGTTGATTGTTAATGTGTGCGTCTTCGCAAATTGGACTGCAAATTTACCACAGCATGTTGGTGCCATGTCATGGCACCAAGCCAGGTTTCATTATTTTCATGCGTGTTTTGGATTTACAGGAATTAAAAAACTAAGTTTCTCAATGTTTCCAACCCAGCCACGACGCCCAGAATTTTGAATTTCATTCCCATTTCTTGCATGGAACCTAGAAATTTACTCGAGGACACACATGTGATTTTTCAACCAACTTTGGTGCCTTTGGAACATGTGCTTGTATTTCAAATTTGAATTATGCACACAAAGGTGACACGTTCCTCCCGTAACCACGAGCCTTCTTGAGAGAAGCTCCGATTTGCAAGAAGCTTATAGCAAAATTTGTTCATATTCGCCAATTTTTTACCACGGCATGGTACTACCATGACATGACACCATGCCAAGTTTCATGATTTTAAAACCAAGTTTCTCAATGTTCTCGACCGAGCCATGATGCCCAGATGTTTGAATTTTATTCTCATTTTTTGCATGGGACCTACTCCCTCCTTCCATCTATATAGGGCCTAATGTGTTTTTCAAGACATCCTTTGACTATTGACAAGATTAATAGCACATGAGATGTTACTATGAAAATTATATTATTGGAAGCTCCTTTGACATACAAATTTGAAGGTATGCTTTGTGTAAGTTGCATGTCTATTATTGCTCTAACGTTTGGTCAAAATTAGCCTCGAAAAATGCATTAGGACCTATATAGATGGAAGGAGGGAGTAGAAATTCACCCAAGGACACAAATGTGAATTTTCAACCAACTTTGGTGCACGGGAGCATGTGCTTGTAGTTCAAATTTGAATTATGCACATTAAATGACCAAAAACTCAGTTAATGTGTAAATAAGGCCAAACGAAGCCGGAATAATTCCAAAATTTAACAGGGCACTCATGTAGTTCTATGTTTCCTTTGTAAATAAACTCAAGGGGGACAACGATATCGTTTAGCACTCAAAGGTGGCACGTTCCTCTCGTAACCACGAGCCTTCTTGAGAGAAGCTTCGGTTTGCAAGAAGCTTATACCAAAATCTATTCATATTCGGCCAATTTTTTTACCACAACATGGTAGTACCATGACATGACATCCATGCCAAGTTTCATGATTTTCAGACGTGTTTTGGATTTACAAGAATTTTAAAACCAAGTTTCTCAATGTTCTCGACCGAGCCATGACGCCCAGATGTTTTAATTTTATTATCATTTCTTGCATGGGACCTAGAAATTCACCCGAGGACACAAATGTGATTTTTCAACCAACTTTGGTGCACGAGAGCATGTGCTTTTAGTTCAAATTTGACTTATGCACATTAAATGACCAGAAACTCAATTAATGTATAAAAAATGACAAACGAACCCAGAATAATTCCAAAATTTAACAGGGCACTAATGTAGTTCTATGTTGCCTTTGTTAAGAAACTCTGGGGGGGCAGCGTATATTGTTTCACACTCAAAGGTGGCACGTTCCCTCTTAGAACCACGAGCTTCCAAATCGGCCCAATTTGTTACCACAACATGTTAGTGCCATGACATGACACCATGCCAAGTTTCATGATTTCCAAAGTAGTTTTGGATTCACATGAATTTAAAATCAAAGTTTCTCGATGTTCTCGGCGAGTCATGACGCCAGATGTTTGAATTTCATTCTCATTTCTTCCATGGGACCTAGAAATTCAACCAAGGACACACATGTGATTTTTCAACCCACTTTGGTGCACGGAGCATGTGCATGCAATTCATATTTAGATTATGCACATTAAAGTCCGAAACTCAATTAATGTATAAAAGGCCAAATGAACCCGAAATAATTCCAAAATTTAACAGGGCACTCATATAGTTCTATGTTGCCTCTGTAAATAAAATCATGGGGAGGCAGCGATATCGTTTAGCACACAAAGGTGTCACGTTCCTCTCGGAACCACGAGGCTTGTTGAGAGAATCTCCGGTTTTGCAAGAGGCTTATACCAAAACTTGTCCCAATTCAGCCAAAAATTATACGTATGAAAACAGGGTTTAGATTATCCCAAACATCTCGCTACCTAGACCAATAATGTACTATGATTTGAATTCAACATAAAATGGATACAAATATTTGAATTGGAGAGCGTATGGTACATGTAGTTCATAGTGAAATATGATTACTGCTATATGTATGTTTTTTGTTATCAAGATAATATTTAAATTATTGTATAACTTGACAACAATCATATTCAAATAAGGAAAATTGATTCAAATTTAGTCCATATGGTAGACGACAATATATATGTTCACATGGTGGAGTAAAATGTTCATATATGATGGAAGATCAAAATGTACGACTACATCAATTATAAACCGCAAGGTCACCTAACGATATATTCGAATTCAACATAACGTGGATTCAAAAATTGAAATTCGAGATCATGGCATCTGTAATCATATAAAAAGGGACATTACTCTTTCTTTGGTGGGAATTGATTTGTTTTTTGTTGTTGTTGAGGGAAATGCGAATCGATTTGGTACTGTGCAGGGTAATCTTGTTCTCCTGATTTTTTTTACATTTTTCTTGTAGTTTTTTCAATGGCATCTATAGCAATATAGTAAAAGGGGACATGACTCTCTTGTGTCTTGTATGAATTGTTTTTTTACACGTTAAGTTTGTTCTGCTGAACAAGGAATCCGCACCTTGTTATCCCGAAATTTTCAAGCTCGAGTATCTTTTCTCTCACCTGCTTTGAAACTCCTGCTTCTTCAACCCGCGCCGCGCTTTGTTATCCCGAATTTGGGCGCTTGAGAACTCCCTCCTCATCCAAATCGCTCCCGCAGCCTGCACACGTGAAATCCCCTTCTACCCTCACCGGAAATGAAGCTCCACGTCGCGGTGTCAAAACCGGTGGGGGTACGCTGGTAACTTACCCTACATTTCAGGCAAGCGCGTCCCTAAGCTTGGCTCCCTTCCCCCTTCACCCCCCCCCCCCATTCGTACACCGAGGCCGCCAAAACCCGTGAAACCCCACGCTCCTCCGTCGGCCTCCCGACCGCCACCCAGCCGGAGACTCTTCCCCGACTACGTCGTCCACCGCAACATCTCGCCGTCCCTCATCCACCGCACCGGATGAGGATCCGTTGTCGATCTCATCGTCCCGCCGGATCAGCCGCCCCGTCCTCCACCTCCAAGGAGCTGCCCCAACGTTCGCCTCGTCTATCGCACCACCTCAATCCCCACAGCGCCGTCTTGACTTGCCCCACCGGAACCGCAGCACCCTCACCAATTCCTTCGATGAAGCCGAGGCCAACTCGGCACCACCAAGGAGGTTCTGCACTCATCGCTGCATTTTATATCTTATTCGATCTCACGGGGCTGTTGATGCTTGATACCGAGCAGACATGGTGTGTCTCCATCGACGGCACCGTCGCCGGCCACATCATCCACGGCGTCTCTCCCCCATGTCGTTGCTTCCTCGGAGGCGACTTCCACAACGGCACTAGCTGCTGCTGCTCCGCTCTCGCTTCGCGCTCTCGCTTCTCGTTCTTGCGGTCGTCGCTGCTGCTCTGCTCTGCTTTAGTTCGTGTTGCTGCTCTGCTCTTGCTCGCTTGCGCTGCTGCTGCTGCACGACCTCCGACAGCTACTGAGGAGTTGCTGCTTTGCACTCGCTTCATGGTGCTCTTGCATCGACTTGCTCTCTGCTAGTGTGTTCCCTGCTCGAGCATCTGCTGATTTAGATCACTGCTTCTCTGCTACTAGTGCTCGAACGCCCTAAACATCTATTGTAATGCTCTATTACTAGCTCAACCGGTTTCGACAGTAAAATTCAGTTTCAACTGTGAAGTTCATTTTCTTCAGTATAAGTTCAGAGTGAACAGTACTTACAGCATCTGTCGGAGCGGCCGTGGCGCGGCTGATGCGTTTTACATCTAGCACTTTTTGGTGATGTATTTTACATCATCTATTGCAGATGATATTAGGGTCTCACTTCAGATTAACGTTGTTTGTCTTGTCATGCTTCAGCCTCGTCGCCGTACACCTTAGCGGACTGCTCCAACGATGGAACCGTCCATCACAGCGGAGCAGTACCCTCGGCGTTGTTTCCAAAGGCCTCGGATCTTCTTCCCTGCCTCCGACAGTCATACCAGCATCATCGCCATCCTCCACTTCCAACCCAATGATGTTGAGGTCCACAAGGCTATACCAAAGAGGTTGTACACTCGTCGCATCACTTTGTTTCTCCATTCCTCTGTTCTTCCAATTCATGTGAGCCAAACACCCAGGTTGACTGAAATCCTATGTTTCCAAATGCTCTGTTTTGCACGTGCATTCCTATCCTATTCCTGTGTTTTTCCTGTCCCTGCATTTATAGAATCCCCCCAATTCTAAGGAGCCCTTCTAGATTTACTTCATTTTCAGATAGGCGTCAAAGAAAACTCTATGTGTTATGTCCTGCTCCTGCCGTGCCGTCATCCACCCCACCTGAGGTGCACCATCGACGAAGCGTTCACTGCAGCAGAGATCCCCCTGCAGACTTCCTTTCGCCGCCTCAGATCATCTTCCCCGTTGCCGGCAGCCATGCCAACTGCATTACCATCATCGACTGAGCAGATGAACCTGAGGACTACACAGTTCCGGAAGAGAGGTTGCAGTCTTTCGTGTTTGCTTACATTATACATCGGTTATTATTACCTGCTACTTTATCGTTCAATCTTGAGTTCTGAATTGCCCATGGGTCTCATATCGAGCCAGCAACGAATAGTATCTGTCTACTATCTGGTTCATCTGGGGTCTTCTATGTGGTTCATGTTGGGTGGGCAACAAACAATAGATGATCCATGTCTATCTTTTTAAACTGAAGCTATAATCTACCTGCTATCACTAGTTTTGGATCCATCCACTCGTTTGCTACCATCAGTCTTGATTTTTGCATGCACCCCTTAGGCCTTACAAAATAAAACTATTTTTTATTATGCATGTCAGATATTGTACACAATCGTACTGAACATGTAGAGAAAAAGAGAAGACCGTAAAGCGAATATAATGTCATGCAGACGCCGCTCCATGGTGGGCTAAGTGCCCCCCCTCTGCATTTCAGATTGTATTCCAGAGGAAGATAACTATCCATATGGAGATTCGAAAGGAGCCGACCACGCTGTTTACCACCCGAGGTGTTTGCTCTAACTCGCATCTTGATGTTGGTCATATCATGCATATGGCGCCTTGCATTGCTTACATTATACATCTTATATGTCATCAGCTTAGTTTAGATTTGGTTTGTGTGAATGCCACCTGTTTGGTTTCTATATCATACTCCCACCATTCCTAAATATTTGTCTTTTTAGAGATTTCAACAAGTGACTACATACGGAACAAAATGAGTGAATCTACACTCTAAAATATGTCTATATACATCCGTATGTGGTAGTCCATTTGAAATCTCTAAAAGACAAATATTTAGGAATGGAGGAGTATATGGAAATTATGCAATGCCATCTTCTTTAGCCAGGCATCATATACGTGAATCATGCAATGCCATCATGTTTAGCCAGTCATCGTATATGTGAATTGTATCGTGCCATAATTTTGTTCCATAATGTATTCCATTTGTCAACAATGTTTATACATTCATCTACTCTTCCTATGCATCAGACATTTGAGTCGGTCATGGGAAAATCTGGAGTGAAAACAAGGTCTTCGAGCGGTCGATGCTACACAGTCGATGCAGATTTCTTGTTGATTCTGAATAGCTCCTCATAGGAGGATTCAGAGAGATGACCATCGTATTCCCCGAGGTGCATGCTCTAACTTGGCTGGGTTATATTGCTCATATCATGCATATGGTGTCTTGGATTGTCATGCCATCTGCTTAGATTAGACATGCTTTGTGTGAATGCCTCTGTTTGCTTTCTATATCGATATGTGAATTATGCAATGCCATGTTTTTCAGCCAGTTATCATATATGTGAATTATGCACCGCCATGGAGCCAGGCATCATATATGTGAATTATCTCATGCCATCTTTTTTTTTCATTACGTATTCCATTTGTCGACAATCTGTGTATATTGAACTACTCTTCATGTGTATCAGCCATTTCAGCGGGTTATGGAAAAATCAGAAGTGAAAACAAGGTATTCAGAGCAGGCAATGGTACCTGTTGAAGCATATATCTCGATGGTTACAGGGAGCTCCTCAGAGGAGGATTCAGAGACAGATGACCAGTCCTATATCCCACCTGAGGTGTATGCTCTAAGTTGCAATGTTTATATTTCTCATATGATGCATATGGTGTCTTGCATTGCTTAGTTTAGACATCATATGCACAATATTGAATTATATCTACTTAGTTTAGAGATCATACATGCGAGTGCCAGCTGCTTAGTATATGAATCAATTATGTCAATTATATCATGCCATCATGTATACTTAGACAACATGTATGTGAATTATTTCATCCCAACCTATTTTAAAAAGACATCATATAGTTTTGTCATGTCATCCTGTTTAGGTACTCATCATATGTTTAATTATACCATTATATCCTGTTAAGTTATCCATCATATATCTGAAACTGTGTCATGCTATCCTGTTTAGTTAGGCATCATATATGTGAAATTGTGTCATGCTGTCCTGTTTGGTTAGACAACATATATGTGAATTACCACATCTGTCTATCATACAATGTCTGTACGTTCAATTTATTTTCTTGTTTATCAGCCATTTGAATTGGAGGGGGTGATGGCAGTATCTAAGGGAGCTAAAACCCGTTCTTCACAAAAGACAGTGCTACCTGTAACACCCCAAAATTCTTAGTCTTGTTTTATAAATTAAAATTTTTCCAGGAAATTTAACTTTCCTTTTCTTGGTTTTCTTGATTTCAGAACCATTCTTTTCTTGGATTTTTATGGAATTTTTTTCCTCAAGTGAAAAAAAACTTCCCAATTTTACTGAACTCTTTTATCCTCTCAAATAAAACATTTCTTCTATCAGTAGGATTATTTATATAATTATTCTTTCCCTGAGCTTTATTTCTCCAAAAGGGTTTTTCATAAGTTTAGGATCCCATTTGCACTGCAACCCTTTTATAAATCCTTTCAAAAATCCCACCAAAATTTGGAGATGTCATATGATGTTTTTAAGCCACCTTTATGCAAAAATACCTTCTGTCCTTTGGTAATTTTGAGCTCTACACCCGTTTTTCAAATCAGGTCCAGTGGACAGATTTGCACTACAGCCTATTTAAATATTTCTTTAAAGCTTCCACCAAAATTATGGGATGTTAGTAGCAGCATATGATTCAACTTTATGCAAAAACCCAGCTTTGTTCCTTGAAAATTTTGAGTGGATCAACCTCTTTTCCATTCTGGTCCAACTTGATGGTTTGTACAGCAACCACATTTTTAGTTGATCCTTTATCCTTGATTTCTTTTCCTACTTGTAGTCCTCCCTGATAAACCCCTAAGTCCAGGAGCAAGCACCCATTGGATCATTTTTGGATCATGAAGTAATGCCATTTACCTCCTGTCCAGAATGGAAGTTTTGCAAAACTTGCACTAGCAAGTTTGTGCTTTGGACAAACTAACCTCACCACCCTCTCTTTCATCTAAAGAGACCCCAACCTGGAAGATTTGGCCACTCCAAGAAATGCCTAGATGCCTGTGGCATTTTGTCAAACACCTTGAGAGCATGGACAGATTGGGCATGAGTTTTTGTTTTCATAGTGGACCTGATTCCCTGACCAGACCAGCATGTCCCATGGAATTGCCTTAACCTACAACCCCACCCTGCTAACCCTCTTGTAGTTTAAAACCCCCTAGCATGCGTTAGCATTTCGTCGAGCACGTTCCGTGCGTGCTCTGGGCGCGAGCAGAGCGCGCGTTTTACGTGCTTGGCGCCCGAGCCGCCCGCGTCGCGCCGGCTTGGCCCACCACGCATAGCAGCCCACGCGCCCCCTCTCACGAGCAGCGCCAAGCAGCCACGGTGCCTGCAACACCGCCGACAGAGCTCCTTGGCGGCACGCCAGCCGGCGTCCATGGCTGCGTCTCTGCCAGGTCGGTGCCGCCCAAGCCCCAGCTGCTCGCCACCAGCCCCTGGAACAGCTCAGCCTCATCCTCTCGCGTGTCCTCTAGCTCTTGTCGTCGCCACGACGCCCTGCCCCTACAGGGAGGCGGTTCGCCGGCGAACTTATCCACGGCCGCAGCAAACCGACCTCGTTGCGCTATAAAAAGAGGCCCTCGAGCATGTTCCGTTCACTAGGCAGCCTCAGCATGCTCCCCTAGTTCTTCCATGGCAACCAATCAACCCGGGGAGGTCTTCTTCCCCACCTACGGCAGCTGCAGCCGCCGCCACTGTCCCGGCCATTCCGGCACCACCAGAGCCTCCCCCTCTCCACTCTCTTCACCGGGAACTCCCTCTCCCCCTAGTGAATCCATCCCCCTACTCAATCTTGATCGGGACTCGCCGCGGGCAAAAACCCACTTTGCCCGACGACCGCCGTCCGCTGTGAAGCTCGCCGCCGGCAGCTCTGTCCACCCCAGAGACCGTAGCGACCACCGGAGTGACCGTCTCGATCCCCTGAGCCCGAGGATGGCCTCCGTTTTTCGAATGGTGCCACTCTTGGCGGCGAGCATCGCTGGAGTTCCGCCTCCGCTCGGGCGAGGAAGAGGAGGAAGGCCGACTAGTCAAACTGACCATGGGTCCCCTGCCCATCACATCGACTCCAGCGGTCCACGCGGGTTAAGTGTTTCCAGAATACGCCTTCGACGTGTACGTATAATCGAACCGTTTTCTTTTTCTATTTTATTTTAAATAACAGATTTTGACCAAAACTTTGACCGCCTATAACTTTTTAATTATAACTCCAAATGAATTGATTCCTTTTCCTACCTCTTTCAAATTTGATCTAGTTTATTTCAAGATTTATTTGAAAAAAATTCAAGACAACTTTTTGTGTTGTTTTAAATTTGTGTGTTAATTCAAATATATTTAAAATAGGACCTTGGAGAGAGAGAAGCAAACTATCAAAAGTTTTGGAGTGCACCCTGCCTTTCCACATATTAAAGGCAAGCATTCTGAGCCCTGGCATAATATTTTGCATACATTGTTTGACACGATTATGGCACCACCTCAATACGTGGAACTCGTTATTTTATGTGGTGATGTGATCGTTTGCATAAATGCTTATTTGAAATTTCCTTGCTGTTGGAAATGGACATGCTTGTGATAATGATCATCCTCGTATGCCTTTCGTGCCTACCGGAAGGAAAACGGGAAAGTCTCTGTCTTGGGTAGACCCGAGCTTGTCCCTAGTTGCTCGTCGATACGAGTGTGTCCGGCATGGCATGAGGGGTATGATGAGTGATGGTTCTATCCATTGGATGAAATATATTTGTTATGCTAATCATGCAGGGAATACTTAAACCTCCTGAGTCGACCATAGATCGAGTCTTGTTCCAGTAACCCCCATACTTGTTTCGTACTACCACTTGGCTCTACAACAAGTAGGGTGCAGTTCGATAAGTCATCAACCCCTTTCCAAAGACACACCGCATGAGAGGCCATGGTGGAAGATACCGGTTGTAGCTGGTAGGCGAGCCACCCGTCCGGGGCATGGGTGTTTCCTGTTGAGACCGAGAGGGAGGCCACCCTTAGGCGCGCGATATAAATTTGATCCCATGCTATGCGAGGCTGTAGCCTCCCACTTAGAGTTTTGCTTAACAAGTGTCGGTGGGTGATTCCGGACACCGTAAGTTAATTTGGTGTGTGCAAGTCAGGTGTGTTTTCAACTAAAAGGCCGTAGACGGAATTAGTCCCGATGGACTAAAGGAATCCGTTACTCGTGGGTAAAGAGTACACCCTCTGCAGAGATTAAACCTATTCGAATAGCCGTGTCCTTGGGTTAAGGATTTCAGTCTGGGATGGGTCAGGTGTCGGTCTTAGTGTCGGTCTTCGGAGGAGATACTGTTAAACCAGAACTGGGATCGCAACTTGAGACTTGAAATGATTATGATTATTATTTTGTTATGGACTAACCCGTTATATTATTTGAATTATCGAATATCCCTGGGATGGTTCTACCTCCTGGATATTCACTGTGATTATTTATAAGCCCTTTATGTGGTGTCACTAAGACGCCCGACTGTGGCATTGCTTGTTATTTATTTCCTTTATAAGCCCTTTATGTGGTGTCGCTAAGGCGCTTGATCGTGGCATTGCTTGTTATTTATTTTCTTTATAAGCCCTTTATGTGGTGTCGCTAAGACGCTCGATCGTAACATTGCTCGTTATTTATTTTCTTTATAAGCCCTTTATGTGGTGTCGCTAAGACGCCCGACTGTGGCATTGCTTGTTATTTATTTCCTTTATAAGCCCTTTATGTGGTGTCGCTGAGACGCCCGACTGTGGCATGCTTGATATTTATTTTACCTTATAAGCCCTTTATGTGGTGTCGCTGAGACGCCCGACTGTGGCATGCTTTATATTTATTTTACCTTATAAGCCCTTTATGTGGTGTCGCTCAGACACCCGACTGAGGCATGCTTGTTAATTACCATCATTTCGAGACGTCGCTTCACACATCCGAATGGTGCATTTTATTTCCTACTCTGTCATTTCATATTCATTGTTACATATTAATAATCCGCTTGCATGTATCAAGGATTTCAGCTTATGACTGATGTTGTGATCATAGAATATTTTCAAAGCATGATTATTGGTTGTTATATTATACCTGTGTTCATAATGTTTGCGAGTACATTCAAAGTACTCATTGGCTTGTCCCCGGCTATTGTCTTGGCCAGATTTCTTGCGTGAAGAGGAGCGTTGCGATGACAGCCCCGGAACCTAAGCAATGGAGATAGCAGCCTCGCGAAGATAGGAGTTATCCTGGTCAGCTGTTCCTGTGGATATTGGAGTCCCATAGACGCGGATGATCCACAAACCGCTTCCGCCATCAACCATTAGAGACCATTTGTTGTACTCACAGACCAGAAGGGTCTTGTACCACATATTTTGTATTTTGCTTGGAATTTCAGTATCAAGTTGGTGCCTCATCACCTAACATGAGTCCAGGGCTGGTGAGTACAACGGCCATTTTCTGGAATTTATTTCCGGAAAACCGGTCGCCACAAACTTGGTATCGAGCCAGTGACCATTGGCGAATCCTATCCTAGCGGGTAAATAAACTTAGGCAAACCAACCCACGGACCTTAACCTAAACCCAGCCAAGCTTCTCGTACAAGATAGCCACCCGGTGACCCGACACCTTTTGGCGGTCGGTGCCCAACCTATCAACCTAGCATGTCTATCGCGCACCAAAGGACCAGCACCCAAGGTGTCTTATTCATAGCGTGCGAAGGAAGACTCCGTCCCTTTGCTATAAAAGGCACGTTAGCCCCAACCCAAAGACAAAGACAGCCTCTACCCAAAACCGAGCCATAATGCTCGGCCCGTCGTGCACAATGAGACCACAACAACCAACCTTGGAGGCTTTGTGACCATACTGCAAACCTCACCCGTCGTGCCTATCGTTAGAAGAGCCTCCCGAATATGTTGTGTACCAAGGACCCATGAGCGTGAGAGCCACAATTCAGGCCATTGTACACATTTACTGTGAGGGGTCTAGCGCCTGAGCCCTCTGAGTTCACCGGAAGAACAACTTCCTTTGAGCCACAAGCCATCCAACTAGCTGCTCGAGAAGCTATAGTTCATCTCCGGCACTTGTCGCCCAGAGTTAAGTGTCGCTCGTTCCACTACTACCCCAGACGTGAAGGGTATGGTAGACCACCCCAAGTTGCCAACGGAGATCACGAGACGGATCCTGCATTGTTGCACCTAGTGCGCTATGTAGGTGCACTAGAGGAACTGTTCGATCAAATCACCATTGATCTGATCGCAGCTCATGGAGAGTTGGTTCGTCAAGCCCCGACAAGAGAAGAGAACGAGCCCAACGCCGACAAACCAGTCGTGCTGTTCGGACACCCAATCGAGACCTTGAGGTCCGCCCCGGCCATCAACCAAGGCACTTTGATGACCCCAGAAGTGCTTCGTCACCTCTTGGGAGCACACTCCAACGGAGTTGTGGCCAACAACCCCCGAGATGGTCATCATCGCTACCCCGAGCCTGCAGCCCCTCAACCCTCTCCAGCTAATTCCGGCGGTGAGAACCGTGGAGAAGCCTCGACATCCACAAGGCACGCCCGCTTGGATGTAAACGAGGTAGACTAAGTCACTCAAGTAGTGTCGAGTCCCAGTGTATCCCCGCTTTGTAATCATGTGACCATGTAGATAAACGCCGCCAGTCGTCGTGCCTCTGTTTTAAATGGTAACCTTGCATAACTATGACAGCACGCAGTTGTATATTTTCCGGGCACAGCTACCATAACCACCCCGACAAACCCCACAGTGATACGTCACTTTGGTGAGATATATATCTGTGGCTTTGACCCCGACCCTTGGAGCCGAGCTGGCAAATTCATTACCTTTCACCACGGTAAAATGACCCAACTCCGGTGCTATAAAAAGGCCACCGCGAGACCTTGCCAAGCATCCCTCAACTTGTGCACCCTCCTCACAAACATTTCTTGACATGTCGAGCCCTAGCATTTATCTGAGAACTCCATGTGACGCCCAGGTAATTACGCTACAGTAATCCCCGCTAATGATGCCACGTCACCTCGGTTACTGTGGATAAACTCGCGCTAGTTCGAAACCTGTTCGAATTCAAATTCAAAATCAAGCAAACAATAAAAGTTTTCAAATATTAAAACTAAAATGTTCGGAGTGAGCCAGATATTGCATAGGTAATTATGGTGGTGAAACCACACTTTTATAAAATGTTTAAATACTCTAAAATTAATAAAACAGTAGCAAATACAATTATTTAAGTGCTTTAAAAATAATAAACATTTTCAAAACTAATTTGTTAAAAGTATTAAACTATTGTGGCAAGGCAGAATTTGTAAAATCTATTTAGGTGCCACTTTAGTAATTTACTAAAACTAAAATAAAAGAGAAACTAAAAGTAAAACGTAAAAGAATAATTAAGAAAACAAAATACGAAAAAAGAACACCCCCCACTGGGCCACCCGGCCAGCCAATGACCTACCAGGCCGGCCCACCGCCCACCGGCCGACCCACCAGCCTTATCCCGAGGAGGGGGAAACCTAATCCTCGACCCCCTCACTCCTCTCGCCCCCACGCCCTTCCCGATCCACCACCGCCCCCGCCTCCCGATCCCTCCGATCGGGCAGCGATCATGACGCCCGGCGTCCGCTGCCGACCCCGTCGGCCAAACCCTCCCTCTTCCTCGCTCGTGAACCCCGCACTCCCCCTCGTTCCCCGCTCCCCACGTCGCTCGCTTTCCTCCCCCCATCGATCCAGATCGGGGGCTCGACCCCGCGGTGCTCCCGACGCCGCCTGTCCTCCCCGCGACCCGCCGCCGCACACCGTCGCCGCCTCGTTCCACCGGACCTCGTCGGCAAGGTCCCGCCGACCCCGCCCCGAGACCCGTCTCGCGCCATCGCCCCACCATCGCCGACGCTGCCGCCGGAGCCACCTCGCGGACCATCGCACCGCCGGCCTCCCGAAGCGCTTCGACACGCCGAGCTCGCCCTACGCTCCATCAGAGCCTCTCCGACGAACCCGCGTGATTCCCCTCCATCTCGCTCGTCAGAATCGACGTCCGCGTCCTCCGTTGCGGCGCCGGTGCCCCGCTCTCAAGCCACGACCTGGCCGTGCCCTCGCTACAAGACGTCCGCCGAGGCGCGCTCGTCTTACGTGCGTGTCGCACCACAGCCTTCGCCCCTTGCGCCCGGCGCACTCGCCCGTTAGCTCTGGCGCCCGGCGCCTCCAGTCTCAAGGGGCGCCCAAACGGGCAGCCTCGCCCGCCTGCTAACTCCCCTTAAGCCCCAGGGCCTATGACAAAGGGCCCCACGCCCCTGAAACATTTAAAAAAAAAGGAATTAAAAAATAAAAAATAAATATATAAATAATTAATCAATATAATTAATTAAATACTTAATTAATTTGGTTAATTAAACTAATTAAAGTTAATTAGCTTAAATGCCTAATTAGACCAAATTAACTAGTTAGTTAATGTAACAGCCAATGACACGGGTTCCACCCTCTGCTGACTACCAAACGTTGATCGGTCAATGCGGACCCCCGACCCACTGTCGACCTCGGTACACTTCTGTGTACGCAGAGTGGGTGCACCTAGCATTTAGCTATTTAATTTCGAATTAAATTAAATTCAGAAAATCTAGAAAATGATTAAATCTTTATAAATTAGTATTAAATAAACCGTAACTCGGATGGAAAAACTTTGTACATGAAAGTTGCTCAGAACGACGAGACGAATACGGATACGCAGTCCGTTCGTCCGCCACACACCTCTAACCTATTGAACCGTCAAACTTTCCTCTCCGGTTCATCTGTCTGACAGACGCCCGGAACCGGGAAAACTTCCCCGGATGTTTCCCCCTTCGCCAGTATCGCCTAGCGCTGCGTTAGAACACGACTAGCTCTGTCTGTTGTCCTGTTATGCACTTGCCTGCTATGTATTTACTGTTTCTTCCCCCTCTTCTCTCCGGTAGACCCCGAGACCGATGTTGATGTCCCTGTGATCGACTATGTCACCGATGACCCCTCTCTCTTGCCAGAGCAACCAGGCAAGCCCCCCCCCCCCTTGATCACCAGATATCGCCTACTCTTATCTACACTGCTTGCATTAGAGTAGTGTAACATGTTACTGCTTTCAGATATCCTATATTTCTGCATAGCCTTGTCCTTGCTACTCATCATTGTTACCTTTATCTCGCTATCCTATCGCTTAGTATAGGATGCTAGTGTTCCATCGGTGGCCCTACACTCTTGTCCGTCTCCGCCATGCTATACTCTCGGGCTGTGATCACTTGGGAGGTGATCACGGGCATATGCTATATACTTTACACTATTACATTACTCGTGATACTGTTCGGAGATGGGGCTGAAAGGACGGTGGCTCCATCCCGGTAGAGGTGGGCTGGGTTCCCGACGGCCCCGATCGATACTTTGTGGCGGAGCGACAGGCAGGTTGAGACTACTGGGTGAGAGGTGGGCCTGGCCTCGATCGGCGTTCATGGATACTTAACACGCTTAACGAGGTCTTGGTATTTGATCTGAGTTGGCTACGAGCTTATAGGCACTAACCATCTACGCTGGAGTAGTTATGGGTATCCCGGCGTCGTGGTATCACCAAGCACTTCAGACGTCGGCGACGAGCGGCGCTGCCACCGGATTGGACTGGACGCTCGATGGGCTAGGTCTGCGCTTCGGCCGCAGTCGCACGCGTGTGTGTGCTCGTAGGCGATGTGCCTGCACTGCGCTTAGGTTTAGACCGCGTGTTGGCCTCTCACAGTGCCTAGGTGGGGCTGCGGCGTGTTGATCTTCCGCGGCGGGCATGACCCAGAAAGTGTGTCCGCCAAATGGGATCAAGCATGTTTGGGTAAGTTGGTGCACCCTGCAGGAAGTTAATCTATTCAATAGCAGTGATCTTGATGCAGGGTGACGACTTGGAGTTGTACCTTGAGCTTATGACAACTAGAACCGGATACTTGATAAAACCCACCCTTCCAAGTGCCGATACAACCGGTGGTCGCTCTCGCTCGTGGTTATGAGCGGGATTGCCGGTAGGATTATTGCTATGTCATGTTACTTGGAGGAATTCAGATTGTCCCTCCTACCTGCTGTAAGGCAGTGTCCGAGCGTAGTCTTCGTTAAGACTAGCTATCCCCTCTTATTCGGCATTCTCGCAGCTCACCCCATCGATATGGCCTTTACACATATATCCATGCATATGTAGTGTAGCTCCTTGCTTATGTAGTACTTTGGATGAGTACTCACGGTTGCCTTGTTCCCCTTTTCCCTATCTCTACTCGATTGCTGCAACTGCACGATGGAGCCCAGGAGCCGACGCCACCCTCGATGACGACTACTACTCGGAGGTGCCTACTACTACGCAGCCCGCGGCGGACGACCGGGAGTAGCTAGGAGGATCCTGCAGGAGGCCTGCTCCTCTTCGATCCAGATCCCGCTTTGTGCTAGCCATCTTATGGCACCTTGTCTAACTTATGTCTCAGACTCAGATATTGTTGCTTCCGCGACTTCGCCTATGATCGAGCACTTGTATTCGAGCCCTCGAGGCCCCTGGCTTGTATTATGATGCTTGTATGACTTATTTTATTTGTAGAGTTGTGTTCGATATCTTCCGTGAGTCTCGATCTTGATCGTATACATTTGCGTGCATGATAAGTGTACGATTAAATCGGGGCGCCAAGTTGGTATCGAGCCATTGCCTCAGGAATCCCCTTACAACTCCTTGGCGAAGTCGAGTCTAGACATTGCAAAACTTTTACTAACATGGTTGTGTGTCTTATGGGCACACGCCGCCATTGGGTGGTATTAGGATCTTTTACTCCTCGATCTTTACTCGGATTCTCAACTCTCTTCTATTCGGGTTAAATGAATTTGCCAAAACAAAACTAACTTTAGGTTCTCGCAAGTACTTTCTCCGGAGAGCCCTCACTTCAGTGATCGTCGCTAATCAAGATTCCAAGATACTCTCGATGATCCTCGAGACTTTGTGCCCATCACTTTTGCTATTCTTGGCCACCGATAAATCCGTATGGATAACTACTTACACTTGCCATTCATACGATCATCCCTCATTGATCTTGTTATTACAAGATACCCCGAAGTTTTCTCTATTGTTCCGAGAATACTTTGTGCCTACTGCCTAGCAGTTCTTTGCCACATGAATACCCCTTCAAATGAATCCTCGCACTCGTCGAGTATCCGCTCAACCCCAGTTGTTCATGTGTTTCGCAAAATTCTTTAAATTACTATTCGATCTTCCGAAAATCCTCTGGAGCCTTTGGCTCTTGAAATCCTTGCTTGCTTGCATTATGTTTAATCCCATAAGTCTCGTAGTCATATTGACCTTCCTTGTCATTATCATTTTGGGTCTGTTGACTCAATATGTTTGCGAATACCCGCAATCATCATTGATCCTTATAAATTACCTTTCTGGCTGAGCTGCCATTCTTTTAACTGGAATTGGTTCTCGACCAATCCAATTGTCGTTGATTGTACCCTAAGGCTGTTCAACTTATCCATCCCTAATCAGAGCATTGCTTCTGATCCCTTGATTTGGGAATCATAATTCCTTTGCATTTGACAATTGAGTTAGTCAGTTGTTTCTATAAATTGATCTCCTTGCATTCTTCTTCCTCTAGTTAAGTACTGATGCTCACGTCAGACCCCTTGTGGACCATCAGGTCCATTATTGATTTCACCCACAAGATCCTTCATATTCAATAACTTTGTGAGACCTTCCCCGATACATAATGCCTTTGGTAAATTGCATCCTCTGCTTTGTCAACCATGCTCTACCTCCGAGCTTGTGTTATTTACTCTTGAAACTTGTGGTATATGTTCTAAGAAGCCCTATGGGTTGAACATATGCCTTCGCTAAACCGTGTGAACCCAAAGTTTTCACGAATATTACTCTTCCGGTGCTTCGCCAGATATAATCTCAACCCCGCAACTTCCTCGAACGTGAGAAGTGAATGATTTTGCATTGGAGAAGTGGAGTCGACCTTGAACTTGTGTTCATGCCCATGGACACGATGTATATCTTATCATTAAAGCTTCTCTTAAATGAATTATTCTTTCGGTATAAGTTCATCTTATATCTAGGATCCGCCTTTTGCAATCGTGGTTCCGACCATGATTGTTCTTCTTGATCTCATTTCTCGGACAAGTTAAAACAATTGTCTTCTATGGATCAATACACCAGTCCAACCTTTACTTTGATCTTGTGTCGAGTATTACCCTCTGGTATCTCGAGATTATCATGGAACTACATAACTTTTTATGAGTTCTTCATCAAGTGCTACCTTCCCACCGATTCCAATTTTTCGGGCTCGAAGTTGTTGAACACTCAAAGACCCCGATAACTGAACCGAGTCCGCTCTACGGTTCAACAACTCTACAGTAAGCTTCTATAAGTACGAGTTTGTACCCGATCACGCCGTGCCTAGCCTGTTTGGCTATATCATTGTCGTGATCGTCAACATTCTGAGCTCATCCAGGATATCAATTGAATTCATGATGAGGAATACCATCCTTGCCCTCGATGAATTGTATTATCATCGACCACCTTATTGCCTTCCCACCAACACAAACTTGTTCGTGTTTCAGATTATACCTTGAGTTCCTTGCTACCCAAAGAATCGTTCTACTTTACCTTGGAGTAATTACCATCCTTTATGTCAAGGATGTTCTGAGATTGTTCCACCTCTTGAGAATTCTTGTCATAGAAATACTTCTCTGAATCACCATTCTGACATTGGTCGTGCAACCCAACCCATCGGGCGCACCTTTCAACCAATGTTTACTTGTGTATGTTTTCCTCGAGCATACTTCCTTATATCATTTGATCCGACAAATGTTATCTCATTGTTCACTTAAATGTGGGAGTCTATCTTTTGGGAATCTCGGTAAATTACCGTTGAGTTCACCAGACACCTCCTTGCCCTCTCCTTGGGTTAATGATGGACTCTTGTTAACGGAAATCACTTCATAGTTCCTTTCCACCGAGAATCTTACATTGTCATCTCGTCAATTTGCGTTGCACCTTTTCTTCTCAGGTATCCTAAGTCTGAGGTATCCTGACACCAATCGGATCTGAATCTCGGTCAGATATGATGGTTGGGACAACTTCTAAGAGTTATGATGTTGATCCTTTGATGAACTGGTAGTATGATGTCATGCCTAGCACCCCCTACCGGAGGACCTATCATTATAGTTTCCATTTCAGCAAGGTTATCCGTTCATCCATGAGGAAATTGTAAGACTTATTCTACAAGTTATTCCTGATGAATCCTTCGTGATTCCAAAGTCTGATCTTCACCTGAAGACCATGTCAATGCTATCTTGAAACATGTCTGTGGTACTCTGATTTTCAACAAGAACATTCGAAGCCCAATGCTAAATGTTTCTTGCTCAATTATCCAAATACCGTTGTATGGGTAATGTCATGAAATTTCTCTCCCCTTGCCTAAAGGGTTTTCTACATTACCTCCTATCGTGGATATCTTGCTCTGCTTGTCCTCGGTAAGGATATACCTGAAATATGTGTTTAAACACATTTTTCCTTTCCATTGTTCTGTTTAACCTAATGATCACATTTTCCTTTCCATGGGTCTGTTTGACCCTCCTTGGGATATACATAATCTAAGCAGTGATAATCCCCTGCTTAGGTAAGCACTTCGTGGTACCACTCTGTAAGTAAGACCCTATTACTAATGTTGATGACATTCCGGTAACCACCGGTGGACGAGAACCTTGCCTATTGGTTGTAACGCCCCCGATGCGGCTATATCTCCCACGTGTCGAGGCACGACTTAGAGGCATAACCGCATTGAAAGCAATGTCGCAAGTGAGGTAATCTTCACACAACCCATGTATTAATAAAGGGAAAGATACATAGTTGGCTTACAGTCGCCACTTCACACAGTACATAAATAAACATCCATCATTCAGAGTACACTCAAGGTCCGACTACGGAACCAAAATAAAGAAGATACCCCACATGCTAACATTGCTTTCAATGCGGTTATGCCTCTAAGTCGTGCCTCGACACGTGGGAGATATAGCCGCATCGGGGGCGTTACATTGGTCCGCCTCGTTCAACGAGCAGGAAAATGGTTCTCTTCGTCCCTCGCCCTTGGTTACTGTTGACCCTCAGAGTCTCCTCTGACATGCCTTGCTTACATGATCGTGCAAGATGTCACCAACCTTCTACTTTTAACCACATGGTGGGCCCATAACCCACAGTTTCACAGATCGAAACTCGACTCTCCTGCACACCCCGCTGTCAAGATATTCCTCACGCTTGGCTTTGTATGTAATTCACGGGCCACTTGCCCGTTGATCTATTCTGTATCGGACGCAATACTTATTCCCGTTGCTCAACCCTTCAAGACTCGCTTCGTGCAATGAACGATTGCCTATCCGCTTGAAACTCCTTATCGCACTGTCTTACTTTGCTCTCGATGTGTGTCGTATGATCAACTCGAGAGATACTCATAAGTTCATTCTTGGGATACCCCCAGATGATTTTCCCTTATAACATCCTTTCATTGTAGAGCTACCCCTTACCTATTCGTAAGTACGATGGAGTTCACGAAGAAATGGTGACAAGTTTATCATGATGCATCGGAATAAAGGATTGAAGACATCGACGAAAGGAACTAACTTCTTCGAGAAGATCCGTTAGAACATCGTAACCAGAACTTTCCCCTTACTCCCCTCTTAAATCTCGGGACGAGATTTCTTGTAGTGGAGGAGAATTGTGACGCCCGGGTAATTACGCTACAGAATCCCGCTAATGATGCCACGTCACCTCGATTCTCGTGGATAAACTCGCGCTAGTTCGAAACCTGTTCGAATTCAAATTCAAAATCAAGCAAACAATAGAAGTTTTCAAATATTAAAACTAAAATGTTCGGAGTGAGCCAGATATTGCATAGGTAATTATGGTGGTGAAACCACACTTTTATAAAATGTTTAAATACTCTAAAATTAATAAAACAGTAGCAAATACAATTATTTAAGTGCTTTAAAAATAATAAACATTTTCAAAACTAATTTGTTAAAAGTATTAAACTATTGTGGCAGTGGCAGAATTTGTAAAATCTATTTAGGTGCCACTTTAGGAAGAAGAAAGAGCCATAGGAAGAAGAAGAGACTGACAGTGGACCCTAGGTCCACCTGTCAGCCAGAGGGAGCACTGTGCTCTCGGGTATGACCAGCGTATTTTTTTAATTTAGAATTTATTCTAAATTTATATCCAGCGTAGAAATCGCTCGATTTTCCCCAAAACCGCGGATTTTTCCACGTCGCGCCAGTGTTCCACACTGTGGTATTGCACCACTTATTGCCCTCTCACTGTAGCCGCATTTGTTTTAATGCATATTTTTATAAAAACAGCTCTTAGCAAATCTCGAGGACGAGATTTTTCTTAAGGGGGGTAGTGTTGTAACACCCCAAAATTCTTAGTCTTGTTTTATAAATTAAAATTTTGCCAGGAAATTTAACTTTCCTTTTCTTGGTTTTCTTGATTTCAGAACCATTCTTTTCTTGGATTTTTATGGAATTTTTTTTCCTCAAGTGAAAAAAAACTTCCCAATTTTACTGAGCTCTTTTATCCTCTCAAATAAAACATTTCTTCTATCAGTAGGATTATTTATATAATTATTCTTTCCCTGAGCTTTATTTCTCCAAAAGGGTTTTTCATAAGTTTAGGATCCCATTTGCACTGCAACCTTTTATAAATCCTTTCAAAAATCCCACCAAAATTTGGAGATGTCATATGATGTTTTTAAGCCACCTTTATGCAAAAATACCTTCTGTCCTTTGGTAATTTTGAGCTCTACACCAGTTTTTCAAATCAGGTCCAATTGGATGATTTGCACTACAGCCTATTTAAATATTTCTTTAAAGCTTCCACCAAAATTATGGGATGTTAGTAGCAGCATATGATTCAACTTTATGCAAAATCCCAGCTTTGTTCCTTGAAAATTTTGAGTGGATCAACCTCTTTTCCATTCTGGTCCAACTTGATGGTTTGTACAGCAACCACATTTTTAGTTGCTCCTTTATCCTTGATTTCTTTTCCTACTTGTAGTCCTCCCTGGTAAACCCCTAAGTCCAGGAGCAAGCACCCATTGGATCATTTTTGGATCATGAAGTAATGCCATTTACCTCCTGTCCCGTAATGGAAGTTTTGAAAACTTGCACTAGCAAGTTTGTGCTTTGGACAAACTAACCTCACCACCTCTCTTTCATCTAAAGAGACCCCAACCTGGAAGATTTGGCCACTCCAAGAAATGCCTAGATGCCTGTGGCATTTTGTCAAACACCTTGAGAGCATGGACAGATTGGGCATGAGTTTTTGTTTTCATAGTGGACCTGATTCCCTGACCAGACCAGCATGTCCCATGGAATTTCCTTAACCTACAACCCCACCCTCGCTAACCCTCTTGTAGTTTAAAACCCCTAGCATGCGTTAGCATTTAAATCGTCGAGCACGTTAAATGCGTGCTCGGGCGCGAGCAGAGCGCTGCTTTGCACGTGCGCGCCCGAGCCGCCAGCGTCGCGCTCAGCTTGGCCCACCTGCATAGCCGCGCCACGCGCTCCCCTCTCACGAACGCCAAGCAGCCCTGGTGCCTGCAAAGACCGCCGACAGAGCTCCTTGGCGGCACGCCAGGCGTCTGCAGCTGTCTCTGCCAGGTCGGTGCCGCCCAAGCCCCAGCTGCTCGCCACCAGCCCCTGGAACAGCTCAGCCTCATCCTCTCGCGTGTCCTCTAGCTCTCGTCGTCGCCACGACGCCCTGCCGCTACAGGGAGGCGGTTCGTCGGCGAACTTATCCACGGCCGCCGCAAACCGACCTCGTTGCGCTATAAAAAGAGGCCCTCGAGCATGTTCCATTCACTAGGCAGCCTCAGCATGCTCCCCTAGTTCTTCCATGGCAACCAATCAACCCGGGGAGGTCTTCTTCCCCACCTCCGGCAGTTGCAGCCGCCGCCACCGCCCCGGCCATTCCGGCGCCACCAGAGCCTCCCCCTCTCCACTCTCTTCACCAGGAACTCCCTCTCCCCCTAGTGAATCCATCCCCCTACTCAATCTTGATTGGGACTCGCCATGCAAAAACCCATTTTGCCCGACGACCGCCGGCCCATCCTTTGTGAAGCTTCGCCGCGGCAGCTCTGGCTCCACCCTGAGACCGTAGCGACCACCGGAGTGACTGCCTCGATCCCCTCGAGCCCGCGGATGGCCTCCGTTTTGAATGGTGCCGCTGTTCACGGCGGCGAGCATCGCCGAGTTCCGCCTTCGCTCGGGCGAGCAAGAGGAGGAAGGCCGACTAGTCAAACTGACCAATGGGTCCCCTGCCCATCGTCATCGACTCCAGCGCGTCCACGCGGGTTAAGTGTTTCAGAATCGCCTTGACGCCTCACGATAATCGAACCGCTTTTTTTTCTATTTTATTTTAAATAACAGATTTTGACCAAAACTTTGACCGCCTATAACTTTTTAATTATAACTCCAAATGAATTGATTCCTTTTCCTACCTCTTTCAAATTTGATCTAGTTTATTTTAAGATATATTTGAAAAAAATTCAAGAAAACTTTTTGTGCTGTTTTAAATGTGTGTGTTAATTCAAATTTATTTAAAATAGGACCTTGGAGAAAGAGAAGCAAACTATCAAAAGTTTTGGAGTGCACCCTGCCATTCCACATATTAAAGGCAAGCATTCTTAACCACGGCATAATATTTTGCATACATTGTTTGACACGATTATGGCACCACCTCAATACGTGGAACTCGTTATTTTATGTGGTGATGTGATCGTTTGCATAAATGCTTATTTGAAATTTCCTTGCTGTTGGAAATGGACATGCTTGTGATAGTGATCATCCTCAGATGCCTTTCGTGCCTACTGAAGGAAAACGGAAAGTCTCTGCCTTGGGTAGACCGAGCTTGTCCCTAGTTCCTCGTCGAGACGAGTGTGTCCTAAGATGGCATGAGGGGTATGATGAGTGATGGTTCTATCCATTGGATGAAATATATTTGTTATGCTAATCATGCAGGGAATACTTAAACCTCCCGAGTCGACCATAGATCGAGTCTTGTTCCAAGAATCCCCATACTTGTTTCAGACTACCACTTGGCTCTACAACAAGTAGGGTACAGTTCAAGAAGTCGTCAACCCTTTCCAAAGACACACCATGCAGAGAGGCCATGGTGGAAGATACCGGTTGTAGCTAGTAGGCAGGCCACCTGGTCCGGGGGCATGGGTGTTTCTAGTTGAGACCGAGAGGGGATGTCACGCCCAATATGCGACCCTATCCAAAAGGAACTTGATGGTCCCACCAAGGATAGACCCGCATATTGAAACGCTTCTGCAAGGTGGATATCATTACATCAACATTACATAATAGATGGGGATACATACATACGGCACAAATGCCACAAGAATACATCAACATCATATACAAGATCAACATCCGAATACGGATGAAACATAAACAGAAACTCAAACAATATCCACCCTGCTAGCCCAGGCTGCCGACCTGGAGCCTATCCCCTAATCGAAGAAGCAGAAGAAGAACTCAAGACAAGCAAGCATCGCTCTCGCGTCATGATCATCGCATAACCTGTACCTGCAACTGTTGGTGTAGTAATCTGTGAGCCATGAGGACTCAGCAATCCCATTACCATGGGTATCAAGACTAGCAAAGCTTAATGGGTAAGGAAGGAGTAAAGTGGGGAGGTTGCAGCAGCGACTAAGCATATATGGTGGCTAACATACGCAAATGAGAGCGAGAAGAGAAACAAAGGAACGGTCGTCAACTAGTAATGATCAAGAAGTGATCCTGAACCCCTACTTACGTCAGACATAACCCAGAAACCGTGTTCTCCTCTCGATCAACCCCGAAAAGAGACACTCACGGTTACGCACACGGTTGGTGTATTTTAGAAGAGTTTGCTTCAAGTCTACTACAACCGGATCTTAACAAATTCCCATCTGCCACATAACCGCGGGCACGGCTCTCGAAATTTTATACCCTGCAGGGGTGTCCCAACTTAGCCCATGATAAGCTCTCGCGATCAACGAAGGATATTCCTTCTCCCCGGGAAGACCCGATCAGTCTCGGAATCCGGCTACAAGACATTTCGACAAAGAATAAAACAAGACCAGCAAAGCCGCCGATGTGCCGACAAATCCCGATAGGAGTCGCACGTACCTCGTTCTCAGGGCACACCGGATAGGTCAGCCTACGAGTAAAAACCAGCCCTCGAGTTGCCCCGTGGTGGCCCCGCAATCTGCCCGTTTCGGACCAACACTCGAAGGAGCACTGGCCCGGGGGGGCTAAAATAAAGATGACCCTTGGGCTCCGAAACCCAAGGGAAAAAGGGCATAGGTGAGGCAAATGGTAAAACCAATGTTGGGCCTTGCTGGAGGAGTCTTATTCAAAGCGAACTGTCAAGGGGGTCCCATAAATCACCCAACCGCGTTAGGGACGCAAAATCCGGGAACATAATACCGATATGACGGAAACTAGGGCGGCAAGAGTGGAACAAAACACTAGGCATAAGGCCGAGCCTTCCACCCTTTACCAAGTATATAGATGCATTGATTAAATAAGATATATTGTGATATCCCAATAAGTAAACATGTTCCAACACGGAACAACATCTCCATGTTCCAACAAGGAACAAACTTCATCTTCACCTGCAACTAACAACGCTATAAGAGGGGCTGAGCAAAGCGGTAACATAGCCAAACAACGGTTTGCTAGGAAGGGTGCAAAAGGTTAGAGGCTGACATGGCAATTTGGGAGGCTTGAGGAACAAGTGATAGGTAGCGCATCATAGCGATAGAACGAAACAACTAGCATAGCAATGATAGTAGTGAGATCCAGGGTAGCGGTCATCTTGCCTGAAATCCCGCAAGGAAGAAGAACGAGTCCATGAAGAAGATGAACGGATGAAGCCGAACCAAGCGTAGACGAACGAATCCTCACGATCGCAACGAAACAGGAACTAACAAGAAGAAGCACACAACATAGTAAACACACCACACATGAAGAAGGCATGATGCATGAATGGCTACATGAAGCTACTCATGGCAAGAGATGATGCAAACAAGAGCAACACATCAAAGCAAGTTTAAATGAGGCCGGGAACAACATATAACAATTCCGGTAAGTCCTCATATGCAAATTTCGAAATTGGTCCAGATCTGAATAAACCTTATGTTCAATTTGTTAAACAGCAAGTTAAGATGCACCACGATGATCTACACAAAATTCTAGTCAAGTTACATATAAAGTTCATTAGATTCGGAGCTACGACCTAGAAGATATGAGCAAAACAAGTTAAACATGGCATTGATGCAAAATGCATACAAACATCAAGCAAACACTCTCAAGACAAGGATGCAACATGATAATATGAAACTACATGCAAAATCAAGCAAGTTTCATATAGAGCACACTCAAAACGGAGCAACGGTTCAACACATACACACCATACAAGTCATGACAACAAACTGTCCAAAACAGCAACTAGGCATATTGCAAGCACCTAAACAACAAGCTACAGCACCTTAACATGATAACAAAAGGCATGGACATGATGTACAGGTAAAGCATGACAAAACATGTACACTGAGCTATCTCCAGAAATCACTAGAACATGCTCAAACACACATGGCAAGATTGCAAATAATAACAGTTTCAGACTTTGCAGAAATAACATCAGGTTGCAATGTTTAGAGCTATCAAACAACATGTTACAGGAACTTAACAATGCAAACAAAGCATGGCATGAATCTACTAATTGCATAGAACAAAATTATTTTACTGACCATGAGCCAAAAAGGACCAGAAGATATGATGGCACCCATGTAAACATGGCAAGTTATATGACAGATTCATACATGGCAGAAACAACAATAAGTAGGCATGTTGGTGAGCTTGAACCACTCACCACAGAGCAATACATGGCATGGCAAGGCAACTCACAGTAAGAAGACATGGCATAAAAGCAATACATGGCAAGAACAACATCATAGCATACACGGATCAACTACAAAAACCTTGGCAAAATTGAATAACATGTAAACAACCTGCCAGGAAACATTTTATAGCAAAAGTAGAGCTCGATTGACTCAAGCTATTGCACTCCATAATTGCAAACAAGGGCATGGATGGATAGAGAATAACCATATGTTCAAAACATCCTTACTGAAGTATCTCAAAATAAGCATGGATCTCTCGGTAGCATCAAGTTTACATGGCATAAAAATATCAGCAGAACAGGGGCTGAAATCAGCAACATCATGAAGCCTAGTTTGCATGCTTGTGCTAGTCACCACAGAGATCACAAAAAAACATGGCATACACCCCTGTAAAGATGGCATGGCATATTACAAAACACATGTAGGACTCAAGTTCATAGGGTGCACACATCAATCATGGCAAAAATGACAAAAGTGCATGTTCTGATAAGAATCTGAAACTAACATCACATAGCCCTCTTCTAACAGCATTTCGGGCATCAAGATGGGCTCAAATGTAAATGATGCAATGAGATGAAATGGTGTACTCGTCGAGACGAACAATTTGACATATTACACGCACGAATCGGAGCTACGTATGCAGAGATGTGATGGCATGAACATGGCATGAAAATAACGAAAATCTGGGACTTCGTCGTTTACTGGAAAAAAACAGACGGGCGCTATATGGCTATATGACGCACAGGGCGCGGGATAGGGACAAAGCTCACCCATGGGCTCGGCCCGGAAGCGGGAAGGGGCCGGCTGGGCCTGGAGGTGAAGAGGAGGCTGGGCCTAGCCCACGTGGAGGTCTCCCTCCTCCCGATCCCTCCTGGATCGGGGACGAGGCCAGGCGAGGAAGCGGCGACCGGGCGGCGCCGGATCCGGGCAGCCGTCGACGGGGAACGGCGGTCCGCGAGGGGAGGGATGGCGCGGCGCGGGCGGCCGGGCGGATCCGGCCGACGGCGAAGCCGGGCACCGGTGGCGAGGCGCCCGGCTGAGGCGCTCAGGCGCAGCAGGGGCGGCGCGGCGGCGGCGGCGACGGCGACGGCGGCGGGCGCGACGCCGGGCGGCGGCGGGGAACGGGCCTCAGGGCGAGCATGGGCCCGAGCGGGCTGGACGGCGCGCGCGGCGGATGCCACGTGGCAGCCTCCGGTTCGCTGAGGGCGGCGGCGCGGGCGGGGCGGACATATCCGGCCCGATGCGGACGTGTCCGGCGGCGGCGAGGGGAAAATGACTAGGGTTTGGACCCGGGATTTCGGAGGGGGAGGCTTATTTATAGGTAGAGGGAGCTAGGAGAGTCCAAATGAGGTGCGGTTTTCGCCCACACGATCGTGATCGAACGACCGAGAGCATGGAGAGGAGTTTGTTGGGTTTTGGGCCACTTTGGAAGGGGTGTTGGGCTGCACACAAAAGAGGACTTTACGGTTACCCGGTTAACCGTTGGAGTATCAAACGACCTCCAAATGGCACGAAACTTGACAGGCGGTCTACCGGTTGTATACCAAGGCCGCTTGGCAAGACTAGGTCCATTCCGAGAACGTTTAACATCCGCACACGAAAAGAGGTAAAAGGGGGCGCCGGGGGACATAGGAGTGCCGGATTGCAAAACGGACAACGGGGAAAATGCTCGGATGCATGAAACGAACACGTATGCAAATGCGATGCACATGACGACATGATATAAAATGCAGATGATGACATGGCAAAGATGCAACACGCGAGTAAATGACATGGCAACGAAGGCGAATAACTGAAGGACACCTGGCGCATCGAATCCGGGGCGTTACAGGGGAGGCCACCCCTTAGAGCGCGCGATATAAATTTGATCCCATGCTATGCGAGGCTGTAGCCTCCCCACTTAGAGTTTTGCTTAACAAGTATCGTGGGTGATTCCGACACCGGTAAGTTAAGCCGGTGTGTACTGTCGTGTGTTTTCAACTAAAAGGTCAGACGGAATTAGTCCCGATGGACTAAAGGAATCCGTTACTCGTGGGTAAAGAGTACACCCTCCGCAGATTAAACCTATTCGAATAGCCGTGTCCTTGGGTTAAGGATTTCACCGATGGGTCGTGTCGGTCTTAGTGTCGGTCTTCGAGGAGATACTTTGTTAAACGTAATCGGGATCGCAACTTGAGACTTGAAATGATTATGATTATTATTTTGTTATGGACTAACCCGTTATATTATTTGAATTATCGAATATCCCTGGGATGGTTCTACCTCCTGGATATTCACTATGATTATTTATAAGCCCTTTGTGTGGTGTCGCTAAGACGCCCGACTGTGGCATTGCTTGTTATTTATTTCCTTTATAAGCCCTTTATACTCCTTTGATGTTGCATCACTGTATTTAATCATACCAACTACTTTCGAATTTGAAGGATCCAATTGAAACTCCAATGGCGCAACAGGTATGTTTTAAACCTATTTCTTAACTGGATCGCTGTTCTAACTTCTTGCTCTATGTTGATTTCGGTTTAAGTTGTATAAACAGTTATGTTCTCATGTGATGCACATTACAAGTGCTGCCAATGTTGTGTAGTTTCTCAAACTTATATTCTGTCTATGTTGTTGTGTCTTAAAAATATATGAGTTGAACTATGTCTCTATCTTGATTAGGGAACATAAACTAGAATGATATGGACAATACAGTGACCATAGTACATAGATATATGTTTGTTTCATGTTGTTATCCTGTCCACCTTACTACTGAACCAGTTTACCAAAATGAGTTTTGTATACTAGAAGCTAAACATGTGATGTGTCTGCTTGTTTCTCTTGTAGTATGCAAACATAATATTGGAGAAGAGCACCCCCACTATGCAATGGTAGAGAAAGTAATGCAGATAAGGTTCAAGATAGTGAGACAACTCTGTTGGTCTCCAAGAAAGGTGATAAAAACAATCTTGTAGACAGTGAGAAAACCCCACAGTCCTGTGTTGATGTAGTGTTCGAGTTACTGGCCGGTACCGCTGGCACAAGCTCTTTGAACTCGCTGCTCAATCACTTGGCTTCTTCATTCTCAGCTACAAGCTGAAAGGCATCGATCGGTGTGCTGCGCAAGAAGTCAAGGATCGAGGAAGTCTCTCATAATTCAGATCGTATTTTCTTGTGCAACAAAGAAGCTACTGGAGGATTTAAGCGCCAAACAAAGAGAAAGTTAATAAGCTTGCTAAGCATCTTGCCAACATTATGGGTACCTGTGATATTGTTTCTTGAACTCTTCTCAAGTGGTTTCAGCCTGGACTTGTTTTGTTGTGGCGCTTATATGCTACTTTGTTCCCTATATTTGCACTGGTGGCGAACTTTGATGCCCAGTGGATGTAATATGTGTAATAGCCATGATAGCCTAGCATAAGTTGCTTGCTTATTTATTTCCTTGTTGTCTTGTTTATTTGTTTGCTTGTAGTCAGTGCAGTTCTTTTTCCACGGTTTGCTAGTGGTTGCAATAACCTATTTTTTAAAACTAGGCCACAATAACCATGGTCTTATATTTACTATAGTGACACTGGGCCTCCTACGGGCCGTAGAAACAGTGGGCCTTCTACGGGCCATAGAAACATTAGGCCTTCTACGGGCTGTAGAAACAATGGGCCTTCTACGGGCCGTAGAAATAATGGGCCTTCTACGGGCCGTATCATCAATGGGCCTTATACGGGTCGTATGATCGATTGGCCAAACATGGGCTAATAAAAGGTCAGCATTATGGCCAGAACGGGCTAGAGTTGGAATCGTCTGCTCATGGGCCGACCATAATGGGCCATCGTTAATAGGCCGTATTTGATGACACTATGAAAATGGCCCAACGTATTAACGGACCACAAACGGGCCGACTGTAACCACGGGCTGAATTTGACCCACAAGCAGAAAATGACAGTAACGGGCCGTAAGTAAACGAATGCTGGAAATGAGCCCAAGAATAAACGGGCACTGAGAAGGCCGAAAGATAACATGGGCTAGAAACGGCCCAACGGAATAACGGGCCGTTAATGGGTATAAAGTGATACATTGTTCATTACGGGCCAGTTTCACCACGGGCCGTTAATGGGTGTAAAGTGATACACTGTTCATTACGGGCCACTTTCACCACGGGCCGTTAATAGGCCAAGAGTTACATAGGGCCTCATATGGGCGAAGACTTCATGGGCCATACATGGGCCGGGTGAAAACGGGTGGAATCATATTGGATGGCCCAGATGACGCCATCGGGCCTAATTCGATAGGGCGAATGGGTCTTGGGTTAGCGGGCTGTAAATGGGCTATATGCGAACAGGCCGTTAACAAAGCTTTCCATGGGCCGCCCGCCACCTTTGACCAAGTCAAACAGCCGCCTTTTCACAGAATGGGCCTCTTTTGGGCCATGCCACGTGTCGACGTATCATAGGCGCCTTCATCCATCGAGTGGATGACATCTCGCCCCAACGATGAGCCGACACGCAGTTTTCTCCAACCAATGATGATTTTACATGCGAAAATCCCCATTGGTCGGGGCTATTAACGGGTTATCGGATCCAAAACCCGACCCGATAGCTTAACGGCTTTCCGTTACGGTGGATGCCACGGTAGGTCACCCTTGATGAAAGCACTTCGTGACGCGCGATTTATCGTCATGGAAGTGCACACTTCGTGATGATAATTTTGGTAATGTCATGGAACACTTCTCGACAAAGACAGTATGACTATCTTGATTCTGTCATAAAATTGTCATGGATGTACATGCATGACAAAAAACGCAACCTACTGTGACAAACACGTATCATCACGGAAGTGTATTTTTTTGTAGTGATATTTGGACAAGGGGGAAAGGAAGGAGGGGGGAGGGGAAGGAACTAGGAGTCCTACTTCATACTTTCCTTTTCCTCCTCTCCTTTCCCTTTCTCCCCACGTGGCTGGGCCTATAGGAGGCACACCAGCCCCTTGTGGGCTGGTGTGTTCCCTTACTTGGCCCATTAAGCCCATATCTTTGTCGGGGGTTGCCCGGAACCCATTCCGGTAACCCGGTATCACCTGGAACACTTCCGGTGTCCAAATACCATTGTCCTATATATGAGTGTTTACCTCTCGACCATTTCGAGACTCCTCGTCATGTCCGTGGTCTCATCCGGGACTCCGAACAAACTTTGGTCATCAAATCACATAACTCATAATACAAATCGTCATTGAATGTTAAGCGTGCCGACCCTACGGGTTCGAGAACTATGTAGACATGACCGAGACACATCTCCGGTCAATAACCAATAGCGGAACCTGGATGCTCATATTGGCTCCTACATATTCTACGAAGATCTTTATCGGTCAAACCGCATAACAACATACGTTGTTCCCTTTGCCATCGGTATGTTACTTGCCCGAGATTCGATCGTCGGTATCATCATACCTAGTTCAATCTCGTTATCGGCAAGTCTCTTTACTCGTTCCGTAATGCATCATCCCGCAACTAACTCATTAGTCACATTGCTTGCAAGGCTTATAGTGATGTGCATTACCGAGAGGGCCCAAAGATACCTCTCTGAAACTCGGAGTGACAAATCCTAATCTCGATCTATGCCAACCCAACAAACACCTTTGGAGACACCTATAGAGCATCTTTATAATCACCCAGTTACATTGTGACGTTTGATAGCACACAAGGTGTTCCTCCGGTATTCGGGAGTTGCATAATCTCATAGTCAGAGAAACATGTATAAGTCATGAAGAAAGCAATAGCAATAAAACTAACCGATCATTATGCCAAGCTAACGGATGGGTCTTGTCCATCACATCATTCTCCTAATGATGTGATCCCGTTCATCGAATGACAACACATATCTATGGTCAGGAAACATGACCATCTTTGATAAACAAGCTAGTCAAGTAGTGGCATACTAGGGACACTCTATTTTTTCTATGTATTCACACATGTACTAAGTTTCCGGTTAATACAATTCTAGCATAAATAATAAAAATTTATCATGATATAAGGAAATATAAATAACAACTTTATTATTGCCTCTAGGGCATATTTCCTTCACCCGCGCCTCGAACTGTGACCAGAATAGCCCCTCTGTCACATGTCCATCCTGAGCCCGAAAGAACTGTGCGGCATCGGCGGTACTCTTTGGATGATCCGCAAAGACATCTGGAACATTCCATAGCCGCGTGATTAAAACATGCTTCTCATTACTGAATATACTTCGTAAAGGAAAAGGCTTACCAGCCGCTTTTTGCTCGGCTTGCTGGATCTCCTTGCGAGCCACTCGGGATTCGGCCCGCGCTTCCTCGGACTCTTTAAGGGCCTGGGCAAGATCGGTCTCCTGGGCTTTGCTCTTCTCCTCTAGGGACTCGCACTTGTTGGCAGCGTCCTTGAGCGCCCGCTCCAATTCGGTCACCCGCTCCTCATATTGGCAGTGGACAGCCTGTTCGGACTTCAAGTCCTCGGCCGCTTTGTCAGCGGCCACCTTGTTCACCCTTGCCTGCTCCTGGGCCTGGGTAAGTTCACCTCTAAGGGCCTCAATCGCAGTTGCACTACCTACAATCATACACATAGCAGCGCATGAGTTTTAAACTCCAGATGTACGGGCATGAAAGAAATGTTTAATAACATACTCTGCGCCTCATCAAAACCCTTGTCGATGTGGACAAGATCCTGATCAGCCAGCACCAACTTACGTTTAAGTTTGGATACTTCGGCGGCCTGGGCGGTCGCCGCTAACAGTGAAGCCTACATTTTAACATATGAAAGTATGTTAGCTCTGGCGAAAATTATTGATCCTCTGTCCGCCCCCCCCCCCTCTTTTAACAAATGGGACGATCAGAGTCTCAGGGGCTGCTATCTATACACATGCATCTTTTCATATGAAAAGTGGTCAGGAGTATTATATTGTGTACCTCGAAGCCTGTTAGCAGGCTAGTGAAAGCCTCGTTCAGTTCGTTCTTGGCAAACTGAACCTTTTCAACCACCACACCCATTGACGGAGTAATGGGCCACGGGTAGGCTCACCCGAGGCCCAGAGCCTTTCAAGACATCAGGGCTGGCTGCGCCCCTCGAGGCATCAAGACGAAGTGCCGCCTTCTGGTGCCCGAGTTCCAGAAGCCGACATCAAGACAAGCCGACTCCTAGTGGGCGGCTTCCAGAGAAGCCGGCCCCTAGCAGTCAGCCCGTGGTGCCCGCAAAGTCTGCACCCCCATCAAGAAAGACAAGACAAGGAGTGGCTACAGTGTAGCCCATCCCTCCCAGATCCATGGCCGGGCATGGCCACAGTGCTCCGTACAGGCGGAGATCTCCGCCCGGTGCGGGACTGTTGCCCCTCCACCCCTGACATCATCCCTGTCAGGCAGAGCCCTACTCCCATGACCGCCTGTCGGTACGGCCCGAAGACAGCGGGCCCTACCAGGCAGCGGGAGCCCGGAGGGCAGAGGAAGCCGGACCAGCCGGACCTGGAGGCGGCCGAGTTCTAGCAGGCGGCCAACTCCCCCCTCAGGACCCGTGCGCCATTAACCAGACAAGACACGGAATGGCTACAGTGATCGCCTGCCAAGCGGCGGGACTGTAGCCACGCTCCCCCGATCAAGCCTGCATCATTAGCATCACGGCTACAGTGATCGCAGCAGCAGCAAGACCATGAAGCGGCGGAGCGGCTGTCGGCTCCGCATTGCATCAGCTCGGCGGGCCCCAGCAGCCAGCGGAGAAGCTGGAGGCCAGAGACGCTGACAGCCGGGTCCTACACCCGGCAAGATTGTCGATGTACCCCTGGGGGGTAGACCTATATAAACCCCCCAGGGCACCCATGCAAAGGGTTCCCAACCTGTTAGAACTAGACTCACCATAGAGAGAGGAAAGGGCTAGCCTTGCTTTCTTCTACCTCTAGCAAACAGCTCGAGGAGCATCATTGTATTCACTAGTGCCTTAGTGATCATGCGGAGACCCCGCAGAGCAGGACTAGGGGTGTTATCTCCTAGGAGAGCTCCGAACCTAGGTAAAGTGCGTCGGCGTTTGTGTCTACGCCTCATCCCGCTTCCAGGCACCAGCGACGTTCTACTCGCTCCCACCATGATAAGCCATCCATTGGCATATGTCGCACCCAACCCCCGACATTTGGCGCCCACCGTGGGGCGAGGTGCACCGCCGTCTGGAGACCTGTTCTGGACGGGAACCTTGTTCCTCCACGGCGCAGCCAGCCAGCCCGACGCCAGACGGAGTTCTGCGCCGACGCACGATGGCGCTGGAGGTCGCCATACGGCGAGCTGCCTCGCCGATCTTGTTGGCGAGGTTCGCCTCTCGACGAGCCTGTGTCTCGATGCGGCACCGATGGCCCCGAGCCGCCACGCGGCCTCCTCGATCAGCTCCACGCCACCAATGAGCTGCTTTGTAGATTTGAGTCCGTTGGCTCCACCGACCCGATGCTTGTCGACTCCGACACGCGTCACTTGATGCGTTCCCTACCAACGCGGTGGTCTACGACGAGCCGCTTCCTCGCGCGGAGAGCGGCAGAAGCACCGTCACAGAGGTGCTTGTCATCGGCCACAACGAGCACTCCGACGGAGGTGCTCATGACCCGCTCGATGCAGCACTGCGAGACCTGACGACGCCCATTCCAGAAGATGCCGAAGCCGAGATGCTGGAAGCACGCCACGCCCAGCTCGTCGAGAGCGCCAAGAAGCTGGCCAACATGATATGCCTATCGAAGGCCTACCAGCGCGAGACAGACCGCGTTGTGGGTGGCACGTCGGCTCCTGGTGGGCCTAGCCGCATCGGCACAGGCCAGCAGCGCGGCATGGCCATCGCCAGCCTGTTCGGGGTAGACCGCCCCGTCTATGTCACGCCCGCGGAAAACATATGAACCGACCAGGAGGCAGCAGAAGAGTTGGACAAGTTCGAGGGTGAAGAGCGTCGCCAGATGGCGGAGCGCGTCCAGTGACTCCTCGACGCGGCTGCTAAGCAGCACGAGGCCGACTGCCGCACTGAGGTGCCCAACCGGCAAAATGACGATCCGCCTCCCCGCCGCGACCAAGGCGCGACATCCCGGACGCCGACTGGTGGCGTCCGCGGAAGAAGAGACAAGGAGTCGGCTGCCAGCCGCAGCCAGACTCGCATCACTATCGAGCGCGACCAAGACGGCCGCCCAAGAGCAGTGGAACGATGGGATGATTGTCCGCCTCCCCCACAGGAGAGGCGCGCTCCCGCCACCGAGAGCACTGACACTCGGTGACCGCCTTGGCCGCCGGGAAGGAGTCGGAGAGAACGATGCCCGCCACCGGATCAACCGTCTCAACCGATCCCTGGCACTAGAAGAAGAAGATGAGCTGGGTCCGCCTTGTTTCGGCCCCCGCATTCGAGATGAGCCCTTCCCCAAAGGGTTAACGCTCCCGAGAGACACGCCCAAATACACCGGCTCCGTAAAACGGAGGACTGGCTAGTTGATACGTCCATTTTGCATCATGCTTTTATATCAATATTTATTGCATTATGGGCTGTTATTACACGTTATGTCACAATACTTATGCCTATTCTCTCTATTTTACAAGGTTTACATAAGGAGGAGAATGCCGGCACTGGAATTCTCAAATGGAAAAGGAGCAAATATTATAGACCTATTCTCACAACTCCAAAAGTCCCAAACTCCATGAAAGTCATTTTGGGAAATAATAAAATATCCAATGGAAGAAGTTCACCAGAGGGGCCCACCAGCCACGAGGGTGGGGGCGCGCCTCACCTCGTGGCCCCCGATGGCCCTCCGATGCCCATCTTCCGCTATATGAGGTCTTTCATGAGGAAAATCATAAGCAACCTTTCGACGAGACTCACCACCACGAGGCTAACCTTGGCGAAACCAATCTAGGGCTCCGCAAAGCTGTTACGCCAGGGACACTTCTCCGGAGGGGAAATCATCGCCATCGTCATCACCAACGCCTCTCTCATCGGGAGAGGGCAATCTCCATCAACATCTTCCCCAAAGACCATCTCCTCTCAAAACCCTAGTTCATCCGTTGTATCCAATTCTTGTCTCCAAGTCCGGATTGGTACTAGTAGGTTGCTAGTAGTGTTGATTACTCCTTGTAGTTGATGCTAGTTGGTTTATTTGGTGGAAGATCATATGTTCAGATCCTTTATGCATATTAATATCCCTCTGATTATGAACATGAATATGCTTTGTGAGTAGTTACGTTTGTTCCTGAGGACATGGGAGAAGTCTTGCTATTAGTAGTCATGTGAATTTGGTATTCGTTCGATATTTTGATGAGATGTATGTTGTCTTGTAACGCCCTCGATGCGGCTATATCTCCTACGTGTCGAAGCACGACTTAGAGGCATAACCGCATTGAAAGCAATGTCACAAGCGAGGTAATCTTCACACAACCCATGTAATTTATAAGGGGAAAAGATACATAGTTGGCTTACAATCGCCACTTCACACAATACATGAGTAAAGCATTACATCATACAGATACAATAATGGTCCGACTACGGAACCAAAATAAAAGAAGACTACCCCACATGCTGCACAGATCCCCGATCGTCCCAACTGGGCTCCACTACTGATCAACTGAAACGAAACAACACAATGAACAAGATTTTCATCGAGCTCCTCCTTGAGCTCGGATCGGCCACCGCACGGTTTCGCTGGCACCGCAAACTGGTTTTGAAGTATCTCGTGAGTCACGGGACTCAGAATCTCACACCCGCGAGATCAAAACTATTTAAGCTTATGGGAAGGGTAAAGGTATGAGGTGGAGCTGCAGCAGTTTACTAGCATATATGGTGGCTACCATACGCAAAAGAGAGCGAGAAGAGAAGCAAAGCACGGTCGAACAACTATGATCAAGAAGTGATCCTAGAACAACCCACGCCAAGCATAACTCCAACACCGTGTTCGCTTCCGACCACGAGAAGAGACCATCACGGTTACACACGCTGTTGATGTATTTTAATTAAGATCAACTTCGTGTTTTCTACAACCGACATTATAAGCTCATAACCGCGGGCACGGCTTTCGAAAGATAATACCTCGCAGGGTGTCCCAACTTAGCCCATTATAAGCTCTCACGGTCAACTAAGGATATTTCTTCTACCGAAGACCCGATCGCCCTCGAATCCCGCCACAAGACATTTCGACAATGGTAAAACAAGACCAAAGAAGCCGCCTTGATGTGCCGACAAATCCCGATAGGAGCTGCACATATCTCGCTCGTGGCACACCGGATAAGTCAAGCTACGAGTAAAACCGCACCTCGAAGTTTCCCGTGCAGGCCCTCAAGAAGTTGCCGGTTCGGACCAACACTCGTGAGGAGCACCGCCCGGGGTTAAAATAAAGATGACCTCGAGTCCGCAGAACCCAAGGAAAAAGGCTTAGGTGGAAAATGGTAAAACCAAGGTTGGGCCTTGCCGAGGACTCTTATTCAAAGCGAATCGTCAAGGGGTCCCATAAATCACCCAACCGTAAGGAACGCAAAATCCGGGAACATAATACCGATATGACGGAAACTAGGGCGGCAAGAGTGGAACAAAACACCAGGCATAAGGCCGAGCCTTCCACCCTTTACCAAGTATATAGATGCATTAATTAAATAAGAGATATTATGTTATCCCAACATATCCATGTTCCAACATGGAACCAACTTCATCTTCACCTGCAACTAACAACGCTATAAGAGGGGCTGAGCAAAAGCGGTAACTTAGCCAAACAACGGTTTGCTAGGAAAGGATGGTTAGAGGCTTGACATGGCAATATGGGAGGCATGATAAGCAAGTGGTAGGCATGGTAGCATAGGCATAGCAAAAGAGCGAGCATCTAGCAAGCAAAGATAGAAGTGATTTCGAGGGTATGGTCATCTTGACTGAGATCCCGGAAGGAAGAAGAACGAGTCCATGAAGAAGACAAACTGAAGTAGTCGAACGAATCCTCACAACTCCGGAACGAAACCGAAGCTAACGAGAGAAGCAACCCGGAAAGAAACAACCAACAAAGTGAACAACCATCACATAAACATGACATGATGCACAATCAAGTATGATGCATGTCCGGTTTAATGAGCATAGCATGGCAAAGTGCAACAAACAACACTACACATTAAGTGGAGCTCAATATGCAACGAGTTGCATATTGACGAAACACCACATCAATTATTTAGTTCTCTCTTGTTTATGTACTCAACAATATTAAATGTTAATTAACATGGCAAACGGGTGAAGCATAAATAAAATAACTATTTAGGCAAGTTTAAATGAGGCCGGAAATAACAAACAACAAATCCGATAAAACCCCATATGCATTTAGCAAATTAATGCAAACAACAAATTACCCATTCTTGAAGTTGTTATCATGATGCGGATGACATTTGCAAGTTTTAAGCAATTTTATGAAAAATGTTGACATGAGCATGTTCCGAGGCATTTGTCGCCATGGCGGAAGGAAAAGGGTGCCACGGCGGTGAAACGGAAATGGTGCCACGGCAACATATCGGTTCCGGTGGCTCATGGAGATACCGGCGCAAAAAGAAGCATGGCGTGAGCGTGTCATGCAAGATGGTGGGGTGATCCCGGCAACCGGGTTCCCACATGTTGACGGCAAGGCAAAAGAGGAGGAACGTGCATGAAGCAAACGGGCACGGTGCAAACATATGGTTCATCTCACACAACACACACGCATACGGTCCACGGGTGATCTTCTCGGCGTTATACCTTCGAAGCGTGCATTTTCGGGGCGGATCGGGTTCGATGCGGTGTAGGGAAAGTAGTGGCACACGTTCGTTTTCGGAGAGGTACTTGACGGGTCTGAGGTCTCCGGCGTAGTGGTACACATTTCGGAAGCGGTTCACGATGATGGTAGTCGAACTTGGTGATCCAAAGGGGTACTTGGCGGATGACGACCGTAGTGGTACACGGCGACGGTAGTGGAAGTAGTGGTTCACGTTTCGTAGATGTTCGGGGTCACGATGAGGAACTTGATGTCCACGGAGTCTTCGAGGGTCGACGGTAGTGGTACTCGGGTCGTCGGCGACGGTAGTTGTTCTAAGCATCGGACGCCAAGATACTTGCCGAGGTACTTGCTGTTCTTAGCGGTTCCGAAGACGGCGGTAGATGAACATGACGCGTCGTCGTGGTACTTGGCAAAAATCACAGAGAAGATGCTTGGCGGTCGGGGTACGGTTCTTGGCATCTCGTAGTCGATCTTGACGGTCCAAACAAAGCAACACAAGGGGCCTCGGGTGGCAACGACGACGAACAAAAACCCACGGAGAAGCAGGGGGTGCAGAGGCGTTTGAAGACGGACTTGGCGTTCCTGGTTCGGTGGTCGTTCGGGCGCCGTATGTCGTGGTACTTGGCGGTCTCGATGATTCCCAGGGTCTCGGTGGAGGCCATGGCACTCCCTGGTGGCACCGAGGTGGTCTAGCAGCAGCAGTAAGTGCGTCGGGGAGGTGATGGCCGAGCCAGCGGCTGGGAGCTCCGGGACGACGCGGCGATGGCATATCCGGGCGCGGGGAACCCGTTCCCGGCGGTGGCGGTGGACGGAGTTAAAGGAGGCGGCGCAGGCGTCGAGGCGGGGGCGACGGGAGCCGGCAGGGGCTCCTGCTGGGCGCGGAGGACGATGGCTGCGGGCACGGGGTGCTCGAGGAGCTCCTCTCCTCGGGCGCTCGGGCGACGGGGATTTGGCGAGGAGGCGCAGTCGATGCGGAGGTGTAGAGGCGAGGCAGAGGCGCGAGGTGAAGCAACAGGATGGGGGCGACCGGGGCGGCAAGGTCGGGGTTCGTCGGAGGAGCCGAGGTCGGGCACCATGGGGAAGCAGGCAGCGGAGAGGCGCGGGGCAACGTGGCCAAGCGGAGGGAGGAGGAGGCGCGGATGGGATGGCGCCGGTCGCCGACGTCAGGGCCCGTGGTGGAGCTCGTGGTGGTTGGTGGTGGCTCGGGATAAGATGGACGCAGGGGAGAGGCGGTCGGGAATGGGGCAAGGGCGTCGCTCCTCTGTGCGTGCGTGGGAGGACGAGAGGGAGAGGGTGAGATCGAGAGGAGGGAGATCGAGCAGGAGGCGGCGGCAGGGGGAGAGATCGATGGGAGATGGGGATCGGGGCCTAGGGTTAGAGCTGGTGGGGCGCCGGCTGGGCCTTAGAGGCCGGCGGCTGGTTGCAGCTGGGCTGGGAGGCCCAGCTAGGCTCTCTCTCCTCTCTCTCTTCTTGATTCTTTTAACGGAAAACAAATAAAGAGGAGAAAAAGAAAGAGGGGGTTTAGGGGAAGAAGTTGAACACGCGGAGAATTTTCCGGGACTCACAAAAATGTGTATGATCCAAGAAAATAGAAAAGGTCATGATTGAAAGATTGAATCCAAATTCCTTTGAATTTAATTCAAAAGGTTTGAACTTGGACAGGTTTTTCGAAGTGCCCAAAAATGTTGAGAATTTAGGTGAAGCTCCGGAAAATGACGAAATGATATATGGCACAGTTAGAGGTCAAGAGTTGTGATAACAAAGGCATTGGGATTTTGCAAGTGTGTTATGGTGAATTCCAAAAATGGAATATTTATAATATCTCCCTAATATCGGGAGGGTATGTTTTAAAGAGAAACCACCATGTGAGTTCCCTCAATTTAAACGGATCGAAGAACCATACGGTTTATTTAGTTGAGTTGAAAAGATTAAAGACATGATGACATGATGCAGTGATGAATGCAACAAGCAAAAACAAATCACACAACGAATCTCGGAAACCCTTGAAGGCATATGAAGTTTCGGTCTTGGGGTGTCACATGTCTAGCCTCTAGTGGTGTTATGTGAACGTCGACTACATAACACTTCACCAGTATTTGGGCCTAGAGGAAGGCATTGGGAAGTAATAAGTAGATGATGGGTTGCTAGAGTGACAGAAACTTAAACCCTAGTTTATGCGTTGCTTCGTAAGGGGCTGATTTGGATCCATATGTTTCATGCTATGGTTAGGTTTACCTTAATACTTTTGTTGTAGTTGCGGATGCTTGCCATAGAGGTTAATCATAAGTGGGATGCTTGTTCAAGTAAAACAGCACCCAGGCACCGGTCCACCCGCATACCAAATTATCAAAGTACCGAACGCGAATCATATGAACGTGATGAAAACTAGCTTGACGATATTCCCATGTGTCCTCAGGAGCGCTTTTCCTTATATAAGAGTTTGTCCACGCTTGTCCTTTGCTACAAAAGAATTGGGCCACCTTGTTGCACTTTATTTACTTTTGTTACTTGTTGCTCGTTACAATTTATCTTATCACAAAACTATTTGTTACCACTTATTTCAGTACTTGCAGAGAATACCTTGCTGAAAACCGCTTATCATTTCCTTCTGCTCCTCGTTGGGTTAGACACTCTTACTTATCGAAAGGACTATGATAGATCCCCTATACTTGTGGGTCATCACTAGTCGACTATTCCATAGCTGTCAACATCGCAAACGGCAACAAGAGCGTTGTCGTGAAGTACTTTCGCCATGCCTGTGGCACGGCCCGACATGGTCGAACAGCTTGAAGCCCCGCGCATCAACAGCTTGGGTCGACTTCACCAAGCCTTCATCCGCAACTTCACCAAAGACTTACAAGCGGCCGCCCAAGCCCCGCCAAATCTCCTTGTGTGTCCATATCCCTGTGTAGTCGACTCACGACTACCTCACACACCGGGCGAGAAGTTCCGCAATTCTTATGGCGTGCACGAGGTGCGAAGCCATCGAGTATTTCACCGCGGGTGCCGAGAGGGCACCCTTCTCAAGCACAAGCTTCTCTGCGATGAGTCGGCGACCGACGAGTCACGATCATAGCAGATAACTACGCCACGGCCGACTCCTCCATGAAGGCAGAGATCCAAGTTGATGCGTCTGGCAAAGTGGCTTCTCCAGCTCCTCGGGCCCCGGCTGGTGACACCAGTCAGCGTCAATAGCCCAATGACAACAAACGCAAGGCCACGCAGCTGGCTTCCGAAGTCGGCAGTGGCGACAACGAGACCAAAGCGTAAGGGCAGCCTCCATCCAAGCGCTGTATGGGCGGCAAGCCCAATTGGCTGCCCGCTTTCTCGTATGAGCGCACTCTTGATGCACCATGCAAATTTCTCGATGGCGCGGCCGCCCACCACACCACTTGAAGTGTCATTGGCTCACCAGATCGCCAAGGGTGACGGCCTTCCTCCTCCGTCACTGGGCAGCCTCCTCCTCCTCCACCCCAGCAGCAATGGTAGTTCACCAATGAGCCATACAATATGAGTATCCTGAAGAGCACGGAGCTTATGTCGTGTTCACCAGCATGGCCGACAATAAGCACAACAGATGGCAACGACAACAAGAAGTAAATGCAGTAGCATTAGAAACCCCCCGAGTTCATGCATTGGTCCGAGAAGCCCATCAGCTGGAGCAGAGCCGACCACCCGGAAGTAATGCCCAATCCCGGCTCCTATGCCTTGGTTCTGGATGCCACTTTTGCCACAGAGAGGCAAGTTGCTCGCTTTTCCCGAGTTCTGATAGATGTCGGCAGCAGCATCAACATCCTGTACAAGGATACCATGGAGAAGTTAGGAATCAAACAAAGGCAACTTCAGCCCAGCCGAACTGTATTCCATGGCATAGTTCCTGACCTTTCCTGCTCACCAATTGGCAAAATCTAAATAGACGTCCTCTTTGGAGACAAAGATCACTTCCGCCGAGAGCCAGTCTGGTTTGAGGTGGTGGACTTTGAGAGCCCATACCATGCACTGCTTGGCTGGCCGGCTCTGGCCAAGTTCATGGCGGTCCCCCACTATGCTTACCTCAAGATGAAGATGCCGAGTTCCAAGGGAATTCTGACCATAGCAGGGGATTACAAGAAGTCATCCGCCTGCGCAGCAGATAGCAGCCGGCTGGCCGAGTCCCTTGTGATCGCGGCCGAGAAGCAGCTCCTTGACCGGTTTGTGGCGATGGCAGGCAAGCAACCGAAAATGCCGCCCAACCCCAAGGAGTCAAAAGCCGAGGGCCCGTTCAAACCGGCCAAAGAAACAAAGAAGATATCCTTGGACCCGGAGCACCCGGAGAGGCACACTGTCATAGGTGCGCGCCTTGACAGCAAATAGGAAGGCGAGCTCATCAATTTCCTCCGTGAGAATCAGGATATCTTTGCATGGTCTCCCAAAGACATGCCAGGTGTTCCGACGGATTTCGCCGAGCACAAACTACATGTCCGGTCTGATGCCAAGCCAGTCAGGCAGCCCTTGCGCCGCCTGTCAAAAGAGAAGAGAAGAGTCGTTGGAGAAGAGATAGCCATGGCCGGGCAGCCGGCTTCATCATGGAAGTGTTCTTTCCAGTGGCTGGCCAACCCACCTCGTCTCAAGAAAACAAGCAGTGGCGCATGTGTATTGATTATACCAGCCTCAACAAAGCCTGCCCCAAAGACCCATTTGCTTTGCCGAGAATTGACCAAGTGATAGACTCCACAACCGGATGTGAGCTGTTGAGTTTCTTGGATGCATCCTCAGGGTATCACCAGATCAAGCTGAACCCGGCCGACAGGCTGAAGACCGCCTTCATCACACCGTTTGGAGCCTTCTGCTACTTGACCATGACGTTCGGCTTGAGGAATGCCGACGCCACGTTTCAACGTTGCATGCAGAAGTGCCTCCTGAAGCAACTCAGCAGGAATGCCCACGTTTACGTGGACGATGTTGTGGTGAAGACGGAGAAGCGTGGAACGCTGCTGGATGACCTCAAGGAGGCCTTTGAGAACTTGCGCCGATTTCAAATCAAGCTCAACCTGGAGAAGTGTGTCTTTGGAGTACCAGCCGGCCAGCTTCTCGGCTTCCTGGTCTCAGAGCGCGGCATAGAATGCAACCCCGTGAAAATCAAGGCCATCGAGAGGATGGAAGTGCCCACCTGACTGCTGGATGTGCAGAAATTCACCGGCCGCTATATCCATCACCGCTTCATCGACCGGTGGGCGAGAAGGCTCTTCCTGCATCAGCTCATGAAGAAGACCGCTTTCGAGTGGAACGACAAGGCGGATGAAACTTTTCTCCAGCTCAAGAAGATGCTGATCACTCCGCCGCCCCCGGGCGGCTCGACTCTAAGGAGCCCATGCTCTTCACATCACCGCCACCAACGGTGGTCAAGATACCATAGTGGTAGAACGCAAGGAAGAAGGCAAGGCACTATCACCCGTAGACCGTGTATTACACGAGTGAAGTCTCACACCTCCAAGCAAAACTACCTCCACTATCAGAACATGTGCTACGGCATGCACTTTGCCGCCAAGAAATTGAAGCCGTATTTTCAAGAGCACCCAATTATTGTGGTCTGCACGGCTCCGCTTGCCGAGATCATTGGAAGCCGACATGCTTCAGGCCAAGTGGCCAAATGGGCCATATATTTGCCCCCCTACACCATCTACTACCAACCTCGCACCGCCATCAAGTCACAAGCACTGGCCGACTTCCTCGTCGACTGGGCCGAAACCTAGTACCTGCCGCCAGTGCCAGACTCCACCCATTGGCGGATGCATTTTGATGGTTCCAAGATGCGCACCGGTTTGGGAGCCGGCATCATCCTCACCTCTCCCAAAGACGACAAGCTCAGATATGTGCTGCAAAATCCATTTTACCACCTCCAACAAAATACGAGGCACTCATTCACGGGCTCCGGCTTGCCAAAGAACTCGGCATTCGCCGGATCCTGTGCTATGGTGACTCGACTTGGTGGTCCAAAGAATATCGGGTGATCGGGGCGCAAGGATGCAAACATGGCGAAGCTACCGCTTCTCGACAAAGAACTCGAAGGATACTTTGAAGGATGCGAAGCCCATGTGCCAAGGAACGACAATGAGCAAGCAGATGCCTTGGCACGAATCGGTTCCACCCGTCAAGCGATACCAACCGGCGTTGCCCTACAACACCTCCTCAAGCCGTCCGTCAAGCCATCGCCAGAGTCGGATTCCATCTTTGTGCCAGCTCCTCCTGAAGCAGTCGGATCCGACTTGAGGACCCCAGCAGCCGGCACGAGGAATTGGCAAAGCACCTCAGGATCGCAATACCAAGACTCGCCCGGGACTTCAGAACCCGGCTCGAGGACTGCAGCACTCAGGCCGGGGACTTCACCGACTCAGCAAGTGGCAGCTGACTCCAACCCGCTGCCTCCCGGCCCAACCGCCCTCGTGCAAGTAGCAGTCCTAGCAATCGAAGAAATTACAGCGCCTTCATGGGCCAAGCCCGTCCTCAACTTTCTGGTGAACAAAGAGCTGCCAACTGATGAGATCTCGGCCCGGCAAGTGCAACGCCGGTAGCAAGATACACCATAGTCAGCAGAGCTTGTGAGGCGAGTGTCACCGGTGTCTACCAAACTGCAGAGAGCCGAGCAAGGCCAAGCAATCCTCACGGATATTCATCAAGGCGAATGTGGTCATCACGCTGCTTCAAGAGCACTTTCGTGGCCAAAGCTGCCACGGTTTCTTCCGCCGATCGCTTTAGAAGACGCCAAAGACTTGGTCCAGAAATGCAAAGGGTGCCGTGGTTCCGCCCAAGCCACATCACCGCTTCAGACTCAAGACTATCCCCATTGCCCGCCCTTTGTCAGTTCGGGGCCCGGACATGGTGGGACCATTCAAAACAAAGACGAGGTGGCATGACTCATCCGCTTGTCGCAGCGGGACAAGTTCACCAAGTGGATAGAAGCAAAACCAATCAAGAAGCTGAATGGTCCGACTGTCGTGACTTTCATCTCCGACATTACCATCCGGTATGGCATACCACACAGCATTATTACCGACAACGGCACAAACTTTGCCAAAGGTGCCTTGGCCCGTTTCTGCGCGACGCAGGGCATCCGACTGGACTTAGCGTCCGTTGCCCATCCACAATCAAACGGCCAAGTAGAGCGAGCAAACGAACTCATGTTGTCCGACATCAAGCCCCGACTGGTCGAGCCTCTGGAGCGCTCGGCCGGCTGTTGGCTCGATGAGCTGCCGACCGTCCTCTGGAGCCTGCGCACAACTCCAAACAAGTCAAACGGATTCATGCCTTTCTTCCTCGTCTACGGTGCCGAAGCCGTCATCCCAACGGACATAGAATTCGACTCCCCTCGAGTCACCATGTACAATCAAGAGGAGGCGTAGAAGCACGCCAAGACAAAGATCGATCCATTGAAGAGGGCCGCTGTTGGCACTCAAATTTGCCCAAAGATATACCAAAGCAGAGCTCACGCTGATACTACAACCGAAAGGTCAAGCCGAGATCCTTCCAAGAGGGAGACCTTGTGCTCCGCTAATCCAGCTAACAGCCGCCAAAGACAAGCTCTCCGCTTTGGGAAGGCCCCTTCATCATCGGCAAGGTGTTGGGCAACGACTTACTACCCGATCGATGCTCGTAGCCTCGAGGCCAAGAAGAGGGACGACTCCGGCAAGGAGACGGAGCAGCCATGGAATGCAAATCTCCTTCAAAGATTTTACAATTGATGCAGTATGTACCATGCTACCTTTTGTATTAAAGTACAAAGACTCCGGGTCCCCCGAGAAGAGCTCGGGGACTGCCCTCTTTTATCTATATGATAAGAATTATGCCTATGAATGTGTTATTTCCTTTGTGCCGCTTGGCACCGGGTCCGATTAGTCGGCCTGGGGACTCGCCGCCTTGTACTATGAAATGCTTCCTACAGCCAGACAAGTAATATGTTGGCACTTAAGCCGTCTCCTGCCAGAGGCCGCAGCTTGCAGAGCGACTGTCTGGTGGGTAGGAGAAAGGCAGAAAGGGTGCCCACATGAAAAATGGCTAAGGACCCAAAGCATGTGCATAGTTCAAGCCGGCTCCCCACCTCTACGACCGGCTGTTGAGTAGCCGGCGGCCGACTTCTACTTAACTTGCTAAAACGTTCTAAATCGGCTAAGTACTTGCCTTCCCGAAGTAGCTAAGACTTGGCCCCCAGCCACATCCGCAGAGCGCTGTTAACCGGCAAGACGACAACCAAGGGAGGGCGGCAAAGGAAAAAGCCAAAAGGGAAGAAAGCAAGGAAAGATAGAACTCGGCAAAAATATTTACATAGCAAAAGGCCATTGGCTGACATTCAAAAGAAGTTTAAAATACACCCCGCGGGTGGAATTGTGCAAAGTTAACAAGTTCGTCGAGACTGATAAGCAGGTAAAACAAAGATAAACTGGCAGCCTAGGGAGCAGCAGATGGGTTCGATGGACCGGAGGAGTCGGTGGCGCTGGTTGGTGGAGCGGCCGGCTGGTCAGTCTCCGCTTGGTCACCTCCGGTGGCAGCCGGCTCGCCTGAGCATGGCTCGTTGCTGGAGGCGCGGTCGAGCTGAGGTTGGTCGTCCGCTCTGACCTCTGGCGCCTCCTCTTCGCCTTCCTCCTCCTCCTCGCCTTCTTCCTCGCCGCTGGAGTCAATCACCTCGGCCGAGTTCTCGCCGTCCTCCGGGTTCAGCCAACCATTACAGCGGTGCTCGCCCGCTGGCTCGCTCCGGGACAAAGACGCTGGTGTCGGTGTACTCGGCGATTGCCGCCGCACGCTTGACAAGGTCATCTTCCACGACCGCCAACTCCTCGTGAGCCTCCAGCCGAAACGTGGCCAACTGGGCTAGACTTAGCCCACGGTACCACGCCTTGACGAATTCCAAGGCCCGGCGCGCTCTAGCCCGGGCCGAGGAGCCCTTCCAGGCCTCAAGACGGCCGGCCGCCACCTCTAGCCAGTCGACAGTCCGACTGGGAGTCAGTGAGTTGGCATGTCCGCCACGCAGGCGGCGATCGCCTGGGCACCGACACGATGAAGATGGCGCAGCATCCGGTGAGTTGGCCGAAGACGGGCCTCGATGCTTAGGAGCTGTTCACCAAGGGTCCGGGGGCCTTGGCGGCGATCTGTGCACCTTCCGCCCTCCGTCCTTCGCGATCAGCTTCGATGGCTTGATTGGCGGCGTCAGAATGACCAGTGAAGAAGTCTGCCCCAAACAGAAAGCAAAAAGCCAAAGTTAGAGACGAGAGGCCGGCTCGACCAACAGCCGGTAGCTCAAAGAAGGAAAAAGAGGGAAGCTCACCATCAACTATGTCTTCAATCTCGTGAAAGCCGGAAGACAACATTGCCTCCTTGTCGGTCCAGGCGGAGAGTTTGGTCGCGAACTCAGCAAGGAGGCTGGTCTCCTTGTCCTCCGCCTCCTTCTGGGCCTTCTTGAGAAGCTCTGCCTACTCCGCTAGTTGCGCGACCAGCCGGTCACGCTCTTCAGCCAGCTTGCCGCACTCGTCCTCCTTAGCGCGTAGCGCGGTGTTGGCTTCGCCCAGCTGCTGCTGCAAGGCGGCATTGGCCTCTGCAGAGAAAAGAAGAAGGGAAAGGCGTCATTAACCAGCAGAAAAGAAGAATAGTTGCTGGGGAGATCCGGCCTTACTGCTCAGCAGTCGGCCCGAATCTCGGGGACTACAGCCCGCGGGTGCGCCAGCGCGCCCCCGCAGAGAAACAAGAGGACTTACTTCGGCTCTCTGACAAGTCGACAACACGTTGATCTAACTCCTAGACTTTGGAGTTGAAGGCGGCCGCACGGAGGTTATGCTAGTCTTGCAAAGAGGATATCGGCCTTTCGAGCTCGCTAATTAAAATTCGAGCCGCCACTTTCAGCCCGGTCCAAACTCGGGAGTACACCCGGCAGGAGTCTGACGCCGCCCCACGAAGCAATACAAGAGTTAAAAACGAAGAAGCAAGAAGCGTACCCGGATGGCCTCTCGCGATTCCAGGAACGTCTTGTTGCAGTGCTTGATAGCGTCGGCCTCGGCGTGGAGTTTGGCTTGAACATCCAGGATCGCCTTGTTCAGAGGGCCCGTCCCGCCTCCCCACACCCACCCAGTGGGTGCGGCGCTGGTCGCCTCGGTGTCCGGGACGAGGAGCTTGCGGCGCCGGTCTCCAGCGGGCGTGGCGCCGAAGCCGCCTTTGCAAGTCAGCGGTGCATCAGTGTGCGGACCTCAGGAGTCGGGCCTGTCACCACCTCGTTTCCGGCTGGCAGCACCGGCGGGTCCGCCGGCTGCTTGTTGGGAATATGCCCTAGAGGCAATAATAAAAGCATTATTATTATATTTCCTTGTTCATGATAATTGTCTTTTATTCATACTATAACTGTATTATCCGGAAATCGTAATACACGTGTGAATACATAGACTACAATACGTCCCTAGTAAGCCTCTAGTTGACTAGCTCGTTGGTCAACAGATAGTCATGGTTTCGACTATGGACATTAGATGTCATTGATAACGGGATCACGCCATTAGGAGAATGACGTGATGGACAAGACCCAATCCTAAGCATAGCACAAAGATCGTAGTTCGTTTTGCTAGAGCTTTTCCAATGTCAAGTATCTCTTCCTTCGACCATGAGATCGTGCAATTCCGGATACCGTAGGAGTGCTTTGGGTGTATCAAACGTCACAACGTAATCGGGTGACTATAAAGGTGCACTACGGTATCTCCGAAAGTGACCATTGGGTTGACACGGATCGAGATCGATTTGTCACTCCGTTATGACGGAGAGGTATCACTTGGCCCACTCGGTAATGCATCATCATAATGAGCTCAAAGTGACCAAGTGTCCGTCACGGATCATGCATTGCGATACGAGTAAAGTGACTTGCCGATAACGAGACTAACGAGGTATTGGGATACCGACGATCGAGTCTCGGGCAAGTAACACACCGTCGACAAAGGGAATAGAATACGGGTTGCTTGAACCCTTGACATCGTGGTTCATCCGATGACAACATCGAGGAGCATGTAGGAGCCAACATGGGTATCCAGATCCCGCTGTTGGTTATTGACTTGAGGTAGTCTCGGTCATGTCGCATGTGTCCCGAACCCGTAGGGTCTACACACTTAAGGTTCGGTGGCGCTAGGGTTAATAGGAAGACAAGTATGTGATTACCGAATGTTGTTCGAGTCCGGATGAGATCCGGACGTCACGAGGAGTTCGGAATGGTCCGGAGGTAAAGATTTATATATGGAAAGTGGTTAAGCGGACTCGGGAAGTTTCGTGGTATACTGGTAAAATCTGGGGCCACCGGAGGGTTCCCGAGGTCCACGGGAGGGCCACCTCTCGGGGGGGGCACATGGGCTAAGTGGGAGAGGAACCAGCCCCGGTGGGCTGGGTGCGCCTCCCACCTAGGCCCATCGCCTAGGGTTTGGGAGGAGGAAAACCTAAAGGCGCGCCTCAGCTTGGGGGCAAGCCACCCTCCTCCTCCTCCTTGGCCGCCGCCCCTAGGGTTTGCCCTAGAGGGCCGGCCCCCTTGACCCTCTCCTCCTATAAATAGAGGGGTGGGGGGGGGCTGCCAACACAGCTTGTGGCGCAGCCCTCCCTCCCAACACCTCTCTTTCTCACGCAAGCTTGGCGAAGCCTGCCGGAGAACTACAGCATGCTGCACCACGCCGTCGTGCTGCCATTGGGATGTCTTCTTCAACCTCTCCTTCACTCTTGCTGGATCAAGGCGGAGGAGACGCCATCGTCCCGTCGTGTGTTGAACACGGAGGTGCTGTCCTTCAAGATACTTTGGTCATCGGTGATCGGAATCACGTTGGGAACGTCTTCATCATCACCACTCTCAAGAACGCTTCCGTATTCGATCTACAAGTGGTATGTAGATGCAAACTCTCTCTCGTTACTCGTTGCATGGTAGAACTCATAGATGGATCTTGGTGAAACCGTAGGAAAAATTTTAATTTTCTGCAACGTTCCCCAACAAAGGGCATCATGAGCTAGGTCTATGCGTAGTTCTCTTTGCACGAGTAGAACACAATTTTGTTGTGGGCATGTATCTTGTCAACTTACTTGCCGTTACTAGTTGTTTCTTGCTTCCGGTATTGTGGGATGAAGCGGCCCGACCAACCTTACACGCTCTTCGTGAGACCGGTTCCACCGACTAACATGCACTAGTTGCATAAGGTGGCTGGCGGGTGTCTGCTCTCCTACTTTAGTGGGAGCGGATTCGATGAACAGGGTCCTTATGAAGGGTAAATAGAAGTTGACAAGATCATGTTGTGGTTATTCGTAGGTAAGAAAACGTTCTTGCTAGAACCCAATTGCAGCCACGTAAAAGATGCAACAACAATTAGAGGACGTCTAACTTGTTTTTGCAGCAATTGTCATGTGACGTGATATGGCCAAGTTGTGATGAATGATGATATATTGTGATGTATGAGATCATGTTCTTGTAATAGGAATCACGACTTGCATGTCGATGAGTATGACAACGGCAGGAGCCATAGGAGTTGTCTTTATTTTTGTATGACTGCGTGTCATTGAAGAACGCCATGTAATTTACTTTACTTTATTGCTAAACGCGTTAGCCATAGAAGTAGAAGTAGTCGTTGGCGTGACAACTTCATGGAGGCACGATGATGGAGATCATGATGATGGAGATCATGGTGTCATGCCGGTGACAGGATGATCATGGAGCCCCGAAGATGAAGATCAAAGGAGCTATATGATATTGGCCATATCATGTCACTACTTTATAATTGCATGTGATGTTTATTATGATTATGCATCTTGTTTACTTAGAACGACGGTAGTAAATAAGATGATCCCTTAGAACAATTTCAAGAAGTGTTCTCCCTAATCGTGCACCGTTGCTACAGTTAAATAAGCTTCTAAGCACCACGTGTTAATCGGGTGTGATGGATTCTTACGTTCACATACAACGGTGTAAGCAAGATTTACACACGCAAAACACTTAGGGTTAACTTGACGAGCCTAAGCATGTGAAGACATGGCCTCGGAACACGGAGACCGAAAGGTCGAACACGAGTCGTATGGAAGATACGATCAACATGAGAATGTTCACCGACGTAGACTAGTCCGTCTCACGTGTTGATCGGACACGGCCTAGTTGACTCGGATCGTGTAACACTTAGATGACTAGAGGGATGTCTAATCTAAGTGGGAGTTCATTAATAATTTGATTAGATGAACTTAATTATCATGAACTTAGTCTAAAACTTTTGAATTATATGTCTTGTAGATCAAATGGCCAACGCCATGTCAACTTGAACTTCAACGCTTCCTAGAGAAACCAAGTCGAAAGATGACGGCAAAGAACTATAATGGACTGGGTCCGAAACCCGAGATCATCCTCATAGCTGCCAGAAACAATACGTCCTAGAAGGACCGCTAGGTGAAGCTCCGTCGCAGAACCAAGACATTATGAATGCTTGGCAGTCTCGTCTCGATGATTACTCCCTCGTTCGGTGCGGCATGCTTTACGCTTAGAATCGGGGCTCCAAAAGCGTTTTGAGCACCACGGAGCATATGAGATGTTCGAGGAGCTGAAACTTGTTTTCCAAGCTCACGCCGGTCGAGAGATATGACATCTCCGACAAGTTCTATAGTTGTAAGATGGAGGAAAACAGTTCACAAGTGAACACATTCTCAAGATGTCAGGTTGCACAACCGTATGACCCAAATGAATATTAACCTCCCCGATGAGGCGGTCATTGACAGAATCCTCGATCGCTTCCACCAAGCTACAAGAGCTTTGTGATGAACTACAACATGCGGGGGATGGTGAAGACCATTCTGAAGTGTTCTCTATCTCAAGTCACCGAGGTTGAAATCAAGAAAGAACATCAAGTGTTGATGGTCAATAAGACCACTAAGTTTAAGAAGGGCAAGGGCAAGAAGAACTTCAAGAAGGACGGCAAGGAGGTTGCCGCACCCGCAAGCAAGTTGCCGGAAGAAGTCAAAGAATGGACCCAAGCCCGAGATCGAGTGCTTTTATTGCAAGGGAAGGGTCATTTGAAGCGGAACGCCCCAAGTACTTAGCGGATAAGAAGGCCGGCAACACCAAAGGTATATTTGATATACATGTAATTGATGTGTACCTTACCAAGAATCGTAGTAACTCCCGGTATTTGATACCGTGCCGTTGCTCATATTTGTAACTCACAGCAGAGCTGCGAATAAGCGGAGACCGGCAAAGGACGAGGTGACGATCTTGCGTCGGGAATGGTTCCAGAGTCGATGTGATCGCCGTCGCACGCTACCTCTTCATTTACCCACGGGATTAGTTATGAACCTTAATAATTGTTATTTGGTGCCAAGTTTGAGCATGAATATTGTATCCGGATCTCGCTTAATGCGAGATGGCTACTCATTTAAATCCGAGAATAATGGTTGTTCTATTTATATGAGAGATATGTTTTATGGTCATGCTCAGATGGTCAATGGTTTATTCTTAATGAATCTCGGCGTAGTATTACACATGTTCATAGCGTGAATACCAAAAGATGTAAAGTTGATAACGATAGTCCCACATACTTGTGGCAATCGCCGCCTTGGTCACATTGGTGTCAAGCGCATGAAGAAGCTCCATGCTGATGGACTTTTGGAGTCTCTTGATTATGAATCATTTGACACATGCGAACCATGCCTCATGGGCAAGATGACCAAGACTCCATTCTCGGAACAATGGAGCGAGCAACCAACTTGTTGGAAATCATACATACCGATGTGTGCGGTCCAATGAGCGTTGAGGCTCGTGGAGGATATCGTTATGTTCTCACTCTCACAGATGACTTGAGTAGATATGGGTATGTCTACTTGATGAAACACAAGTCCGAGACCTTTGAAAAGTTCAAGGAATTTCAGAATGAAGTAGAGAATCAACGTGACCGAAAGAT